>OX639996.1:99345676-99531398 GCA_951828415.1 Anomoia purmunda
AAAAAATTTGGTCACTATTGCATAGCTTATGGCATAGGTATTAGATAGACATATTAAATTTTTGTTTTGAACGATTTCTTCCTTTGTGATTTTTTATCCAAACGAATCGAAATAACGATTGTTTTCGGTCCCTGCTTAAAACTTACTAGTTTTGTTCCTATGCTCCAAGAACTTAGAGGTTTTTAACCGAATTTACATGAAGTCACAGGATAAATGTCATCTTACATAAAAATCGTGTAAATGAGAGCGATTTTTGGAGAGTTGTGTAGAGAATGAAATTGCGCGATTTAACCAGAACTTTTTCTTGGGGTAAAGTCATGAAAAGTGTCAAACGATTAGTAAACAGTAAGTGTTATTTGTCAAGTTTAAAGCGAAAAATATTAAAGTAAATTTTAATCATTATTTGCAGCATGTGAACGAAGTTAAATTTTTTTTTAATTTGAAAGAAAACTAGTTTTTGTTTTTAACGGACAAATTTTGTTTTGCGCTCCCTTACTTTTTGATTGTTAGTTCCTTTCTAGCCTCTAGAGAGTAATTTTGCTATTTGAAATTTTTACCGGGTTTTATAGGAAAAGTTTTGAATCAAAGCTAATAAATTTTATAATTCCGCTTGGGAAAACCCGCAACTTTTTTAGTTTAGCTACCCTAATATAGTACATATGTTGTATGCATGTGTCCATATATTTTTTTTATTACAATTGAAGGTGATATTACAAAAAGATTGCATTGCAAAAAAGTGTATCAAAAAAATTCTATATCCCAAATGAACACAAAAGATAATCATTACCAACACAACATGGGATAAATAAGCACATACATATATTTGCCTATGCAAGTGTAAGCCGTCATGTGAAGTTTGTAAGCATGCAAATTTAATGAAAAAAATGCAATGTCCATCGCACCACGAGTCCGCTCAAATGCATTCAAATAAAAAAGCAAAAAAAAAAAAAACAACAAGGATATTGTAATCGAGCACAAATGAAAAAAAAGCCGAAAAGCAAATTTCACGCAAATCACCAATGCAAACAGCGAATGCAACCAAATTACAGCAACGGAAAACAACAACAACAATTTCCACGCACAACCATTGCATAACAAATGATGTTGTACGACGAGTAAAACGAGCTAAAAAGAAAATCGAATTCAATAACATGGCAATAAAAAATTGCCATCGAGTAGCCAGCCGCCTAGGCATTGTTGTTGTTAGAGTGAAGTGGATGAATGACCACCATACCCACTCTCCTTAAAGCTCAAAGCACTCTCACATGCGGCGTATTTATTGCTATGCTATGCAAAAAAAAAAAAAAAAACTGCGTGTCATTGCAACGATTGTGCAGTGAGTAGCAACAACAAGAAGGATGTGGTAAAAAAATGAATTTCTAAAATGCAGTACAACGGCATGCATGGGTGGTGGTGGTGGAAGCCCCGTTGACGGACGGCAAAGCCATATTGACAAAGCACAAACAACGCTCATGTATTGACAGCATTGACCGCGGTTATTGAAGTGCTGCTATTGACTATTTTGCTTGCTGTTCTTGTGGTCGCAATTGCAACTGTTTGTATTTGCCGCTATTGTTGCTGCTATTTGCTAGCCGCTTAGCTGTCATTCACCTCAACTCACTCCACTGCACTTCATTGCAATCCACTCCACTTTTTCACTGACAGTTCAAGCGAAAAAATCATTAATATCCTTTTCTTTTTTTTTTTTTGTTTTTTGCTTAGGTGGAGTAGCTGGCGAGGAAAGTACATGTGCACTATGTGCGTACATTTACATTTTATTCCCTTACAACCTACTATTTTTGCCAAATCATCGACTGTGCTATTTGACATGTTCGTGCCAGTGGAAAAAGGTTGCAACTTGCAATCGCCTGCATTACTAGGGATTCCCCTGTGTTGATGAGTTGGTCACTAAATGAGTTGTTGCTGTATGATTTGTGCAACAGGGGCGTATAAATTTTTGAGTACATTTGGGAGTTTTAACTCGTGTTCGTTTGCACATACAGTAGGTAAATTTGTTTAGCAAGTACCGGGTGATTCATTTAAATAATAATAATAATATTAATTTGGAGCTTATATTAAAAAATCTCCTTTCACCTGCATATATTAACAAACTTCTTTTTTAAACATTATGTCCGAAGCCGAAGTCCATTCAACAAGATCCAGTACTAAAGAGGGTTTTTTTTAGACGTGTGGTTTTCAATGAGGCAACACTTTTTCGGGGTTAGTGTTTTTAACAGCTGTCACTTGATTTATACTCAGTTTGGTTTGGCCATATGCACGAATTGAAGCCGAACGTTCAATGGATGGGCCCAGAACGTAATGGCCACCGATCCCGATTTTCACAAGAAAGTTTTGTTCAGCGATGAAGCTCACTTTTGGTTGAATGGGTACGCTAATAAACCGAATTGTCGCATTTAGAGTGTTGATAATCCACATGCCATTGTTAAGACGCCATTAAATCCTCAAACAGTTACCTTTTGGTGTGCTCTACGGGTAGAGAAAATCATTGCTACCTACATATGTATTTCTTCAAAAATCGAGCCGGCCATAAATTTACATTCAATGGGGAACACTATAGAGCCATGATTAATTACTTTTTCGTGCCCGAATTGGACGATGTTGATGTGGACGGCCTTTGGTTCCAACAAGATCATGCGATTTACCACCGCTGGACTATTTTTTATGAGGTTATGGGAAGTCGCTTATTTCGGCTCGTTATTGCTGCTATACTGCCCCACTTGCTGGAAAAAGTGGTTGAAATTGGGCCTCTCGGCAGGAATTTATTTTTTTTAGCAAAATAACTGAAAATAAATTAGAGCTTAAGACCAATAAGGTATTTTCAAGTACAAAGTATAATCGAGGATTATTCTACAATACTTTCCGAGACATCGAGTGTTCTCTAGGATACTTTTTACTAGCATCGCGTACTGAACATTGAGTTAAAAAGGCATAGGGTACTCTCTACGCGTGTAACAAAATGCTTGGTAAGAAATGAGGCCTGCGCCCGGAACATGTGGCTTGGATCTCTAAAGCGATAATTCGCCCAGTTATATCTTACGATTCGCTAATCTAGTGGAAATCCCTTGAATTGAATAATAACAACGGTTCAGCGGTACAACGGGGTTAAAGCGGTTGGCCTGCATTGCGATCACTGAGGCAATCGGATCGTGTCCAAGAACGTAATTTGCGACATGCCGATTGATCTTTACAACAAGAAGCCTGCTACTCAGAGTGCCCCAAGACTAAGGGATCTGGGGCTCTGGAAAGACCATGCGTTTATCTATGGACGTAAACTGCAGCCCATCAGCGATCCGGAAATTCACAAAAGAACAAGGCAGGGATCACGTTGCGAACTTGCCTCGTCGCCACAGCGTCACCCTGATATCGGTGCTAGGGCTCCGAAACATTCACGGCGCTGAAAAGGCCGATGAGTTGGTCCGAAATCTTTCCCATCTTGGATATCTCAGAGGTCATAGAGCCCCGAGCCCTGGATGAACAAGGCTAACTACAAGTGGAAGAACAGGGTGCAGGGTATGTTAAAGCCTGTGCCCCGCTTTCAATACCAAAGGTCTTATACTGTAATTAAAATTAATGGGCCGGACGTCTCCAGGCTAGCCGCTGTTTTCACAAGTCACTGAGCACAGGGTGCTCATGCTGCTCGAATGGGATTGGAATACAACGGCTGCTACCGCTGCGGTAGCTAAGCAGGTGCGGAAGAAACAGTAGAACATCTCCTCTGTAGCTTTTTCATATTTTTGCAGAACTAGAATGAGACTTTTGAGCACATCCTATTTTGGAAACCTGGAAGAGTTGGGTATCGTGGATTCAAGTAATTTGCGGTATCAAAACGCTGCTCTTCTTCACTCGCGACTGCAACCAACCAACCAGCACACTCGGAGATTTGTAATTCATTTAGCGGTACTGTTGTTAATAGAGATTTTATGATTGATAACAACGTGTGGCTGTCAAACTGCTATGATATTCTTTTTTTTAGTATTATTTGACATTTCATCGTAGTTTTTGGGCTCTTGAAAATCCTAAGGAAGATTCACGGGTTTCGAGCAACTTTTTGACAAGGGACGAAGCACATTTATTTCTTTTTTTTAATGGAAAATGGTATTATCCTAACAAAAATAAGTTTGGTGTGGTTTAGAGGCTAATGGAGTATTCGGTTCGTATTTCCTCAAACATGAGGTCGGCCGCGGCATTATCCCGTTATCACGTCATGAAATTAAATCTCGACGCTATTTGGTTCCAATAGTAAGGTTGCGATAGCAATTTTTCGAACCGCTAATTTCGGACTGCTGAATTGTTCTCCTAAATTTCGTGATATCACACCTCTTAATTCTTCTCTTAAGTGCTAGGAAAAGTCCAAAGGCTTGGGAGTTGGGGAAGCCGGCAACGATTGAGGAAAGGCAACGTTACTAGATCAACAGGGTAGTAGAAAATAAACCTCAAGTGAAGTTTTAAGTATTTTCTTTCCTTAGACTATCGTCTGTATGTTCGTTTTCTCGATTGTCACTATGACCCGTCACCTAGTACATACTGACATTCTGCTCTGAAGAATATTTACTATACTTGGCTTTATACGAGTATCTTACTTGTCTCGAAACCAATTCACTTTTCATGGATGATGGATAACACTTAAAATAAAACCGTTCGTAGGGTTGTTAGCAATTATTATGTAAGATCAAAATTTCATATTTGTTTTTTTTTTGTTTAGATATCCACCCTCTATATTAACATTCTAGGTTAATCCTTCATTACACTTCTTATAATTTTTTAATGCATCTGAATGTTTACTCAAGCAGAAACTTTTGCAGCAAAGGCAACAAAAAATTAAATAACAACACCAAAAGACTACTAGATGTTGACCACATAAAAGTAAATGAGCGCCCATCAACTTTAACTCTTTCTAAGCACCTACTTCATTTTATGTTTGTATGTATGCATATATGCATTAGGATGTATCAGTCCCTATACAGAAAAAAATAGGTACTGTTTCTACCGGAAATAAAAAACAAAAATCTTTTAGGACAATATCCAGATCTAAGTGAGTTGAAACGGTATACCTGGACTGATTGAAGTGTGCTCCAATATCATTAATAAAGCGAACAAACAAAAGGTGACCAAGGATACTATATTTTTATACCCCAGACGTAGCTTTAAATGAATAAGATTTGCAGTTATAGATTTCCACAAACAAGGCCCTATTTTAAAGATATGATTTTAACCAAATTAAGAAAGATGAAAATATTGTAATAGTTTTTAATAAGATACGGTGATAAAACCTTATCAAATGCTTTAGATAAATCGGTATAAATTGTATCAACTTTAAACCCGCCTTTAAATGATGTAGCTCCATATTCAGAGAAAGTCGCTAAATAAGTGATAATGGAAGTCGCGAAATCAGTGGTAGTGATAGAAGAAGATTTAGAGATACAGAGGCACAAAAGAACAGTAGGTACGAAAAGACAGTACGTCTGTCTCCGAGTCCATTGAATTTAGTTCCTTGAATCATAAACTTCATAATCTCTTACAAAGATATATTTTAAAAAGTCTGCAAAAACGGTGAGAGTATCAACTAATTATTGCGAATACGCCCCATTATAATTTACGGCAGGTTGGCATATTAAAAGAACACCGTTTTAAAAAAAAAAAATTTTTCCAAAAGCCTTTTGGTTTATCTTTCAAATTTAATGCAAACCCATTATGAGGTTCTCGCAAGGAAATTTATCCAAGACATTTAATTGATTCATGTAATATATATACATATACATATGTAAATATTTTATTTATTTATTTATTTATTTATTCCATATCGTCTAAAACATATTAGTTCTTACAGACTTCTTAAGACTATATAAACTTATATAACTAATACATATTTAATTACTAAAAAATGATGTTTAACAATGCAGAAAATTCTATTCTTGAAACCGCAAAGTCAAGCGAAACAGAATTCGAGATCTCATTAAATTCAAGAAGTGCTCGAGGAATAGGAGCATTACGCGCATAATTCGTGTTACGCACATTCGGATAAAAAGGATAGGTGTTACGTAGAGTCTTTACTGGAATATGAAAATTAATGCTTTGCAATAGAGATGAACAATCAATTTCTCCCTTAATTAAAGAATGTACAAAAGTAAGAGAGAGTATCGACCTCCTACTCTCTAGAGATTTTAAATTGATTAGAAGCAAACGCGAATTGTACGAAGGAACCGGATCGGAAAATTTTAACGACCTAAGAGCAAATTTGAGACACACCTTTTGCACTCGCTCAATTCTATCAACTGCAAATTGGTGATAAGGCCTCCAGATAAAAGCTGCATATTCTAATCTAGAACGAACGAAAGCAGTGAATAATAATTTTAGAGTGTAAGGATCTGAGAAATTAGAGCTGTTCCTCCTCACAAAACCTAAGATCGAGTAGGAATTAGAAATAATAAAATTAATGTGACTAACAAATGAAAAACGTGAATCAAAGATCACACCTAGATCTTTGATCTCTGTAACAGATTGAAGTAGACTATTTTCAATACAGTAAGATGACTGAAACCCGTTGCGAATTTTGGCAAAAGTGACTTGAAAACATTTACTGATATTTAAAGAGATACCGGAACTACTGCACCAACGAAGGAGTGCATTAATATCCGATTGAAGCCTAAGAACATCGTCTGCGCTTCTTATCACAGAGAAGATCTTTAAGTCATCGGCGGTAGTTCGAAAAAGAAAAACAGCTACTAATGTCATTAATAAATAAGATAAAAATTAGAGGTCCTAAAATACTGCCTTGAGGTACACCAGAGGATGCAATGAAAGGCTCCGACAATGCGCCCTCTATCGAAACTACACATCGTCTATTACATAAATAAGACTTCAACCATTGAAGGAAAGTCGAATGAAAACCGAGCGAGGCAAGTTTAACTAATAAGTTTTTGTGAGACACTCTGTCGAACGCTTTAGAAAAATCTGTATAAAAACAGTCAACTTGAAGTCCAGCTGCGAAGGCTGTATAGCAATATTCACTAAAAACAGCTAGGTTGGATATGGTAGATCTACCAGCAACAAACCCGTGCTGGTTTGGAATAATAAGACTTTTGGTAGCAAAGCAAATCTTCTCTTTAATAATAAATTCAAAAAGTTTCGATATAGTCGAGAGCTTCGAAATCGGCCTATAATTACAGGCATCATTCTTTTTACCACTTTTAAAAATTGGGGTAATATTTGCCAATTTCCAGTCATCGATAAAAATCCCGGCAGATAATGATTTGTTAAAAAGTAGTTTTAGAGGGGTAACAGTGGATGGACAACCTTTGAGAAAAATCGCCGAAAGTCCATCCAAATCCGTTTGCGAAGAAGTCTTTAAACCCAAGATCCCGTTTTCGATGTCCTCAGATGAAAGCTTCAAATCTCCAAAATCTACTGACGAAAGTTTATTAGCTGGACAAAAAGAGAAAGTGTCAATATCATCACAAATGAAATTCGATCTGAAGAACTCAGCGAACAAATTGGCCACATCAGTAGGTGTACTCGCAGATTTATCATTTAAACAAACTACTTTAAGGCAGAGGAAATGCAGTGTCTTTATGTAATTTGTAGTATTTACTTCTTTCATTTTTAAGAATTTTTAGACTTCTGGTGTACCTACCAAGGCAAATCGTGAAGACGTGGAGGAAGAAGAAACAGTTTACTAGAGAAGTTTTTAGACTTAAAAGATTTCAAAACATACTGCCATGCCATTTGAGCTTAGAGTAGTAGTAGTAGAAGTCCAGAAAATTAGCACCTCAAAATTTTTATAAAGCACGGACAGAGTAAAGTTTTTTTGTTGTTTTAAATTGCATATTAAGTTATCGACAATAAAAACAAGATTAAGCATCCTAAACAAGTTATTAAATACAAACTTGATTTAGGTCATACTAAGGATAAATAAACTATCTAAAAAATTAACCTAAGTTTAACAAAATAGCCAAATAAGCCCACATAATTGATCTAGAAGGGAATCATGAAGGCTGCGCTTTAAGACAATTTTGCAATTACCAGTTTTATCAGCATCTCTATACCTCCTGTATACAAAAATGGCATGATTAGGACATGATTTGGGCCAAAGGTTTTACATCATTGCAGATCGGCATTAATACTAGACTCAGACTTATCTCCGAACTTGGTACGATAGGTGATACGATAATACTGAACTTACATACTTGAAGCGGGGTCAGAATTTCTCAAACGGATCACCTGAATGCGGCGAAAAATTATTTTTGCTCGTTTTTTCATTTTTCATGCAGGCATTAATGGTGCAAACAAAAACCTGGATTTTCTAAAAAAAAAAATTTGGTTTAAGATATTGTTAATAAATGTTTTTCGTCATTGATCAATTACGAACGATCTATCAGACCGATTTAGATGATTCGACCGCCATTTTAATCGTCATTTAATATAGATTACGTGTTCTGGGCCATATTTCGACATAAAAAAAAACCATATAGACTACATTTCACTTATTCCGTTTTGAAAAAAAATGGCCCGCAATCGGGGAAAAAAGTTTTTTTTAGCCTTGAACGTCATGATGCAGCGCTTGGAGCGCACCATAGCGTGTTATACTTCTCTAGTAGCAACGAGCAACGTGCAACGTTCGGCCGTACGCGCGGTGATATGCGCCCGCCACTGCTTAGCGCGAGAATCTCTCTTGAGAAATTCTGACCCAGCGGCATTTAGACGATATCCTTTTTCTAGTATCGTTTTTTTTTAAATCAATTTTAATCCATATTTTTTGAGGTTTAATTATTGTTCATAAAATGATATTTATTTTTTAATGTTAAACTCAGCAAATAATATTTTTAAGCAAAAAATAAAATTCAAGAAATAATGACTACTTTCGAAGCAAAAAAAAAGAAGAAAACTCGAAAAACAACTATTGTATTCTGAGCAAAAAAATATAAAATAACTCAAGAAATAATGATTATTTTATGGGCAAAATTTGAAACTCTGAAACACTAATAACGATTATTTTCTAAGCAAAAAATATAGCTCAAGAAATAACGTTTCTTTTTTTAACAATAAACTAAAACTAAAGAAATAACGTTTCTTTTTTAACAATAAAATAAAACTAAAGAAATAACGGTTATTTTCTGAAAAAAATTGAATAACGACTGTTTTCTAAGCAAAAAATATAACTCAACACATAACGAATATTTTCTGAGAAAAAAATAAAACTCAGGAAATAACGATTATTTTCTGATAAAAAAAAAATAATAACGCAAGAAATAAAGATTAAAAATTAATTTTTTTAATAACATTTATAACCGTTACGGTTCCTGATTTTTATACATAAGCTACTCCATTTCTACAGGTATTTCCAAATACGCCCAGTTCACGTAAATCATAAATTTTTTTCGAAATATATATATGTACTTAAAATATAAAACACTTTACTATTTCGGTGGAAAAACAGAAAGTTTTTTTTTGGCGAGACACCATAATGTACAATACACACACACACGTAGTATGTATGAATACTAGTCCATATATCGTAAATAAACAGTGGTGTAGAAGTACTTTTTCTTGTAATTCTAGTAATTATTGCTTTTCCTCGATACTTGTTGTTTTCGTTGAAGCTACTACATAAGTACATAGCCTAGTAATGTTGTTGTTTTTATTGTAAATGCACTTGCGCGCTTGCACACACTTGTTTGCTCAATCAAATGGAAATAATTGCTATGCGCTTCATCAAAATCATCAACAACGAAATTATACTCGTACTTCACTAACCGCTACGAACGAAAAAAACAAAAACAAAATAAATATATTCAAAGTTATGGCAATGCCTGTGGCGTATTGAGTGGAGGGTGAAAGGGAAGAAAGCAACAAACTAAGCCATAACTCGGCCACTGCAACAGATGAACTCATCACATTCGATGCATTTACAACAACAATAAGTGTGTACAATACAAAAATCAAAAAGCGATTCAAAGCGAGTGGAAAATAAAATTCTTGTAGCAACAACGAAAAAGTTAACGCACCAAAAGTGGTCAGCAATAATGAGCAACAATGAAAACCAAAAAAAAAAAATAAAAATAAAAAATGGGCCAACTGCTAAGTATCGTAAAATGCATCAACACTTCGAGGAGTGCAAGCAAGAGTGGATTTGGTCAGGCAAAAGAGAGGCTAGTGGTCGGTCAGCCAAGTGGTCGTAAACTGTAAAAGGACAATGGAAACAATAAAACTGCCAGTCTGCCAGTTTTAAAAGGGCTTTTATTTCGCTGAAGAATTTCTTGTTGGCGGTTGATTGTTGAAGAAATGGAAATTGCTCTGTTATAACAAATATCAAACTGAATTTTGTTTTAGGGCTTCAAGGAGCTAAGAGGGCACTTGTGCATCCGATGATTTTTTTTTGAGTGCTTTCAGATCAACTCTGTGTAAAAATATAACAACTTTTTATTACAACTTCCCAATAGGCCTCCGTAGCCGAGGATGTAGAATGTGCGCGCTTCATTCGAAGTGTCCCAGGTTCGTATCTTGACCGGGACAAGTATGATAAAGAAATTAAAGCAAGTCTTTTATCTAATATCGATCGTCCCTTGGCAGACAATGCCAAATAACCGTATGTATTTCTATTTGAAGTCGTCCAATTTGTTTTCCCATATTATTGTAATATGGCGCCAAATTTTTATTAATATTACTCGTTAGCCAGAATGCATTGTCTTTGTTTCTTACAAAGTAGTACGAAACAAAACAAGGCATCAATTCAACAAAAGTTGTGAAATAATAAGACGGATTGGTACATATACTCTAGGCACTTCGCTAAATTTTCCATATATCGATGTTCCCAATCACGGAATCAATAAACCTATTTCTATGCCGCCCAAAGTTGTTTCCAATAAAAAAAATCAAACGATAAATTTGTTTGCATTTCGTTTTTATTAGGACGTATCATCAACTTTATAGAAATAAATCATTCCCATAGATTCATCAGCACAATAAAAACCAGATTGGAAAAATTGTTTTGTTTAGCTTGTAAATTTGTGAGAATTTTTTTTGCAACGAAATTGGCAATAGGGCTTTTTATTTCCAAGCGAGCCTTTTAACACTCAATTGGTACATTCGGGGACACTTAGCACTTCGGCTATTGGAGCAATTTCTATATAAAGCAGAATAATAGCAGTATTACTGAGCCAAAGGCATGATTACTTTATGTTTTTTGCCAGAGATTTTCTACTTCTAGTGACTTATATTTTTTCAATGGTGTAAGTGTAATACCATTCATTTAATCTGTAGCTAGGCACAAACTTGAATTAACTCTTTTCGTAAATGTAAAGAGCAACATTTCACAAAAGTATCAACTGTTCCTAAGAGTCATGATTTTATAAATACGTTCTGTTTTAATAAACAATTTTTTAAAACAGCTTTTCAGTCCGCTATTTGTTCCTCCGGTATGTAAAAGTTGAATAACTTTGCCATTTGTCAATCGATTTACTGTCTTAGAAAGGTTTTGGAAACTTCAAACCAGTATCATTTTAATTATGGGCCGCTTCGTCATAAAAATTGTGGTAAAACTATCGGGCGAAAGGTGGAAACCATGCCGAACTTTTGAAAGCAAATTTTAATGCCGACGAGGCGCATTTCACCCACTCTGACGGTGTCAATAAACAAAATTGACGCATTTGGGGAATAGAAAATCCTCCCGATTCTCATGAAACGCCGTTACATTGTAAAAAAAAATGAACGTTTCGGCCGGTGTCTGCGCAAAAACCATCATTAGGCGACAAAGTCGATGGTAAACAATATCGGTGGATGTTGGCACATTTTGTTTGTCCTTAAGGTCTGGCTGCCACACAGCAGCCCAACCGATGCACTTTTTGCAACAAAAATTCCCTATTGAAAAGAGACGATGTTGACTGGCCCGGAAGATCCCCGGACTTCTTTTTGCGGAGTTATTTAAAAAATAAAGTTTACGCTTGAAAGCCGAGGACCACTGACGAGTCCAATACGAATATTCGTGCCGAAATAGCTGCCTTACCTAAAGAGATGCTGGAAGAAGTGATGGAAAATGGCCAAAAAAGAGCACAGCTTGCGGTGGTCAACAAAGGTGTTCATTTAGTCGGTGTTGTTTTTAAAAAGTAGTCCACATAAATTGTAAAGGATTCAACTTAAAAAAAAAACATTCTTTGGAAACTATTCTCTTTTCCAGAAGTTATTCAACATTCTCATACCGGAGGAACTGCTGGCGCACCCTGTAGATCTTTGAATGAAATGGTTCTCTTCATTTTTCCAAAGAAATGCAACTAATTTGTTTCTACAATAAATTGGATTGTCTACAATAGTCTGCAACAAAATCCTTCTTCTAAGCATTCTATCATAAGTATGAAGATTTGAATGCCCCAAATCTATTCACGTTGACCGATAATTTCCATCAAGTCTAGATTTAGTGTTATGAATTTTTTCCAAATATTTGAAATTGAGTGTTTTTTGAATTTCTCTTTTGCGTAAACATTATAAACATATATACATACAAAATAAGTTTCAGCGGGCAGTAAAAGAAAGAAGGATAGAGTCGTAAATTATATGTACCTTCTTAGAAATTATATTTTTATTGTTCACATGGTATCTTATTAATTGAAGTATTTTGCGAGTAGTTTAAAAATGTATCTAAAAAATCTTTAGTGCCAAAAGACAAAATTTGTCTACCACCACTTCATATTAAGCTGGTACTGATGAAAAACTTTGTAAATCCTATAAACAACGACGGCGCAGGCTTGAAGTATTTTGAAACTAAATTTCCACGAATGAGTGATGCGAAGTTGAAAGAAGGAACTTTTGTAGGTCTCCACATACAAGAGCTTATAACGGGTGTAGCTTCTAATTCGAAATTATATAAAGCAGAGAAAAAGATTTGGCGGCTTTAATCGAAGAGAATCATCATATTCTTGGCAATACATCTACCGACTAATCGTTGAAGAACTTATTTCTATTTATAATTCAATTTCTTACACTCGCACTTAGATTTTTTCCCTGAAAGTTTGGTGCTGTAGAAAACGAGCATGGGTTTTATCACGATATATTGCACATTGAAACATCCTACAATGGGAAATATTCAGCAGCAATGATTTCTGTTAGCCGATTTACCGAGAAACTCCGATTGTAGAAATGAAAAGGAAGTAAACTACAAAATAACTGAAATTTTATCAATAGATAGTTTTAGTGGAACTGACTGTAAAACTTCACTTTGTTGTTGTTGTTTTTGTACCAGCATAAGTTTATGGGAATGTTTCTGAAGTGACAGTCCTTGGCCGGACGTAAATCCAGGTCATTCTGATATCATAGAACCGACTGTCTTCGGAAAGATAACTTTTTCGTAATTGTTGTTACTCTAATATTAACAATTTTTATGAAATCTATAAGCATTTATTTCTACGGTAAATTTCACATTTAGAGCCCAAAAAAAATGTTGTCATGCCGAAAAACAATGAAGAGTAAACAAAAATTCTTAGAGGAGACCAGTGTTATTAAATAGATTTCAGAAGATCTTCAGATTTAATTTCTTATTTATCGCAGCCAAGAATAAGATGGGATAGGCCTGAAATAAGGCTGTTTTTAAAGATATGCCAAGATTGAAGGTCTGATTTGATTAAAAAATAAGCGATAGAGATTGGCACGGCTTAATGAAAACAAAAAGCAATGGAGAACAAGGATAAATTTTATTTCAACCTTTGTTATTGCTGAATTTTTATTTTATCGATAAAGTTTGATCGATATTTTTTGATTTTGATTTATTCGATCAGAAATAGTTGTTATTATAGGATTTTTACTCTTTTGATCAAGTTTGATCGATACTTTTTTATGTTTATATTTTCGATCACAAATAAATTTTATTTCTGGATTTTTATTTTTCGATCAGGGTTCTTCGATATTTTTTGATTTTGAGTTTTTCTCTATTATATTATATTATATATTCTCTATTTTTGTATTTATAATTTCTCGATCATAACAAACGTGCAAAAACTTTGTCGGCGGTGACAATAATACCTTTTATGATCGAAAATAATATCAAAAACTGTCAATTAAATATGATCGAAAAATTTCAAATCAAAGGATAAGGTTTATTTTTGATCGATAAAATAAAAATCTAAATATATCGGTCAATTATAATCGGAAAAACGAGTAAGAGGAAAATTACGACTGTTTTTATCGATTACGATTTTTTTTTATCGAAAAAATAAAAACTAAAGCTTAATGATCAAAAAATTTAAAATTCGTTATTTTTATTATTTCTAATCGAAAAAATAAAAATTATGAAATAACGATAAATAAATCAAAAAAACAAAATAAAGATTAAATTATGATTTTTTTATTAAAATTTTTAACCGTTACGTCACAAGTATCACCAGCAGTTCAAACCACCATTTAAATACCCATTACACTTCACCACAATCTATTCTGTTCATTTTGTGTCCACTTCATTCAAAGCCTTTTACTCGACTATAATCTAATGCATAATAGTAGCATTAAAAGGTTTTATAGAATTTAAAAGAGTTTTCAAGCGTTGCAAGGACACTTTATCTACACAAAGCAAATTTCCACAAAATACTAGAAACAGTATGACCACTGTAAAATTTTAGGATTTGTGTGCGCCTTTTATATGGACACACAACATATAAAAATTGCAACAGTCAAAATCTACACAAAGGTAGGGGAAAATCACCGATATGAATGTACCACAAAAGATGCTTCAATCCTTAGTTGAAAAACAAAAAATTTCAAAAAAAAAGTAACAAAATACCAGAACATTTGCACGTTTAAGGCTCTACAAAAATGCGATTGTCCTGCACGTGTTCAGCAGAATCAGGATTGCTTGACTGTGATGTAAACCCCACCACCGCGGCATACTTATACATCGCCAAGTACAATACACACACAAATACATATTTAGATTACGATGAATATTGAGCTCAACACTTGCGCCTGTACTGCCACACCCTGAACTCTCGTTTGAACTCAAAATACAGGCACTTCAGAAAAACACATACATATATATTTTTTTAGGCTTTTCGTTTGCTAAGCGTTCTTGTCGGCTGATTTTGTTTTTGTTTTTTTGTATGTCCACTTGTGGCACTTTGCTTGGGCTACCCCCAACTTGCAATGAGCTTATTCTTCGTTATCATTTTGTTGTACAGTTAGCGTGGATTGCCACCAATTGTTGCGAATGCATAGGAAACCCCTTAATATTGAGCTTGGTGGCCTGTTGAATGGGCTGCGTGGTTGCATGTCACTGCTGCCTCAATTCGAGCAGCTCTCTGCGATGACAGATGGTCAGTGTAGCTTTAAAGTTGCACACTCATCCAGCGAACCACTCGAGCAGATATGCTACTAGTCATTCTTTAAGAGTGGGCCCGTTTTATTGTAACCGACTTGCAAAGGAACGCTCCAGCTTGGATAAAATTTCCTTTAGTTACAAAAACAACCCTGTTAGCATCTTTCATGAAACATGAGATTAGTTGGTGCTATGTAAATTTTTTTGTTCATTTAATTATATAAAAATAATATGCAAATAAAACTGAATTAGTTGTTGAACTAAAACTTCCTATGTACTTTCTTACGACTCATTCACAATAGCGCAGTTTTTTTCACTTCCCAACACTACAACTCAGGTCGGATATCAGTTTACCAAGTTGGCTCAACTCGCATATTTTTCCGAGTTAGTGTTGTTCTTTTACATGCATTTTGTTATCCTACCTAGTGTTATTTTGCAAGTCGGTTACAAAGAAACGGGCCTAGTATTTGCGTATGTAGCATGTGAGTCAGTTGTTCATAGTGATGATCCGATACCACTTTTTATTCGAAGCCTGTATTCATTGGCATTATCGACAAAAATACTCAATGCTGCTTAAAGTATCACCGGGTAGTACTCGATTCTACTTGTACTCAAAAGTACTCAAAAAAAAATTTGTGTTAAATGAGCGTTAACAATAAAAAAAATACTCAACTTCTGTATGCTATAAATATTTAAACAAAATTTTAATTGAGTAAAAATTAGTGAGGTGGATCGAAATTTTTTCGAAGGTCAAGCCTTTTGCGTGAAATTAGTTATTTCGGGCTCACAACGATACCAAAAAATAGTAAATATAAATTTTAAGATTTTTCGAAATTCGAAATAATTTCGAAGTTATAACTATTTTCTTTTTTCGAAATTATTTGCATTTTACTTATTTTCTGATCATTTGTAATAAAGATGCTGATCGTTTTTTTAGCACTTAACTCTGAAATGCATGATTTTTTCTTTCGGTTTGTATAAAATGTATGTGGAAGCTGAAATTACACAATTTGCAAAAATGAAAACGTAAACTTAAATTTTATTTGTAAAAAATGTTCCGTTGCTAATTTCCAAGACCATACATTTAAGTATGCAAATTTTAAGTAAATACCAAATCCACATAAAAGAAGTAGTTAATTTACTGTTGCATTATCCATCTACTTGTTTGAAATAAAACTATTTGAATACACTTTTTTTAAGGTTAAAAATTGCACTTGACAAAAATTACAATAAATGCCCTTACTCACCACGCGCGAAAGATTCAAGTAAAAGTGTCATATTTCAATAAAAAATGTTAAATATTCCAAAAAAGCTGCAAAACATAAAAAGGGCTTCGGAGTTTGTGATTTACCAATAACGTCATGCATTGGCACGATTTGCTCATTATAATATTCAATTTAAGGACAGTTTTGCAGCAGTACGCATTTAAGGGTTAAAAATAATGATCTTTCCTTTTTATTTCTTTCATCTTTTGCTTTGTTTTAGGATTTTTTTTAAAATTCTTAAACAGTTTTTTCAATATTATTGACGCGCAGCGTAATTTCATTGTCGAAAGTCGGGAAATGTTATAATTAATTGTTGGAATATTTTTTAAAAATAAATATTTGGAAATTCCAGAGCTACTACATATTTTAAATACAGTTTTCCCTGTTTTGTGACCGAGTAAATACTTGCACAATATACTCGATGCACACCGAGGACTTTTGGATGGTTATCGAATTACAAAAAATACTCGATACTTGGTAGAAGTACTCGAGTATATACTTCGAAGTACTGCTATAAGAACATCACTAGTCACATTAGTACCATCTAGGTGGTCTATAGGTTGACTAATACCGGAATTCAATAAGCCTTTCCACTTAAATATGTAAAATTTTATACTCAATTTTGATCGAATGTGCATATCGATGAGTAGCAACATTCATCGATTGTTGATAGTTCTAATTTTTACACTTATTTTCAATAATCGGTTCACATAAAATGCAGTAATAAGAATTTTTAACGGCTGCTTTCAATGTTAATTTTATTATATATTATTATTTTCATTTTTAAAGAACAATAACACCGTTGACAAAGAACTGAAAAAGTGCATTTTGCGCTAGCGATGAACATATTTTTATTGAGGTTGTTTTTGCGTCTGTAGGTGAACATACGATCAGCTGATTGTCGCTACTGCTTTTCACCACAGTCTTTGGTGAAACTTTTTGTGACAACTTTCTTGCTGAATACCGAATTCGTCTCAAGTGGCAACAAATGTCTCTTCAATTAGAAATTTAGTGACTTGAAATGGAACTGAATTATTGAATACCGGCATAAGTCTACTAGCTACTAGCGCTCCAAATATATTATTGGTTTGCGATGTGTTGACGTCAGTTTTTACCCAAAAATAGAAAAAAAAAGATTAGTTTTGAGCTCACTATCTGTCCGTCGGTAGTTTGATCGCCTCATCAGTTGACTATTCAACTCGGTCCGCATATAGTCGATTGGCTAACCCTATTACCCATCATCTCCTCTTCACCTTAGCTATTCAGCCTTGCTTTTGCGTTAATCGTTTCATCAATATCGCACGCATTCAACCATTCACTTAGTCATTCATTCCAATATGCACTCATCAACGTCATCCTAAATGCCATCAATATGCCACATATTGACGAAATATTTATGACAGCGCTATGTCCGTTGACTGTACAATCCCATTCGACCACTACCCTGCTGTGTATTCTTCCATGTAGGGCCACCACATCGGCCAGTGTGTTCAATTATGCTTGATTTCGCTTTCATTGAGTTGCCACAACAATCAGTCGCACCACCTAGCTGATGGTTAGGGGTTGATTTCTTTTACCGTTCACCAGTTTTGTCCGGTGCAAACGAGTACTTGCTGCCGTTAAGTGACCGAATCTCGTGTATATATGTAGTTACTGAACACTGACTACTGACGGAGGTACAGTTTAGTTAGTACATTGATACTGTTGTTGTCTTGCCGTGCCGCTAACATACAACCCCAATCTAGTGTGCATTTTAACCCTTAGCTGCGTGAGCTCCCAGCCCTAGTCCATCCATCAGTACCATCAGATAGATATGTAGACATGTAGACTCATAAGTTGGCAAGCTATCATCATTACCATCAACACTGCGTCGTCACCGAGTTCAATTCGTTGTCACTAGGTGGTAGGCAGTAAGTACATATATTCAAGTCATTCTTTCCCCCTACCACTCACACTATGGCTCCTCAATTTTCCCTGCTTTCGGTATTTTGGTTAAAAATATATTATAAATAAGCGCAAATAAATGACAATAACAACACCCGTGACAAAAGTGAATATGGCAAAAAAAAAAAAAAAAACAAAGTTGCAAAGTCCTTAAGAAGTCTACAATTGCACAGTCATCGACGATGTTAGTGGCAACAACGTTGTTGTTGGTAACCATGCCCACAAACACTATCATAAAGCGAGTAATTGGTGCGAGAGCCCGCATGTTATCTTGGTACTTTTTGTTATTGTTGTACTACATAGTATATCAGCGAGTGCGTCAGGCGGATTTGCACGCATTAAGTGGGCAATTTTTGTGGCAAAAAATGTGAATTGTTTGGAAAAACCTTTCACCTTTGTGTATCGGTTGCAAGAGGATTATTTATTTATATAATATGTATGATGACTAATGCGCTAGTTGATAAATTCATTAATGACCGCCTATTAGATTCTATAGCCTAATAAACAGATGGTCTAATTGTGTACGTAGAGTTAAGCTGCATTCTGAGCAGCGATACTTCGCTATTGCAGCGAGTTTTATGTCCTGGTGAAGCAAAGCCGTGTCATTTGCAAACATCTTCTACCAATAAAACTAGATAATTAGGGCAGAAATATTTGTATCCATAAGAAAAATCTTCATTCTAATAGATCTTTAACTTGCTAGTTATACAAAAGCTTTATATGTCTGGATTATGCGAGATTGTAAGAATGGCTCGTAGTTACCCCTGAGAGTGAGGGCTGATAAATGACTACACTGGGCCCGTTACTTTGTACTCGACTGGGAAAAAAAACGTACCAACTCGGACAAAATTCCATTTAGTTGCAAAAGCAATCCTGTTCGGATCTTTCATGCGCTTTGTTTAGTGCTATTTAAGAACAGGATATAGTTGCGCAGACAAAGTCAAAGTTGACGTAATTATATTTTTCAAAATATTATACAAATAGAAATGAAGTAGGTCTTAAACTGAAATTTCTCATGTATTTTTCCCCGGCTCATTCACAATGGCGCTGTTTTTTCACTTCCCAACACTACATCTCAGGTCGAATGTCACAGAGTTGGCTCAAATCGCATATTTTTCCGAGCTAGTGTTGTTGCTTTACATGCATTTGGTTATCCTATCTAGTGCTCTTTTGCAACTAGGTTACAAAGAAACGGGCCTACTGTCTCTTTTCGAATAAACCTACTTAAATTGAAAGCTATTCCTGAGATTAGCTGAACACTCGTTGAAGATGCAAGGGATCCCTTTTTAATAACTAGAATACGTATGGATATCTGAGAAATGTTTTTTTTTGCGAAATCCGAAACTGCTTGCAATGAACTATCGCTTCGTAATTAGCCTACTTCGACTATACACAAGTACATGGTGATTGAGGTAGGAACAAGGGCCGGCGGTTTGTTTAGTAACTACTAGAAAACCCCGATATCTGTATGTTTATGCTATATTTGTTCTCTTTAAATGCGTTAATGTTATACTATAAATCTCCACTTGCTTTGATGCGCCAATGAGGACAGCGCCCTTAGATTTAAAATATTTTTTATACCTTGATCTAAATGAATATGTATAGGTCGAATATTCTATGTATATCTACGTTAAATAGCCGAGAATATAAAATATAGAAGAAAAATATTATATAGCTTCATATGTAGGGTATTTATACCAAACAGCTGCATCAAATAATTGCGGAGTTGTAATGAATTAGTCTATTTATTATATAGGGCGTAGCACCGCTCATTTTTTCCAAACAATACACAGTTTTATTTATAAGACATATGTATGTATGTAGAGGGTCTTGCAATAGGGAAGCTAAAAAAGTAGACCGATAGTGACAGCAAACGACGCCATATTTTTCCCGCTCTTTTGACATTTATTTTCAGTAAGGTTTGCCATTTCATTGTGGAATGATATACGATCCAACAACGAGTCGAAATTATTAAAATTTACTACCGAAATTCGGAGTCAATGGCCTCAACTTTAAGAGCGCTACGTTCAATTTATGGTCGTCGTCATTTCTGGCTGAATGGCTTCGTCAATAAGCAAAATATGCGTTATTGGACAGGCAGCAATCCACACGTACTCCATGAGTCAACGTTGCATCCCGAAAAAATTACGGTTTGGTGCGGTTTATAGGCCGGCGGTGTCATTGGGCCGTACTTCCCGTAATGATAAAGACCGGCACGTTACTGTGAATGGGCATCGCTACCGCTCAATGGTAACCGAATACTATTGGCCCCAATTGGATGATGTGGACTTGGACAATATGTGGTTCCAACAGGACGGCGCCACAAGCCTCACAGCGAATGTCACAATCGATTTATTGGAAACCAAGTTTGGTGAACGTGTTATCTCACGAAATCGCCCAGTCAATTGGCTGCTTCGGCCGTACGATTTGACGGCGTTAGACTATTTCCTGTGGGGCTACGTCAAGTCTATGGTCTATGCCAACAAGCCAGCGACGATTGACGAACTTCGTACGAATATCGAACGTGAAATGGCAGCAGTATCGGCCGATTTATGCTTGAAAACCGTCGAAAATTGGGTTCAGCGTCTGGACTTCTGCAAGCGTGCCCGTGGTGCCAATGCAAAAGAAGTCGAGTTCCATACATAATGGCATCGAATGTACTTTCACAGGAATAAAGAATTTAATTCATATCCCAAACCGTTTTTGTTCTATTTAAAAAAAACTTTTGTAGCGTTCCTATTGCATGACCAGATATGTAGTGTTTATTTCAAATATTTGCGCTGGGTAATTAAAGTTCAGTTACACCCGAACTTATACTATTTCTTCTTTGTTTCAATTTAATTTTTTTCTTGAAACTTTACTTTCCTGGCAACACCATTTTTTGCTATTGTTTTCGTGAAACCCCTTCTACAAACAAACATAAACCAAATAAAAAAATTTTAAACATTTTTTGAGATATTATTAACAAATAAAAAGTATTCCAGAGCTAGCAACAAATTGAATCAAAATAAACATACCAATAACAACTTTACTGCTCCTCTTTAAGAAGTACAATTTAATCCATACTAGGAAAATCGTCTGAAAACCAAGACATTCTAATTTTGTTACTAAAATTGAATGTAAATTCCATATATGTAAGTAGATAGAGTCCGTCTGGAATCCACTACGAAAGTTTATCTTGCAATCTTCAGAAAAAACTGGGAGAATAAGTAACGTAGACGAAGAGAATTTTTTACTAAACTTAAAGCAGAAACAAAAAAAGCGAGGTTTGTTTTTCAAAATATATATTATTGTAACTTTGCATAACTCGGAAGCTTTTGTATTGATTAAAGCTTGAATACAGCTAAAATTAATAAAAATAAATTTAAATTAGTAAAGACGTTTTCTTAAATTTAATAAATCTATGAAAATATTTTATTCGTTATGTACACATAAGGTTCTTCATAGGTTCTGTAAACAAGAAGAAGTTTTTCTTAATTTTAGTACAGTCGCTTTCTTAAAAGTAGTAGATGTCAAGCCAATTTCGATTATTTTCTTAATTATTTACTATTTTTTGATCAAGAAAATTTTTATACAATCTCAAGTAAAAAACTTTTCTCCGAGCAGCAATTAAAAATCCGTGCAAACGGAGCGAGTTAAAATATATTCGCCCCGATCAAAGATCAATGACTGTGGATTTCTAAGTCTTTTGGAACTTCATATTATCAGTTGACACTTTTTACAATGCCTCGATGCACTTTTTTTTCCTTTTACTAGTTAACTCTTTTTTGGTTTCACGGAAAATTTAGCTGTTTTCTCGAAAATTGTTAGCAAATGTTATTTCCTCTTGCGCGGTCCTTGTACAGCAAGAGAGATAAATGGTTGTTGTGGTTAATGGCTATTTGTCCAAATTGCAACTTTTCGACGTCGAATGGTACGTGTGCGGATTTATTTGTCGAATCTATTTTTTACTCCACAGATTGCATATGCCTCACACAAAATAAATTACCTATAAAGTTGGCTGACTTATTGATGTGCATTCGATAAACTTCTCAGCATTCTGAAGGTGTCGATAATAAGACTAAATTTTTTAACTCTGACTGACCTTAAAATCCAAGGATTGTCATTCTCAAATGTCGTTTAAATATTCAACACATATGTTTTTCGTAAAGTTTATGAGTAAGCAACGGCGAGTACTCCAAACATTTAAACTAAGAAAAAATAAGCTTACTACCGACTGGCGTGTCAAATAAATATTGAGCGGATTTTCCAACAGTTGAAATTTTGGAGTATTTTGAAATCGACCATACCTCCTTCGTGTTTGTTTCGCTAAAACAAAGATCCAAACAAACCCGTTTTCTCTCCTAAAGTGGAAGTTTTCAATTACTTTCTATTTCCCTATCTTGTCACCTTCAACAAATCATTATCATTCGTATTTACCCGCACACAGTGATATTTACAAATAAATACAATATATACGAGTATTTGTACCTACACAATTATGCTAATTGCCATGAAGTATATTGAATTCGAAGCTATTTACATTTTGTGAGCAAATTTTGCTATTAGCAACCACACCCAAATTTGTGTGGAAATAATAAACGGATGGGGATGAGTCAGAAGAGAATCCTATATACATGTACAGTGGAGAGCAAAACATTAAATGCAAGGTTTTTCATGATATATGTATATATATTTTTTTTTTTTTTGATAATTTTACATAAAACTCTAGTTCATACTATAACAAATACATACAATATAAATTAATGTTTCAAATTTTATACAGAATTAATAAAAGCTCAACAAATTTTCATCAAAATTTTTCAATTTTTTTCACGTTTTTGGGTACGCAATTGAATAGTCTATTTAATTTAAAATAACAAAATGCAAATTTGAAGTGGCTAGATAGTATTTTTAATTTTTTAAAATGTTTGCCTTGGGAACTTTTTTTTCATATATCGCCTATATAAGTACATATTTTATGTGGTAGAAGATGTCGGCATATAAAACGATTACAAATCAACGATAATTTTTATAAAATGCTAACGTTTTAGGGAAAAAAAGTTTGCAAGACCGAAAATTGAAAAAAAATCAGTGGAAACGTTTAGTAAATTTTAATTTTAATTTTATTGCATTAAAATTAAATAGGCTATAAAATTTGTTGAGTTTTCATAAATTGTGTAGAAAGTTTGAAACAAATTTATATGTTTTTTTTTATAGAATTAACTATATTTGTATATAAAATTATCAAAACCAAAAAACATACTCGTGCACCTAAGTGTGCGAGCCAGAAGAAAAACGTCTTTGTAAATAGTAGTAGAAATTAATAAAAGTAGTCGTAATTAGTAGTAGCACTAGCAAAAAAAGGGGTAGAAAGTAGTAAAAAAATGGTAGAAATTAGTAAAAGTAGTGGAAGAAATTAGTAAAAGTAGTGAAAGAAAGTTGTAAAAATACTGGTAGAACTAACTAAAAATAGTGGTAGTAATTAGGAGCGAGTAAAAATAGTGGTTGAAATTAGGGAAAACAGTAAATGTGCTGGTAGGAAATAGTGGTAAAAATTAGTAGGAGCATTAGTAAAAATAGTAGAAAAAATTTGTAAAAATAGTGGTATAATATGGTAGTAATTAGGAGCAGCATTAGTGAAAATGGTAGTGGGAATGAGTAAAACTAGTGGTAGAAATGATTAAAAATACCGGTAAAAATTAGTAATAGCATTAGTAAAGATAGTGGTAAAAATTAGTAAAAAATAATGGTATATTATATTAGTGAATATACTAGTGGGAACGAGTGAAAATAGTGGTAGAAACTAGTAAAATTAGTGGTAGTAATTAGGAGTAACATTAGTGTAAAAACTGGTGGAATGAGTAAAAATAGTGGTTGAAATTAGGAAAAACCGTAAATGTGGTGGTCGAAATTAGTAAAAATAATGGTAGTAATTAGTAGTAGCATTAGCAAAAATAGTGGTAAAAATTAGTAAAAATAGTGGTATATTATGGTAGTAATTAGGAGTAGCATTAGTGAAAATAGTAGTGGAAATGTGTGAAAATAGTGGTAGAAATTAATCAATATAGTGGTAAGAGTTAGTAAAGCGATTCCGACACTATTTTTGTTATACGATTCTGACGCGACTTTCGTTAAGCGATGTAAAAAATTACTGCTGCTATAGAAGCTTTACTTCCAAAATGTAGAAGCGAAAAGCCTTGCAAATATTGAAAAAAATCTCACCATTCGACCAGTTTTGCTCGCCACTGTTAATGTAAATGTAAATGCAAAGATGTGACAATACCAAGAGCAGTACAAACACATCAACTCAACCCCTTCGGACCACTTCGGTGTCGCACCAACCCAGGGGGTTTTGGCTTCTAACTGTCATGATTTGCCATGTTGGAAATTTTGTTTATCTAACGTAAAATTAATTGTGGCATCAGATTTCTGTGGCACTACCGACACAGACACTAACAACAAACACCATCTTTTATAAAGTATGCAAATGCAACGAAATACAAGCTGACAACATCAGCTACCACAATTACAAAACAATAATTTGCGTCGCCAAACATTTCGCACATTCACACTAATACAATAGATGTATTATTTGTATTTGCCTTAGATTACTTAGTGGGCGCTGAAAATTTTGTTTACGTTGCTAATTGAAGCGAGCTTGGCAACAACAATACAACAATAATACCAGCCAACAATGGTATGCATTATTAGCCACCATATTAACAGTTATCCATTTAGCCACAATATTTAGACAGTCTCAAGTCTCGAGTGCCGCCACTGTCATTGAAAAGCAACACTGATTTTAGTATTTTGGCAGTTCGAGTTGCTACGCCTTCTCCTCTTTTTTTTTGTGTTGCTACCAAATTGGTTTTGACATGACTGCTGTTGTCAGGAAATTGTGCAAGTGTCATATGCTAAATACGTCATGCAAACTCTCTTCTGTCGCGGTTTGTTTAAAAGGGTATAATTGCGGAAGTGCCTACTCGAATTTCACTGTCAATGCCAATTTGTTTGTGGAATATTTTTGAATTGTTTTGCAATTGGAGTTGGAGTTGTTTTACGATACCGAAATATAAGCAAATCAAAAACGATTACGCTTAAATTTAATTGATATTAATTTCGGGTATTTACAAAAAGTTGTTATTTATATATAAAAGCAAAAGAATTTTTGGGAAAGGACCTTCACGAAGACTTACTTTAAAGACGTCATCCATATGAAATTCAGAAACGTCAAAGAAATCGGCTTTTAGAGTTGGCTAAGTGTCCGGATCCCGGAGCTGGACAGTGAAAACATACTTCACGTTATTTTAAGCTGGAGTTTAAAAAAAAATTAACATAAGCTCTTTATGCAGGGTTTCTTCCATTTTTATGCTATATATGCAACACCGTCAGCAAAAAAATAATTATGAAAAATTACCTGGTGCCACACTCAATTCCACCAAAATTGAAATGCATTCCTGAAATTTTTGAATAATTTTATAAAAAAATGTTAAAGCTTGTTGAACAAAAAAAAAATGTATTTTCTAAATATATAAAGTTCAGATTTGAATAATGATGTCTTATAGAGAAATAAACGAGTATTAATATGAACAATTTATTACTTATTTGCATGAGGTTAAAATTAAAAAAAAAAATGATGGAATCAGAAGTCAGAAAAAATTTATTCAACTGCTAGGAATTTTTGCTTAGTTGATCTATATATTTTCCTTATAAATTTTATCTCTATTGGTTTTGTTGTAAGTTTATATGAAAATATAGCACTTACTTGACTAATTAGAGAAAATACCAGTGCTATCGATCAAATATTAAAAAAAGTACCGAGGAGCACTCCTTCTATTTTTTCCAAAAAATGTATGTAGCTGAACCACTGTGCCCTGTCGGAAATAGAAATACTCTAAAGGCTATTTAAAAAGTAGTTTTTTACCAACCACAAGTAGCTGAAATTCTTTCTTTTTTCTTGTAAGTAACTAACTTTGCCATATCCTAGGAACAAATCAGTTATCTAACTTTGCATTTGATATCATTTCCTTTTCAATATGTTTGACAGAAAGGCCATCAAAATTAGTGTTTTACCGGATGCAATAATATGTTTTCCAACTATTCGATTTCTAAACTGTTTTAAAATCAGCCTAATAACTTACTTTCATGTCTGTTCGTTTCAAAGTATTTAAAAATATGCACATTTGACCGTATCACGATTTATGGCGTTAGAAAGAAGTTCAAAATGTTTTTTTTATGTTTTAACACTTACCTTGTGAGGATTTCAAATATGGAAAACGAATTTCGCCAACCTGTAAAAAAAAACTAAAAGGTTTTTTCCCTATAATTTTTATATTATTTTTGTAATAATGTTTCTTGAATGTGGAGTGTTGCTTTTAGAAAAAGCTTACATAAAAACTGAGTTTGTCATCATAAGTTAATGGTTAATGGAAATATTTGTTTAAACTAACGAAACGAAAATTTAAAAATAAAATAATAGGTAAAAAATAACAGGAAACTCAGGTATAGGGGAGAGTTAGTATGCACCTTCTGAACTGAAACACATTTTTTTGTTGTTTTTTTTTCATGGGTAGGGGTTTGAGATAACTGTTATTTTTTGTATTTTATTTTTTTTTTTGGGGTACCACTGGCTAAACAGTTCAGTGCGATCAACGAAATAATTATCCTGTTCGAAATGCAATTAAAATGCGCTTTTATCGGCATAACACTTTTAGGGGTTGGTTAAAAACTTACTGGTTTGTAGCCGGTCAAAGTTAAACTTTTTTAATTTTGATTTCAAAAGTAATTTTTTAGATTTTTTAAATCTTTTCTTTTTTACTTAAAACTCAAATTTAAGAAAATCGCAGAAACTTTAGAAAAAAAGTTTTTTGGAAATATGTATATTTTACAGCAGAAAATTTATAATAATACACATACAGGGCCGGGCGACAAAATCGGAACACGACATTTTTGCAAGACTATAGGCGAATAATATAGATTTATTTGTGATTTACGACCAAACTGCAGTGAATTGCAAAGAAATCTTAGTCATTTTGTTTTAGAATTATATTTTTTATTTATTTATTTACTTATTTTTCTACAAACATGCTATGCTAACAAATAAAATTTCCGCATCTGGGTATATCCAGGTCATCGTTGTAAAGCCAACGCATCCTCAGATAGCAATGGTTTGGTGTGGCTTTACAAGTCCAATGGTCCATTTGACAATGCTGCTCTCATGTTATACCATATTTTGTGGTCGAAAATTGAAGACATGGACTTGAACGATCTTTGGTTTCTGCAGGTCGGCGCGCTATGTCACAATTCGCCACTTCGGAGGTGCGATTTGACGTTGTTAGACACAACAACGATTATTTTCGGTCCCATATTATGATTAAACGGCGTTACCCATGGCGAGAAAATAAATCCACATAATTTCATAAAAAGTTAATAGCCAGAGCTTTCGAAATATTTCCATTTTTTTGTTTCACAAAAAAGCTCGACCTTCAAAAAATTATAGCCCATTCAACAAATTTTTACTTCTTCAAATGTTTTTTTTTAATGTTTTTTTTTTTTACCGAAGGAAATATATTTCTAATAGTATGGTTCTGTTGACATTTTTGGAAATAGTTTTGGAAAAGGGTAAGAAAATCACAATTTTCTTTAAAAAAAATCGAACAACGGCAACACCGCCTGTCACCACCAAGTATAATACGTTCTCCCCTTTTTTCTTCTTTTTCTCTTTTAGGGAGAGCATTTTTCTTACTCTCTTCCAAATATGAATCGTAAATTGCGGCGACAACCTTTGCGTTTTCTAACGTTAACTAATGCAGTCGTACCCAAGGAATCGCACCCAAGGAATCGCGACGTTTTCTAATTCTCTCGAAGTTCGTTGTTGGTGTTTTACTTCATTTGCCTTATCATCTCTCTCATTTTTATTCTCTTCCTCCCACTCGCCATAGCACCGCATTATTATGGGATGCACCATAAAAATTGTGTAGACATGAGAAATTTTGACAGTTAGTTGACGCTTGACGAGACAATTAATTTATGTAGGTATAGCCTCAAGATAACTGGAACTGGAATTATATGTTGGACGCTCACAAAAGTTACAAAATTATATTTCTATTCATGTACTAATTTTTGATGAAAATTTCGACGTGAAACTTGAATTACACCCTCAGGCATTATTTATTTTTTGTATAAGAAATACTCCTTTTTCTGAAAATATTTGCTACCGAGGCATAGCACACGTGATCAAATGCCAGTGCTACATGCAGCGTTTGGATTGCTTTGCGTGACAGATCAATCTGCTGATTTTATTTTTATTTTTTAAGTCGGAAGAAATGAGACAAATACTAGGGAATTGAGGTGTGAAAAAATATTGAGTGAAATCGTCTTCAGCTTCACCGACTCCCTTCTTAATTCTTAAACTCTACAGGATTTTGGGTTACTTTTACTCTGAGTGTTAAACCAGTTTTTTTGGTACTGTGCAGTTAAAATTGCAAGTCATAATAATGATAAAAAAATCAGTCATTTGGTTCTACACTGCGAAAAAAAAGTTTTTGGCGCTAGGAAAAATAACCCTCTAATGAAGAATTTGCTTGAAATGGCTCCAATTTAAAGAAACTAATTTTCTTTAATTTGTAGTACTATTTTTTTGTTCTTAGCAAAATTTAACTTATAAAAGGGAGCGTTTTTTTTACTAACGTTGAGGGATTTGACATTTTGTTTTACTTACTTTGATGAAATGAAATTTACGCTAGTATTACCATCAGGCAAGCTCACCAAATTAATAATTAAAAAAAATTTTAAAGTAAAAATTTAAGATTATTTTTATGGGGTGATGCATTGGAATATGCAGAAAAAAAATTTGTTTTTATTTGGGGAATTTCTATATTAAGTAATGTCTGTTTAAAACATTAAGAACATCTCATACCAAAGGTCCTTCCACTTATTATAAATATATTACAATTTCTATTGATACAGTGATAAAATTATACATTTATTTTTAAGAATACACGAATGTGATGCTGGGAATATAATAGCACACATTTGGGTATTTTCTTGAATTTATTGAGTGGATTTTTCGGGGCTTTTATAAACACCAACTTTGGCAACTCTATTTGCATGCAAAGTGATCGCATCGAACCGCATGATTTGTTTTAAAAGCACTGGAAAAAATTCAAAATTATTTAATATGGAGTAAATACTTATGTACCTCTTTAAATTATTGACGCATTGTTTTGCGCATGAGCCTAAATTAAGGAAAAAGTTATAATATTGGAGGAAAAACCGCCTGTAGCTCCTAAGTGCGCGATCCTGAAGTTAAACTTCTCTGCCGACTCTACATCGAGTTAAATATGCGAGAGAGCTTTATAGGACATCTTTTTCGTTTTAGCATGAGTGAAAATAGGAGTAGAAATTAGTAAAAATAGTAGTAGTAATTAGTAGCAGCATTAGTAAAAATAGTAGTAGAAATTAGTAAAAAAAAAATTGTAGTACTTAGTAGTATTATTAGTAAAACAAGTATTATAAATTATTAAAAATAAAAGTGGAAATTAGTAGCAGTATTAGTAAAAATAGTAGAATAAATTATTGAAAATAGCAGTAGAAACTAGAAAAATAGTAGTAAAAATTAGTAAAGTAAGTAGTAGGCGTTAGTAGCAGCTTTAGCAAAAATAAAAGCAGAAATTAGTAAAAATAGTAGTTGAAATTAGGAAAACTAGTAGCAGAAATTGGTAAAACTAGTAGTTGAAATTAGTAGTAGCATTAGCAAAAAATAGTAGTAGAACCTAGTAAAAATAGTAGTAGTAATTAGGTGAAGCATTAGTAAAAATAGTTATAGAAATATGTATAAAAATATAGAAAAAATATAGTAGTAATTAACAGTATCATTATTAAAAAACAGTAGTAGAAACTAGTTAAATTAGTAGTAGTAATAAGTGGTAACATTAGTAATTAGTAGCACTCTTAGTAAAAGTAGAAGTAGAATTGTAGTAATAAATAGTAGTGGCATTAGTACAAATAGTAGTAGCAGTCGAAATGCTCACTAAATATCTAGTCCGAAAATAGTGCCGAAACGGTTCAGATGCTCAATGTTTTTTTTTGTGTTTTTTTTTCTCATATAAGCGGCATGTCCCGACTTCGTGATGCGATTCTTACGCGACTTTCGTGACGCGATGTAAATAATCACTGCCGCTAAAGAATATTTACTTCAATAAAAAAAAAAAAACAGTAGCTCCACAATAAGGAAAGTGGTTTCATTTTTTTTAAGCAAATGCTTTTTTCTTAGTGTATGGAACTAGGAAAAAGTATCCACTCTCCCTTCGAAGCACATTAGATAAGCAAACGGAACCAGCACAATTACCATCGGTCACCTTAATTTAACGACATCTGGAGGAGGCTTGTGATAATAATTACATAGTAAGCACAAGTAAGGAATAACTAGAAACTGTTAAAAGTTCATAACCAATTTAGCACATACATTGTAGATAGAAACATAATACAAACATACACACATAGACTACTGCTATTCTCTTCTATTATTCTATTATGCGCCTGTCAACGCTAAATAGGCTTGACATTAGCATTTAGATACGCCTCAAAGATTGCCTAGACAAGAAATGCTGCAGGTCATATCAGTAACAAAAAAACAAAAAACAGAAACAAAAAAAAACAAACTTACAATTACAAAGTTGGAAAAATCGAAAAACATGTCGCCGTAAGCAGTTAATTGGTAAGTCATATATTATGCTTCTGTCGCGGCGCAAAATTGCTTTGCATGCCGAAATGCAATTCAAAAAAAAAAAGGACCAACTGCGGCTGCAAAGCTGCTTACCAGTAATTGAAACTAGTTTCGTTTAATTTCCAAATAGACAAACTAATGCAACTTAGGCGAGAACTATGTATGTATGTACAATAATTGGCACTAGGCGGACGCGCTTGCATGTTGCATATGACACCTTTCACTTTTCCCAACAAAGTTCGTAGTATCCTTTGTTGTTGCGCTATAAACTATTCGCCTAACCACCGTATGCAGATAGTTTACTTGAGTCACCTAGCTTGTCTATGATGACCGTTAATATTCAAATTGGTTTCCTAGAAAATAATGTGTAGCAGCAAATATCGCAGCTGTGTGTGATCTATTTGCCTATAATTGGCATTGTTAATTGTGGCAAGAATTTTTTAGTTAGCCTAGCGCCTGCTACCAGTCTTTTTGTTACTACTTTATGTTTCTTATATTTTGCGATAACGCTAGTTTCTATAATTTATTGCAATTTTGGCAGATGACTAACCAGCTGAGCTATGCGACTGGGCGCGAGTGTAAATTCTTATTTTGCATGTTAACTTTTCTTATTGCGGCGGCGCTTTCAGTATTCGCAATTGGGGAATGTGGATAAAAACAAAAACAGAAAAAAAACGCTAGCAGTTTGTTAATTATCCTGTGGAATTTCTGGTACGCTATTTATATGCTGTTTGAAATTATACGGGCGCTAGCGCGACTACAAAAGGATTCGTGTTTCGTAGTGAATGTGTAAAGTAGGCTTTGAAGGATTATTTAGCGGTTTAATTTACCGTGGCATTGTGACGCATTAGCAGCTGTCAAATTCAATTTATTTTAACGGCGTATAAATTTCATAGGGTGTGCAAAGATGAAAAAAATTAAATTGAACGCAAGTTCGAAGCATTTTGTATCCAATAATTCGCAGAAATAGGAGTTTATTGGATGACAAACCGAAAGAAAAACTTCTGATATTCAAAATGATAGGATGTCAGTTTTCCGCACTGGCATTAGGCCAGAAAGTTGAACTGATATTTTAAATTGGCAAGTTTTACCGACCAGTGTGAAACTCGTAGGACACTGTTTTTTGATGCATTCTGAAATTGTTGAATAACACAGGCACACAAAAAATAGTTCGGTTTCTGCAAGGAGAAGTATCTTAGGGTAAGTTTTTCGTTTGGCTACAAACAAATGTGGAGTCTAAATTTACGCATCATCTTTAGATTTTGCCCCAGCATCCCCCAATATCCTGAAAAAGGTCCATTTTCTAGTTTACACAACACTTCAAAAATAATACTGTTCCTCACGCTTTTTTGTATGCAAAAAAAAAAGTTTGAAGTTTAAATTTACATATTACCCTTAGATTTTGCCACAAACACCACTTAAGGGTTAAGTTTTAAAATTTTAAGAAAATTCTAATATTTGTAGCTCCTAACGCTCTTGAAATGAAGTTACCCACCAAAGGCGAGCTACGGAACGAAGAGAACGCCCTGTGGACCCGCTTACCCAGCCTACCTAGCCGCAGATATTGGGGTATCCCTCCTTTGTATCGTAAACCTATTATTACCTACTTTTACCATGAATCCATTTTTTTAAGGGGGTGTTGGATGGTGCTGGACAAAAATTTAGTAAATTAACTCAACAACATGAGATAGAGTGCAACAGACGAGTTGTATTTTCATTAATAGATGTTTTTTTGAAGAAGAGTACGACCAAATTCATTATACTAGTATGCACGAAAAAAAAAACTTCATTTAAAAAATGTACATCAGACTTAAGTTGGGTCACTGAACATGAAAACAAAATTTTACATATATTTTTATTTCCAAATATAAGTTTTGACCAAAACTTAATTTCTAGGACATTTTCCAGTTAGCCGAAAACTCCAAAACAGCAAACAGAACTAAACCAATATGGAAATGGACAAGTTCGTGAAGGTCTTAAAAAATTTGCGGTTGGGACAGAACAAGAGATCTTCTCCACACAATAATGATAAAATAGCCAACTTTCGAAAATTCAGAAAATTTTCATTACATTTTTTTTCTTATTCTATTGAAAGTTAATTCAATTACCTCCATTCAAGTAATTGCCTCTAAAAATTACTTAGTGGAAAAGGAGTGGCCAAATGTCTTTTGAAAAACGAGGGTTTGGGAATACCTACAATAGACCACATGGGGAGAAGGGAGGTCCAATAGAGGTATAAATTGGGCTACGTAGTTTCTAAACAACTTCATACTGGATGAATTTCTACCAATTAGTAAGCCTAATTTCAAATATTATAGAACTCTGAGAAAACCACACGATCTCTCATATACCGTGTGTAAAATAAAGATGGAAACCACAAAGTGGACCGCTGGGAACATTTGCATTGGTATATAATAATATATAGATAAAATATATATCAAGTGTATATAAAATTCTTCCAGTAATCAAAAGCTCTATAAATAAACTATATGGACATCATGGGTGAACTTCGTACCCGAGTGTACAGCATATGCGCGCTTCATTCGGTAGGGCCCGCGTTCAAATCCTTACCAGTAACATCAAAAATTAAAAGTGTTGGCTAATACCTGTCGCCTCGGCAGACAATGGCAAACCTCTGAGCGTATTTCTGCCATTAAAAAACTTCCACAAAAAACATTCGCTGTTCGGAGTCGGATTCGTAAAACCGTAGGCCCCTCAATTTGTGAAGTTCGGCCAAACATCACGCTAAGTATATGATGTAAGCGCCAAAGTATTATTATCATTACTATCGGTGCTTCTGTTACGAGTGAAGATGAAACCCTTGTGATTCTCGGGGGAGAATTAGCGTAACCATATTTTTGAATTTAAGATTCAGAAAACTAGAAAGAGTGAGTGATTTCTCATTCACCATATTTAGTAAGGCTTCTTAGGAGTATAAGCAAATGAAGAAGAGGGCTTGGAAAAACTAGGTGGAGAAGGTAGGGGTGCAGAGAGGCATTCCTGGGCCCTGGGCAAAAAATGTGGGGAATTGTTTGCTGGAATTTTTTTATACCCATGTTACATTTGATAATAAGATATGTAATATATATTTATTATAAATGCGTTTTACACAAGTCATATAATTTACATAAATTTGAATCAATGTGTTAACAATTTTCAGCCGCTATTCTGATTATAGCATTGCTCAGTTTGACAACGAGATGTTTTTCAATATATCGCTATAACGAGTCGACTATACTCGTTTCCTTGCAACAGATGGTGGCAATACCAACAACAGCCTTAGTGATATAGATATTTGTGGCAAAATATTTTCATAACCGCATGTGCATATGAGATTAAGGAGCTCCAAAGCAGAGAAAGATTCCCACTTCATGATGTTCCTTATCTTTTGTAACAGACGAATTTCTTCACGTAGCTCAGCTTCGAACAAATCATCTGGATATGCAGTCTTCAAATTACGAGCAGCGGCCATAGAAGCATTTTCGAGATCAGAGTCAGTCATGCCTGCATTTTCTTGTAGCTCGCTGCAATTACACAGTGGTTCGAGAATTAGTTTCGACAATTCCGTTATTCTTGAATGCAGCGCGTTAAGCTCAGGCAATAAAAGATCTATAGGTGGATAGAAAACTTGGACCTTAAATCGCTCTGCAGGGCTTTCAAACACGTACTCTGCACTCGAGGTTTCGGCATGATATCGCTTTCTTTTTCGAATGCGAGAGTGACTTCCTTTGAACTCCGTTTCGATGTTCAAACCTGATGCAACATTTTCAGCTTCAGTCAGTAGCGTTGGCCAGGAATCTCTGAAGCGGCTTATCTCGTCGATAGACTGATGAATACTGCGAGCTGCCATATCTAGTGTTGTTTATAGATACAAATTAAAAAAAACAGTACCGTTACAAAGAAGGCACACGAAAATCATAACCCTTTGAGTGAGATGATTAATTTCTGTGTATTCACATACAGACAGCCATGTTTCTCTGTAGTATTTGTGATATCTAAACCTAATTAATAAACCTATTACTAACCTTTCAATACATTATCCCCGAGCTAAGCACATCTTCGACATACATTGATAATCCTTGGACAAAGTTTTTTACTTGATTGAACCTTTTACCATGGCAATAAAATCCTGCATCATAATCTTTTCGTGCACTGCTGAAACTCTACTGCCCTCTGTCTGACAATGAGCGCATCACACGCGTGCGTTATTTATGAAATCCAACCTTACTGCAAATTATTCGAATAGATTTACTACCATGATTAAATTGAATAATACATACTACGATCCATAGCAAAATCATGCACACATGGGATATTTACATTTTATATTTACACATGGTAACAGTTTATACAAGATTTTTACTTGGATCTTGAGTTGACCTATTCTCTGTATATTTATACTGAATATATGTGTGCGTCCACGTGAAAAGGGCCCACTTTGTCGCATCTAATTTCCGAGATATATAGATTTTTCGATACATGGATCGAATTTCGTAATTTTTTATTATGGTTTATTATGAAACTATATACATTTACGCGTCGAATGACACCAAATTTAGCTTCCTAGGTATAATAGAAGTAATTACTTTTGTTTTTTTGAAAAAAAAGAAAAGGGCCCACAAGGGACAACTTTCAACTTCAAATTGATTTTTCTCAATTAGTAATTTTTCTGATATTCACCTAAAAAGTTCTATATTTCCTTCAATTCTTCAGTTAGGATGGTCTAATCCATCTCAACATGTGCGGAATTCAACCAGGAAGACGCCTATATGCATAACTCCAATAGCGCCGAAGTGGGCCCTTTTCACGTGGACGCACACATATATACAGAATAAAATTCTTATTCCAACGGGGCCATGCAAGTTCTTATTTTTACCGCACGTAAGTTATATTACATCTACATATTGACGAAAAAATTACATTCAAATGAGACATAAAAGACATTGAAATATTTCACCTCATTCTATGCTGGAATTTAATACTTATTACAATATTTATCGTTCATATTATACCACATAGGCAGCTGAACACCCGTTTTTGAATAAGCCTGCGCGGGGCCCCACGAACGCGGTTATTGCAAATGAGCAGTACGGCAAACAGTCTTTTGCGAAAATCAAAAAAATGCGATATTTCAGTCATTGAGTAGGCGAAAGGAAAAGGGGTGTAAAGTTTTTTTTTTTGTTGAAAGTGGGCGTGGCACCGCGTGGCATCTCCGAAACTGCTTTACCAAATTGTACCAAATAAGTCAGTAATAAGTTTGGAAAATTATTAAAATCTGACAACAACCACGCCCTTCTCTCATATAACTGTAATTTTTAAAGACAAAAATACGAGATAATTGTGTAACTGTTGAAGACAATTTGCTCCAATAGTTTTTGCATAAGTATATTGGGGTTGCATAAGCAAGTACACGAAATAATATTTTGGAAATATGCGTGGCACCTTCCACTTTTGAACAAATAGATATATTCCGAGAACTAGGCTACCAAACTCCACCAAATTTCGTATGCACATTACATTTGAATTTAGTAAGTAAAATTTCAAACATTGTAGAAATAGGACAGAACGCAGTAGTACAAAAAAATATCAATATTTTATTAGGTCCGTTTCATTGTACCCGAAATTTCGTTTAGTTGCAAAAGCAACCCTGTTCGCATCTTCCATGAAAGATGCAATTTTTTTTTGGCTATTTAAGAATGGAAACTAGTTGTGCACACAAATTTTAGATCGACGTAACTATATATTTAAAAATACTAAACAAATTTAAAAAAAATAGGTCTTAAACTGAAATATGCCATGTATTTTCTTTAGGTCATTCACAATAGAGCAATTTTTCACTTCCCAACACTACATTTCAGGTTGAATTTATAAATAATTTTACCACGTTTGTTCAACTCACATATTTTTTCGAGTTAGTGTTGTTGTTTTACGGGCAATACATTATTCTCCCTAATATTTTTTTGCCAGTCGGTTATATGGAAACGGGCCTATAAACTATTAAAGGCAATTTGCTAGGAACTACTCACTGTAGAGAAATTCGTACATATGCAAATAAAGTTCGTTATCAGAACTACAAAATTTAGTACACGTTTTGCATTTCAAGTCTCGTATAATGGTAAATTAAAAACCAATCAAAATTTTTAATATTTTACCAAATCATGTCGTGAATTCCTTCAATTTTGGTACAAATAGTTTAACTAGAGAATGAAATAATTATCCAAAAAAAATTAAATTTTGGAAAATGAGTAGGTGTACGTTAAAATCATACTAATTTCGCCGGGTATTTAAAGTTCGGTTGCAATTAAAGTTAGACTCTTCCTAACTTCTTGTTGATTATATTTCTGTAACTTGTTTTATTTCTTTATATTTGTCACAATTTCTTGTTTGGATGGACTAACTGAGGTAATATTAGAGTTTGTTCTTTTGGGTAAACTATAATTTATTCAAAAGTTTTACTTCCACTACTTTTTCAAATGTTAAGTTGGCTGTTCTTCTTAAAACTCAAAAAATAAAAATAAAATCCTATCAATTTATTACCAGAATATGATTATAATGACACTTCAACCACAAAAGTACATAAAAACCACAACTCAATCATAGTGCGCGGAGGGCAAGAGGGAAATATAAGTCAAGCAGAAAAGCAGAACAGGACACTTGCACTCGACTTTCCGGGTTGAGTTAACGCGTACAGCGCAGCTAATTCCATAATTACAACTGAAAAACCCGATTTTTACATGAGTTCAACACACACATACACATAAATATATTAAGTAAATGAACGCATCTGAGCTCATGTGAGTAAATGCTGTACAAAGTACAAAAACGGGCAGGACATTTGTCAAAGCAGCAAAGGGACAACGGCCAAAGTAAGCAAGACGAATTTTTTAATTTTTCAAAAAGCAAAATAGAAATTACTAAGGGTTTCTTTTTGTTATTGCAATTTGTGGCGAGAGACTACATATTTGTACATATAAGTGTTTTTTGTTTTTTTTTTTTTTTGGGTAGAAAATTTCAGAGTGTGTGTACGAATTTATGATATGTGGTAAGCGTTGTGTGGCAACATAGAGTCAGCGGTAATTTATCATTTTCAGTTTCATCTAATGATTACACTAAAATATAAATTTTTAGACGCTTGTGGTGAGCAAGCATGGAAAATTGCAAAGGCGACAACATTTTTTTTTTTACTTATTTTCAACACCGAAAAGTAAAGCGTTTTTTCTTTTAATACAATATTCACTTTAAATTGATTTGCGCATTTTATTTGTGAGCATAAAAAACTGGAATGGCGTTGTTTTTTGTTTCCACTTAAATTTCAATCCTTTGCTTGACTGTGCGGCCAACCATCCATAAGTATTTGCTGTTTGCTCCGGAGAATATTCTCACTTGTGCACACATATTGTACTTTCCAAACAATCATGCACGCCTCAGTGAAAATTGGCTTCATCAAGTTATTGTAAGGATATACTGCTGCTAAACGCTTGACTTGTTTTAAAACAAAAAAAACAATCCTTTTGCTTGTAGTTTATATTACTTTTGCTTTGAGGTCAGGTAGGAATGCGTAAAAGACTTTCTTGCAACTTGATAGTTGAATTACATTACTTCAATCTCCCGACTTTTTACTTCTATTGACAAACGCGAATTGCAGTGGATTGAGCGGTGTTCTACTTTGTGGATATAGTGGTGGGCATAAATAGTTATCCAGTTACTAAAGTAGTGTGAATAATAGTAAAGGTGACTAATAAAATAACTTCTAGAACTGAGATACATATGTAGGCCGTGTGAACGGAAATTAACGTCCATGGATCACTTCAGACAGAGTATCTTAAAATAGGGTAGGGACATGAACTCTCAAAATAGACTAAAACCGTCCTAAGTGTTTGCAGAGGTCGGCTTAAGGGGTTGAACGGCGACGTTAATACACCACCCAGCTTTTAAAGGGTGTTTTTTAGACATGTGGGTTTTAAGAAGAAATAAAATGCATATAAATTAATAACATTATAAGAAGAATGTAGCTTTACTATAAAGACAAGGGCTTGTTATTATGTTTTAAAACTGATTACGGGCAAATGACCGCTACGCCTGTCTCGAATAAATTCCAACCGAGAGGCCCAAATTGCGAACACTTTTTGCAGCAATTGGGGCCGTCTGCAATAACGCGCCGAATATTCTCTTCCAAGGAGTCAATGGCCTCGGGCTTATCTGCGTAGACAAGGAACTTCACATATCCCCACCAAAAATATTTCAGAGGTGTTAAATTGTGCGACCTTGGAGGTCACACCACAGGACCTTGACGCGAGATAATCTGCTCACCAAAAGTTTCCTTCAATAAATTTATTGTTTCCTTAGCTTTGTGGCATGTAGCGCCGCCTTGTTGGAACCAAAGGTCGTCCACATCAACACCCCCCAATTCAGGTACGAAAAAGTTATTAGTCAAGGCTCTATAGCATTCCCCATGGACTGCAACTTTATGGCCGGCTTGATTTTTGAAGAAATATAGACCAATGATTCGCTCTGCCCATAAAGCACACCAAACAGTGACCTTTTGAGGATGTGACGGCGTCTCAACAGAGAAATATTATCAGAAGTCTCCGACAGAATTTGTGAGGATTAATATATTTTAAAAGATTTTTTTTTCTTTGGCGGTAGAATATACTTAAGCTTGAGTTATTCCTTTTATTTTAGCCTGCTTTTGTTTCCGACATTTTCGTACCCTTTCCCGAGTTGATTCACAGCGTTTACTGATAGAACTAGCTCTTCTTTTAATCAGAATGCCGTTTCCTTAAATTTTCTTGTTATAACTGGATAATAGAGATTGGTGCTCCTTATGACAGGAAAATTTATTTTCCTGAGCTTTACTTTCATAAACCTACATAGTTACATTTAGCTACCTGCTACATATTATTTTATGTTTTTTGGAAAGCGTACAATTTAAAAAAAAAACACAAGTTAATTTTTGTATACCTGTACGCTGTACCTTTTTTCCGATGCTGAATCTTTTCAATTCTGAGCTGAATTTTCAAAAATGGAAAAGTGTTAAATACCAACATTTCTTACTCTTTGACATGAAGTGCTGTCAAATTCTTTACGAAATAATATTTCATATTAAATTTCACACAATATTTGGGAAACATATTTTTTTCTGTTGCTTACTTTATACTGATTTTGACCATATACATAGATTGCCTGTGCGCAGCTGATGAATGACATAAATTACGAATTTGCAGTAATATCTTCGCCGATACAGAGCGCGACTAATCTATTTTTAATTCCATAACTGTACAACTCTTTAAATGCCAACTATCCCGCTGCTTGCCTTTCTTTCACCTTCAATCAGATAGCAGAATACTTTCATAAGCACCTTACATGGCCAAACTATTTGATCAAACTAGGTTAATGTATGAGAGAAAATTGTGAGCATAGGTCGCATGCATGAAGGTAGTTTTGAAATTTCACACCTATGCCACTCATTTGGTTATCTTATATTGAGAGAATTTGACGACATTCCGGGAAAATAAAATTTTGTATGTTTATTGACGTAACAAAAAGCAAACTGTCAATTTGCATGCGCAAGTGGATTGATCAAACAGTTTGATCCTATAAGGTGCCCATTATATGTATGTACCATCTATGAGCAGCGCCATAAATGCACGTACGACTACAGCTTCTTCATCCAACAGATACCTTTCGATACTTCGACCTCCTTCCACCTTCTTACCTGTTCCTGTCACATTCTACCTTGTCGCACCACCTACACCATTCGCCTATCTTGTTTGGCCCGCGCAAATGTCTTCGTTTTTGCTCTGTTGATTTTTCTAGTGTTTATTCTGTATGATATTTTCTTTTTTCTTCTTCTATTTCTTTTCATCATAAGTATGCAACGTTTTCTTTTTCATGGTTTTGATTTTCATTTTCATTTGATGATTTTCCTTTCACAAAAGTGCGCTGGCATTTCTTTAGCATTTTTATGTTTGTTGTCAAGCGGTAATAGGATCCTTTTTTCCTTACCTTAACTCGTTGCTTGGGGTTAAATTGCTGTGTTGTTGTCGTCGTTGTTGTTGTTGTTGTTGCTGCCCTTTCTTTATTTCTCTTCATCATCTTCATCTTTTACTACTACGAATGCATTGTTTTTCTTATCGCTTAAGGACTGACTCGATTTGTTATTTTATAGTCGAATTCAACTTACAACTCAAGTGCGTGTGCATACGACAAGTTGTTTAGTTCCTCTTATGAAGTGCATTGAACTCACTGTAAAGAGAAAAGTAAATGAATGTAATGTAATGACCTTTAAGTTAAATTGAATAGTGCAAATAAATATGGCATGGCAGAGGTGAGTTAAGAAATTTTGAATTTAAAAGAATTTTAGGAACAAAGCGAGCAGAGTGGATATTTTCTAGCGCGAACACAAAGGAATTTTTGTTATTAAATTCATGAATTCTTCTACTTGGAGCCCAAAGCACAAGACAAATAAATGGGTGAGCAGTTTAATAAATATTCATGATCCATTTGGACGCATAGCAATGTTCCACAATTTTATGATAATTCCAGTGGAAATTGCATGTGATCCATTTTTGTTGAATATAATATTAATTAAGTATCCATAAACTCATCAGATGCTGTTTTTTTAATCAAGTTCTAAATTCCGAAAAACAAATAGAGCATTTGTGACCCTCAATTATATGCGACGCTTATGAAAGGAATTCGCGGTGAATGCTTCTCATTTAATACCGAAATATTTCATACCTATCATCTGAGACCTCGTCCAAGCTTAAAGTGATAGAGGCCATAAATAATCTCTAACAACCATAAAATGGATATCCATGGAAACTGAACTCGAGTATCGCTTATAGAGAGATCCTTAAGTTTCAAGGATTATATACTAACAGCTTCCCTAGACATTTGAACAACGTCAACTCAATACACATTATGACAGCTCTGCGGACCTGGGCGTCGACTACTGACTGAAGATACCAGCGTACCATTAGCTGGATCACAGGGTGGTGAAAGTAGAGCTAACGGGAGTGACGCTAACAAAATTGGTAAATATTGGAACACCGTAGGGTTGCGTACTGTCTTATTTTCTACGGGTTGTAAGTAAGCAAGCTGCTGAAGACCATCTAGGAGGAGAGGTCTTGCAAAGTCATAGCGCATACTGATTTTTATAAACACTCTGGGACATAATGGAGGCAAAGCAACAAGCGATTGAAGAATGGACACACAAGATCGCATTAAAACAGCCGCAGTCGTCCTTTACAAATACGAACGAGTATTTGGCTGGATCCGCCTAAACTAGTGTACTGGAGTTAGTCGGACCTATACTGTTTTAAGGTGTAGTGGTAGGGTGGCCCGCACTAAACAATAAAATATGAATCCTTACCTTAATTAAACGTAAACCAGCGTAAACGATCAATGGGATGATCCATGTATATTATGTTATCGGGATGGAACATGCCGCAAATGCTGGCATAAGCCTACTGAAGCTGCCATATTACCATCTTCGAAAGAAGCATTACTTAAGTTGGCGCACCTGTTTTTTTTGGAAAAGATAAGGCAAGATGTGCCCCACAAGTTGTAGGAGATATTCGGACAAATATCAACCTTTGTGGGTTAAGAGTCAAATTCTTATTATTATTGTTATTAAGGCTACGGGCCTACCAGAAAGGAGATCGTACGCCAGATGGATCACTATACCCAATGATAGCCTGCTGTTTTATTCGAAGTGCAGTAATATTATAAGTAAACTCATGTGACCCGAATACTACAACAAGAACGCTATGTCCTCATCGTCGCCATGGAGCTGCTTATAGGCCTCATAGCTAACGGGAGCCATGCAGGTCGACTGGAAATCTCCATAGCGATTTCTGTAGAATTTGCAGAAGCAACGGAAACTCGTGGTAGTGGATCGCGCTGTCGAGAAGGAGAAGACAATTTTTCGATGATCTAATTGGCCTAGTTGAGGTGAAAAGGTGGCAATTGCTTGGATTAAAATATTTCACGCGATGGTTTAACTAGGAGTGAACGGGTATCCAAATGGTATCACAAGGGGCCTGTTTACGAGCCTAAGTGTGCCGTTAAACACTATGCCAGCCACGTAAACTTAATATGATAAAATAAAAAGTAGAATCAATCCTTTCATATCAATCACGTATTGTTCTTGAGATGACGCCGATGTTTTGACCAACAGTGCAACTCTACGTAGGCTATCGTGAACTTATGAACAAACCAATACAAACATTTATGCCACATGTAAACGAATCCGATTGGCAAAGTATAAATGCCAAATATGAGAGCTTGTGTGCAGTAGTAATGAACTACAGTAAAGACGATAAATTAACCCAACTAGCGCCAGGCGGCGAGCAACTAACGCCGCTATTGCAAGGCAGTGCCCACTGGCCATGAAAATTATGTTCGCAACCAAAAAAGAAGACCGTGTATTCGTTTTTTTATCTTTATGATGTGACATGATTTGGTGATGTGGCATAGCCGTGAACGGACAACGTTGGTGAGAGCCATGATCACAATTTTTCTAACACAAAACATTTCGTTATGTGCGTTCTATCGTAAATACTGTAATTACGATTCCGTTCAGCTAAGTAGGGAAAATATATGCTAGATACAAGATATATATTATGTATTATTTTGCGATGATTAAATGCCTAATGTTTGTATTTTTTAACTGAACAATGTTTACAAAATCTACCTTGCTATTAATAAAGCTGTAAAAAAAGGTGTCGCACTGCTAGTTTAATGTTCAAATAGTCCAATGGCAGTAAGATTGACATGATAGATGTTTAAAAAATTTATTGAGGTTTAAATTAATTCAAAAATTCAATATTGCGACACTATGGAGCAGAACAGGTTTGAGAACAAAATTAAGTAAGAAATACCAATCATTCGACTGAGGTTGAGTAGCATGTATTGATAAGCGGAGAACAAGGTAAAAAACAGACGGATAAATAAATCTGAGAAACTAAAGAATATGAAATTTCCTGAGGCCCTTATAAGGAAGCGTAAGGGTTTTCACGAGGATACTACAAAGGCTTTGGGCTATTTTATTTATGGCCAATGACTTCAGAGCCCGGCATAATGATATCTGCAATTCAGTATCCCTAAAACAAATGGCCAGTTCTTCGAAATAATCATTTTTTGATTTTTTTTTTCAAAAGAGCGTTTGACACCAAAAGAGCGTTTGACGCCGGCATCGTATATAATTTTTGTAAAATTTAATATGGGGTGGAGCTGATGCCATCACATTTGAAAATTGTATTCATTTTGCGTAACAATTAAGTAGGAAACACGAAGTCGGCAGTGATCATCACGCCAAGTATGCAGAAGTCTTGCTCGTCATTCACTCGCCTCGCCATGACTAGTAAGATGAAGATACGAAAGATGTGCAGATGGTCTAACTCTTCATAATTTTTTGTTTCACGTACTTCAGGAATTATGCGCAGTTAGAAATATCGAGAGAATTGAGAAAAGTTTTTCATACAAATATTTCAATATATTATTTGGAAATTATAAATCGATACGGCAAATAGTCTTTGAGATGCAGGCTTAGTATTTGTATAGATGCTCGGATAGTTACAAAGTACGCGGCGTAACGGCGTAAATGTCTCTTGAAGTTTTGAAAGTGGTTTTCACACAACGGTGTTTCCAAAGTAATTGAGTACAATTTCTCGAAAATAGTTCTGAAATTTTAACTAAACCTCTTAAAATTAAATGTTTAAGGACCTATTTAAGAAATAATATTTCATATGATAATTTATTATTATATTATTATTATATTTATTAATAATTTTTAAACGATTTAACATAAATAATTCTGGTGAAAATTGGAATCATTTCCCATGACACTAATAAAATTTTCTGATTTTTTAAGTGAAACTTCTTTGCGCTCGTTGGGCTGTAATTCCAATATCGAATGAAACGAAAAAGCGACAGGAAAAGAGAGGAGATGGCGCGCGTAGTGGGGCAGTCGCATATCGGCGCTTGGAATTTTGCCACTTCCAGCGAAGGTTGAGGCAATCGTCAATTTCCCTCGCCCTACAACGATTCGAAAACTGCGTGAGTTCCTTGGTATGATTAATTTTTATCGAAAGTTTCTTAAAAATGCCGCCAAGTTTCAGGCCCCCCTGCACGAATACACTCAAGGCGTTTCAGTCAAAGGTTCTCATCTGGTTGCTTGGACGCCGGAGGGCGAAGCCGCTTTCGCTGCTTGCAAAGAAGAATTGCGAAAGTCAAAGCTGCTGGTTTACCCAGACACAACGCTTCCATGGGCCATCTTCACTGATGCCTCCGAACATGCCATCGGAGCCGTCCTCCAGCAACGGCGAGGACAAAACTGGGAGCCATTGGCTTTCTTTAGCCAGAAGCTTCAACCAGCGCTGAGGAAGCACTGCCCTTACGACCGCGAACTCCACGCTATCTATGCAGCTATACGAAAATTTCGCTACATTTTTGAGGCAAGACACGTCACGATCTTTACAGATCATAAGCCCTTACTTCATGCGTTCGCCCAGGACCCCGACCGAGCGACACCATGGCAATTCCATCGCCTAGATTTTATCGGTCAGTTTTCGACCGACATTCAACACGTAGCTGGCAAAGATAACGTTGTCGCAGATGCTCTTTCACGCATCGAAGAAATCACAGAAGCAGTATCTGCAAACGAACTTGCCGAAGCTCAAGCCATTGACGAAGAACTTCAGCAACGCATACAGGGCGAACATCAAGATTCCCTAGCTCTTCGGCCGCTCAAGTTACCAAGTTGCGACAAACCAATCTACTGTGACGTTACCGGCAATTTGATTCGCCCGTTTGTGCCCGCACCTCTAAGGAGAAGAATTTTTGATGCTCTCCATAGCATCAGCCATCCTGGAGCACGAGCATCTTTAAAGCTGGTGTCGCACCGCTATGTCTGGCCCAATATCAACCGAGACTGTCGACTGTGGGCCCGCACATGCATAGCCTGCCAACGAAACAAGGTATCTCGTCATGTCTCATCACCTATTCAAGATTTTCCAGGACGCACGCGGCGCTTTGAACATATTCACGTGGACATCATTGGACCATATGCCCCGTCCAGAGGGTATCGAAGCTGCCTGACAATTATTGACCGCTTCACCAGGTTCCCTGAGGCGCTGCCTATCGAGAATACTGGAGCCGAATGCGTCGCCCGCACACTTTTCGCCGGATGGATATGCCGCTACGGAGTTCCGCTCCGAATAACGACCGATCAAGGAACGCAGTTTGAGAGTCAACTCTTTAACGCTCTCGCTCGCCTCCTCGGAAGCAAACACATACGTACCACCACGTACCATTCACAGTCAAATGGAATGGTGGAACGCCTACACCGCCACCTGAAGGATGCTATTCGTTGTCACGAAAACAACTCTTGGGTGGACATGTTACCAATTGTTCTCCTTGGAATTCGCGCCGCCTGGAAGGAAGATCTTGGCGCCAATGGAGAGTTCCTCGCTCCATCACCAGGACGCGGGTTACCACCATCAAATATCGCAGAACGGCTTAGAAACCACTTTGCTGAACTCGCTCCTCGACCAATCGCTCGTCATGGCCAGAGAAAGACGTTTATTTTTAAGGAATTAGCAAACAGCTCTCATGTTTTTGTTCGTCGCGACGCTCCGCATCACGCCTTCACTTCTCCATATGAGGGACCCCACCGAGTTCTATCAAGACACGAGAAACATTTTGTCGTAGAAATGAGAGGCGAAAATACTATAGTTTCCATCGATCGCCTCAAACCTGTGTTTTCACTCCCAGGAGACGAGCACAACGTTGCTGACAACAGTGATAACAACTCCAACGACAGTCACAACACCACGCTTACTGCACCATCTTCATCTGAGTCGCCACAACCTGGAACATCCAGACTTTCGTCGTCGTATCGTCCATCCGACTCCGATTCTTGTTCACCTTCACCAACGGTGCAAAAACGCATCAGATTTCGCTGAGCTACATCAACTGTTCTCAGCAAACAATATTATTTTCGTTTTTTTTTTCGCAGAAGGGGAGTACTTGTGGCGCGACCCACACTAACTCATTATCAAATTTCACATTAAGCCTAATCGCTATTATACGGCAGCACCGTGCTATCGAATCAGCTGGTATATGCTTGTAAAGCAGCGCTGAATGCGAAGGTCAGCAAAAGGTAAACAAGAGTACATAAGCGCATAGCAGGAGTTTTGCCTCGGAGAGTAACATATAAAAAGGCACGCTTATGAATCACGCGTTATTATTCTGATTGGCTGCAGCAGAACCGCTACATTTTCATACCACAAACCAATTGTATCTTTTCTTAAACATGAAAGTATGGAAGTGAATGAATAGATTTTTTATAAATGGAGGCGAAAACATCAACTATCTTTTTCAATAACCAAACACCCTTAGAAATTCCAGAATAATGAATAGTGGCTTCTGTTATCGGGGAAATATTTCTATCTCATAAAACTTGCTGGCTAGGGTGAGTATTTTCATTTCAAGTGCCCATAGAGGTCCATGAAGTTTTACTTCTATCGCCTAGCTTTCTAGGCTGACAATTTTTTTCTTTCAGATAATTTAATTCGGATATATCTTCTCTAGGAGAGCATCCAGGCGATCGTCCACAGGAGTAGGGTGAATTAATATTTTAAAAACTTATAAATAAGTAAATAAATAAAGATAAGAAGTGACCACTAGATTTATAAATACTTCATACTTTGTCAAAGGGAACATGAAAGGAATGTAAGTTAAATTTCATAACGCCTTGTGCGATTTATCGACACGTTTTTGAGGAAACAACAATTTTTATGTGCGTAACTTTTATTATAATATTTTTTCAACATTAAAATAAGTAAAATTAATTTAATAAAACTACTTATAATTGTATCATATTTCTTCGGTTAAAAATAATGGAAAGAAAGTTTGATGGCACTACCGAAAAATTAATATTCTTCGAATAGAGTTTGCGAAGAAAAGTTTTTCTTGAAAATCTATACGAAGATGAAAAAATTTAAAATTTATTTCAATTTTTTATGCAGCGAATAGTTTAGAAAGAAAACATAATGGCGCTATAGCTGTTTACCTTCTCCAAATAGATAAGCACACAATTAGTTTCATACCTCCGTTTACGTTCTCTTCTTTTCTATTTATTTCTTTCAATTTCTTCTAAGTAATCAGCTTAAACAGTACCCACAATTTTTTGCTAGTTTTCTTTTTCCTAATCTATTTCTCATTTTAATTTGCCTGCACTAATTTTCTTGCATTCTAATGCCATTTCATCGAAAATAATTTGCCTTCTCTGGTTCTATGCGGCTGGCATCCTTCCAGCGCGGTCTCATAATTTGCCTGCTGTGCCTTTACGTGACTTTTGTAATTTTCTAAAGTGTCTAGTGAGGTTCTAATGTTAGTACTAATTTACTGCATGGTACTTTTCCTAGCATAACTTTTTTTTTTTACTTGTTTTTCTTCACTAAATATAAGAAATCATCGACATACAGATATGTACTCTAATCTTTCGTGTACTTAGCCTGACCGACCACACCTGCTATTTATTTAATTTTATTTTTTTTTTTCACTTTGTCTCCTCAAATGGTTGGCTAGCTGTTGCTTTGAGCCTCCTCAGCTTCGCAGCAAATGCAATTATTATCTTAATAACAGCAATAACAAATCTTACTCACAATCCTCGCACAACACCGTTCAGTTATTCAGTACAGCGTCATTTTGGTAATTTAATAATCCCAACAAACCAAATGCATTGTAATTATAATGACTTTTGTAATGACTCGTACGGCTCAAAGCAGAGCTGGTCGCAACCGGAGGGTTGTAGGGGTTAGAATGGCCCATTGACTCCAAGCTATTGCACTTTCTCTTTTGTTTCAGAAATTTTGACACACATTCGTCATAAGTTCTATATTAGATTTTCGGGGATACCAAATTCAAACAATGCGGCAGGTATTCAACTTCTTCTCGTACTGTCGAAAGCAGGGACTTCATCTTCTCTAGTTTGACCCCGAAGTTGGCATTCTCAGGACGGAGTTGACGAAGGTGGTAATTATATCTTGGTGAGTGTCGTTTAAGACCACTCTGTAGGGAGCAGGGTCCGGTCTTTTGGTGATGTATGACTGGATCTCGTTGAACATTACAAGGTGATTCCTTCTGGCGTGTCTAGAAGGCGACTGGGCGCATTGAAGTCTCATGGTGTAGGTGTTCTACCGGTGACACCAGAAGACATCCTGTTGCCGTCCGGAGTGCTGCATTCTAAGTGGCCTACAATCTCATTAACTTGGTCTTACTCGTCCCAGGCAACCAAATTGGAACGGCATAGTTTAGAACCGGCCGGTCAATCGCCTAGTATGTTGCCAGCAACGTTTCTTCGTCTTTGCCCCAATTGCTGGCTGCTAGCGACTTGAGGATTTTGTTGCGGCTCTGTACTTTATTGACGATTGCGATTATGTGCCCATGTAAAGAGGCCAGGGTGTCGAACGCAACACCCAAGATTTGCAGGAGAAATTCAAAAATTCCGGACAGTGAAAAAATTAGAAAAGTTAAAGAGATAACCTTCGAGTACATGCCATCAATTGCATTGCCGGATGCCTTAATCGAACAGTCGCCAGCATGGGACTATTGAAACTTCCTCGAGTGCGAAGGGTGCTTCGAGATATAATGATTAAACAAAACCGGGGAGAAGACGCCCCCCTGTGGTGGTACCCCTTGTTTAATTCTTCTCGGGTTTGACGTTGAGTCTCTAAAATATGCGACTACTGTCGATCACTCAGGTAACTTGCAGTTCATCGCTTCAGACCCTTTGGGAGAGTGAGTGTATCAATGTCTTCAAAGAGCGTTGCGTCACTGACCGTACTAAAAAAATTTGATAGGTCCAACGCCACTAAGATAATTCTTTCACAACATTCCTCATCGTCATCATGTCGCATACAGCGGCGGAACGTTGTGAGTGAGAAATATGCGTCCATTGGTCGTGAATTCCGGTTCGCTGGGAAGCGCTATCTCAGCTTGATTTTTGCGGCGTCCATGTATTGATATTGTGAGCATTTTTACTAACAAGAAAGCCTTGACGTTCATACTGTTCGGAAAGATGTTTTTTAACAAAAATTAGTTTTTAAAATTAGCCCCTACTTAAGCAAATAATGCCGCCGCATCTGATGGAAATCCGTAGGTTAGTTGTCTTCTGAGGTTTGCAGCGACAGTTGGTGCGCAGTCGCACTGCTTTCGGTTTTTACATACCTTCTTTCAATTTATTGTTGTGTTAATTTTTCATTTCTTATCTTTCTGCTTGATTGTTCAACTCATTTATGGCTTAGCCACTAGGCTTACGCCTGAGATGTAACAAATTTGTTCGTGGCTTTACACAATTATTTTCTCTCGACACTCAAGGTCTGAGCTGTTATTCTGTGTAGATATGTACACTTTTTTCTTCTCACTCTAGTAGGCAATTATCCTAAGTATTTCTAACCGCTAATTGGACTCAAAACTATTATTTTACTATTTTACTTATCGAAGAGAGAAAATATAAATAATTGCTAATATTGCCTGTTGCAACAGCCACAACGAATTAGCCGCAACAACAACAATAACAAAGGAATAGATAACAACAACAACTTAGTTACTAACACCATCTGCCGCATTAGGCTCCTTACATTCGCTCGTCGACAGACGCTGGTATTGTTGGCGACGACGCAAATTAATCCTTTTACTTCGTCATCCATTTGCCTGCTAATTGAGTAATTTAAACGAGTATTTGTTGTGGTCTGCGTGATGTAGCTACTTTGTGCGGAGTCTATACACCCTAGTATAATCGATAAATGCAAGCCAATCAATAAATTCTACTAGGCGTTTATTACGAGCCGCCTGACGCTTAGCTTAGACGAACTTCCTTCTATCCGCATTAGTTTTCGTAGTTTCCCACACACTGCCATTATTTATTTAGTTTTTTTGTTTTTCTTTTTTTTTTAATTCGTTGCGTGTAACAAATAAATAAATACATACATATTTCGTACCAAATAAACCATTTAACCCATTCAATGTCTTCGCCGCAATCCCATCAATTTTATCAAATCAACAATCGTTTGAACAACCAGCCGTGCTGATTGACTTAAATTATATCGGTTTGGCCGTTCCCAAAAGGGCATTGCGAATTTCTTTGCCGTTTACTGCCACTTTTTGTTTTGCTTTTGTGTTTTTTTTTTTGCAACCTATTATTCATTCCATTTTGTGTTTTTTTTTGTTTGCCTTTGTGCAGCTTCATGCTTTATCACTACAAATTGCTTTAACCCTTTTGTGTCGATTTTCGGCCCATTCCCATTCACTTTAGTTGCGCTTGTCCGCTTAACCGTTGCTGACCCGTTCCGTTTTAGTTTTCCTCTCTACCACATACCCACATACCATACCACATAGCCCTTTTGGGTCTTCCCTCTACTCGGTCTTACTTCATCATCTTCTTTCTTGGTTTTGAGATCCTTTGGGATAAATGTTTGACTATTCTTACCATCCATTGGCCACATTGTTGTCCGCATTTGTTAAGCATCTGGTAATCAATCATTTTCTTGACTTATTTTCTTATTGGATTTTGCAGTGCTTTGTGTAAGTTAAGGCTACTGTTTGTCATTTAGGCAAGAAGCTCAATAACGTCGTCCGTCTTCCACTCCCATTTGAGTGCATAATTTTAGTTTATGTAGTGTGAGTAGTTAGTTACGGTCAGTTATTGTTTCCCTTCGGGTTTGTTGGCATTTTGTGTTATTGGTCAGCGAAATTTAGGCAAATAAATGTTATTTTGTGGTGATTATAAATCGAAAAATTATAAGATCGATGTTGCTTTTGCGGCAGATAAGTGCGAAGGGGGGTGGGGATTTAATTGTGCCTAGGTGAGGGTTATGGAGTTAAGGGAAAATTTCTTACAACTTACTTTTGGTCACAATAACTCATTGGAACTCTAGAAATATCAAAGACGAGCTTAGCATTACACTCTTGTAACTTAAAAATCTTACAAGTTTGAGGTAGTGTTGATAATCAAATTACTAGAAAAGACTTATTTAGGGTAAACCTTATAGGAAAGGATCACTCATGTTTTTTCGAGTTTTGCTGCTCAAACTTCTAGTTAATAAACAACATACTTTGTGGCAGAGATAAAAAAGTAGGTACATATTTGTCCCTACGCGAGCCTTAAGGTATTTTCGTACACTTAAGTTAATTCCGCCTAGAATAGAAATTTCACATAAACCTCATAGCATTTAAAGGATTATGTATAATACCTTGCGAAATTACACTAAAGATAATTTCACCACTAAGTTCTAAAAAGGTTAGGAAGTTGGCTGGTAGATTTGAAGTGTGTGTTGATAAAATCTGACTTTTCAGTTTCTTCAGGGAATATATTGTCAAAGGTAATAGCAAAGGACGTAGGTTATAAAGAAGTTGCATCTCATCCCACCGTTCCTTTAACAGAAAATCTCGCCTAATTTACCGTACCAGAACTAATTTGACTGATTGATATTAAAATCTGATTAGATCCAATTGGTTTTTGACTATGGAGAATTGGACGAAAATTCATGCCACGGGAAAGAAAACGCCATGCTACTTCTTTGTAATCTACTTTCTTTGGTAATGGATTGTCTTTTCAATATATACGACCGTCAAATTGATACTCACCAAAAATGGTAAAATATAAGATTGTGCTTTCCGCGTACCGTTAGTACCCTCTTTGTCGATTTGACAGCATTCACCCATACTCTGACGTCATAAAAGTATGTATTTTCCTTTTATGCTGATATGTTTTTTACAACAAAAAAATTTGCAGCGTTCTATCATCGGTTGGCTTCTTCCTGTACTTCGTTTTAACCGTTTGCTGACCTTTGGGAGATATTCTACCCAAAATTTAACATTAAAGTAAAATATACCAAAAAAAAGTTTCAATCTAGATAAAACTCAATGGTTTGTCACGAAACTATTTTTGAACATATTGAGTGATTTTTGAGTGACATTTGATATATTGAGTGTTATGTAATAAACAAGGCGATTTGTATGAGAAATAAAGTATTTTCCCACTTTATGGGTAAATTCCTATCAAATATAAAATCATTCTTATTACTTCCAAAACTAAGACACCAGTATCTTTCTCCGATTGCTCTACAACCAGCTAAACTTTTTAAGGAGGAAATGTTAGATAATCAAAAAAGCCGTGGACGCTGAAAAGGTTGTTACAAGTAGAGCTTAGCCAAGGACAAAAAGACAAAGATTATATGTTGATTTTGCAAAAGTATCCATGCGCGTATAATGGGCATCGATTGCATAAACAAAATATAAAATATTGTTTCTTACTAAATCAAATACAAACGTTTTAATGCTGTTAATTTTTTTTGTAATATATGAAACCTCAATATGGGTAGAAATCTACCCGCAAGGTCTGATTATCGATTTTATGGTCAACGAACGGCAAATTTTTTTTTTGCCCTCTCACTCACTCGCTTTGTTTACGTCACGCTCAATTGCCATCAGCTTGATTGACGCAATCTGGTATTCATAAATATTCGGTCCCAATCCCGGCATTAAATTTTTTTAAGTTGCCGAAAAAGCATATAAATAAGTACATATTTGATTAAATTTTTTCAGAAATTCAAAATGTCACTTGAGTACATTATTGATTTGCCATTGACAAATTATGAAATTTCCTGATCAATGCCGTCTGATCTCTATGGGATTATCTACATACATCAGACTCGTCAAAAAAACTTAGCAAACTCCGAAGATAAATTATTTTGAAGGTTGCCGCCTTTTTGTTTGGAAATGCATTTCTGTGCTAATTCTATACACAAATTTTTAAAGGCGATTTTCTGAATTTTTGTATGTGGACGATTTGTTCGAGGGCCGGGAAAGGATTTGTGTCTATCATTTTTATAGACCTTCCCGTACCTGTACATTCCAGTCATTTTGAAAAGAGATCCGTGGGTCCCGTGCCCCGCACCCATCTCCACTTATGACATCAAATTTATACTAAAGTGAATTATGTAATTTCATTATTTCGTTCCGATTTAAAATTCCGCACTCGCAGGTTATCTATTAAACATAAAGTAATCCGTTAAAAGCTATAAATATGCTAGACATTGACTCAGAGGTAAAAAAAGATATATCTTTATTATTGAGGGTTAAATTGTTAAATAACTAAAAAAACATAAACTTTTCAAACCATTTTGGTTTTTGAAGTAAACAAAAATATGTCAAATGAAACCTCCGACGGCGATGGGGGTCTCATAGAATATGTTGGATCCAATTCTTTCAACAGATCTATGTCAAACGAGCACTTCCACAATCTGATAGACCAAACATTCCAGATACATTTTGTATATTACAAGAATGTACAACAACTTTTTTGATTTGAAATTTCAAAAAATTCTTGATATTCAAATAAAATGTCAAAAATGAAATATGTTACTTGATCCAGGACAATGTCTGGATTATGAACTTAAAAATGTAATTCTGAGTTACCTTACGTTTTGTTTAATAACTCTACTATGGGTATTCTGCACGGGAGATTAAAATAAAACACTTTCTATAAGAGTGCCTTATTTCAAATATTTCAAAATTCGAGAAAATTCACATATGCGCCCCTACGGGCTACTACTAAGCGATATCACTGTAACTTTTTTACAAGCCATACTTAACTGAAAAATAATAAAACACTCTTCTAGCTAACGCGCCTATATGTAGAATTTTAGTTTGAATCTAACTAGAATAGACATTTATTAGATTTTATATTTTTAGATCATTTTCTCTCGAATCGACTTATTTTGTAAGTTTGTATTTGTAGGTATTTTATAGTATGAGGGTGGCCCAAAAAGTTTTCAGTAACTACACATTTAATGTAAAAAAAAACTCTGTTCTGTTTTCGACAGTAGTCCCAACATTTAGTGCTCTCTGCAGTGGATACCTCAGAAACGTGGTTTAAGAATGCGTTCTGAATGCATCTCCACATAATAAAAAACGCCCTCCAATCATTTTGCTTTCAAAAACCGAAAATATGAAAAAGTCATAAGGTCATAAATCAGGTGAATATGGAAAATGAGTATTTGTTTGGACTTTATTCTCCTTCAAATAATAAACATTTGCCGTGTAAGATCTGACATGGTCGCGTTGAAGGTTGATGCGAGATTTCCTGTTATTTTTCCCGATTTCGTCGATGATTTCGGGTAAGCAAATTATTCTATGCTAATCAGCATTCACTGTTTTTAGATCCTCAAGAGCAACAATAACAACTGTTATTAACTAAGTTAACGAAAGTAGAAATTTATAATTTTTTTTTTCAAACTGTTTCTTGTTTTTAAAAAGTATACCACAAAAATCTATTGTTTCTTTAAAAAGTTAGTCAACATTCTCTATCGGAGGAACTGAACTGACTGAACAAAAGATCAGTCTGCCCAATAAGCAAGTTCATACCAGCTTTATTTTTAAAAACAAAAATCTGCGACTAAAGCGTTTAGTGGCAAGTAGAAATCACCTGAATATTAAAGAAACAACCAGAGCAATAACTAATCGAACTTTAAGTCACTCTAGATGTCCGATCCATTACTTTACTTTGAAAGTCGTTTCGTCGGCCTATTGACTGACCAATTCAATGGCTCTAATAGCCTTAGCAAGTATTATAACAAATCGAAAATAACCAACTCAATCTTAGAAAATATGAAATAAAAAATGACCAATTGCTCATTACTATGCAACGCGGCATTGCGCATTTCAATTGTTTGCCGAAGGAAGAGCATCAAGGCACGCACGCAGACTGTGGAAAAACAAACAGACAGACAGACACAACAAGAAAAAACGCAACTTCAGCACGAAATTTATGCATTTATTTTGACAAGCGGAATGATTTATTAACCGTAAGTAATTTGTAAATATTAAGTAAGGAAAGTGAAAGAAAGTAGAAAGTGAGATTGAGTATAGAAAAAGGATATATAGACTTGGAAAAGGGACAGTAAATGCAAAACGCTAAAAAATCAGAATAATTGCAAAAGAAGGGGGGAATTTTTTTTTTGGAAAGAAGTAAATGAAATAAAATAAAAATAACAAAGCGATGTTTTTTGAGGAAGGCATTTAGTTTTGGCTATGAGTTGTACTGTCCGCAACAGAGCTGGAGGGCTTGAATGAAGGATTGAATTTAAAAAAAAAAACAAAATCCCTTAAGGCATTGGCGTGAAAGTTGATGCAGCAGTTTTACCGCGCTCCTCATTGTTTTTAATTTTAACTCAATAAGTATTTTGCTGAAAGGAGCTTAGGTTTAATCGTCAGCTTGATTGTTTTGAGTGCCCATTTACATTTTGTTTTGTTTTTTTTTTCATTTGAAAATTTATCTTTTTATGCCAATCGCCATCGGTCAAGTGCGAGCTTGAAGTGGCGATTTTCGACTACAACTTTCTCAGTCCTTAGCTGCGCGTGGTTCGAATTTGAAAAACAAAACGCAACCGCAACAAATTTGAAAATACAAATATATGTAAATGTGAATGAGTTCGTTGAGAAATAAGGAAATGAAAAACGACCCCAGAGTCCGGCTAGTCCCTACGCAGCTAGCTTCAAATAGAAGCTCCCCTTGTTAAATATATTAAAATTTATTTCTCTAACCTTTTTTTTTGCTCTATCTAACGTCACTGCAACGCGATAATAAGTTATCGTTTTAGTTTTGCTTAGCCACATTGCTTACTAAACGGCTCAACTTGCTTGAGAAAACAGGTTAGAGGATAATGTAGAAAATTTCCAAATTCTTCAGGGTGCACTTCAAACCGCAAAAGCGCATTTCAAATGTTTTGTTTTTTGTTTTTTTCAGTTAATAGAAATTATACATCTGTATGTCTTTAGCTGTCAGTTTAAAAAATGTGCCCAATTAATTTTGGAAAGTTGTTAACTTTTTTCATAGTTGACACTTTCATTTATGTATTTACATTCCCTTACAGCTCAGGTGTCGGTTTAAACAAATAGTTTTGACACCCTTCTGACATATAAAACTGTACTACGTGTATATTTTGAAAATTTAAATATGCACGGTAGATATTTGAAAGAGGGTCGTTAGTTCCTTTTTGGTTTTCTTTAGTTTTCAACGGCTGATTATTAAAAAGCGTATTAAGCTCATTGCTTTGTCTCGTAATTATTCCATTTGCTGTGGCTGTTTCTTGTGGCGCGTCTCTGCATTACAGTCGAAATGTTTTCTGTGGTCACTCAGCACTCCATTTTTTAACCGCGACCAAAAATTAAATAAATTTTTGTTGGTCGATTATTTGTTTCTGTTTTGTTTTGTTTTTTTTTTTAGTTTTTTTTAATCTCAAATTTATTTAGTTTTTGTTTTATTTTCAACACTTGTTTACCGCTAGTAGTGTTTTGAGAATTTCGTTCGTAAATTAGCAGCTAACCGCATGCCATTTAGTGTGATTAACACCTTTTTTGTTGGTTTAATATTTAAATGAGTACAAACATGAATATGTAGGTATCTAAGTACATTAGGGATGTTACAAAGTGCATATGGTGTTTATGTGCTTCCTGTTTTCCTGACGGCAGTCATATTATGTCGAAGCAGACTTGTCAAAAGTTTGTTTATTTGCCTTAACCCATAAGTGATCACTGCAACAAGAAGACCAAATAAAAATCTATTTCAGGTCAAAATTGTTAAGTTTTTTTATTTAGTGTTTAATAGTGGTTTACGTATTTTCTGGGATTTAAGGTTTTTAAGTCCAAAATGCGTTCTGCAGTTAGAAAAATGTTTTTGATTTCTTCTAATAAAGGTACATATATCTTTACTTTTTACGAAGCTACAAAAGGTTTCCTTTGCTAAGAAAGCAGAAAGGGAGGAGACTGTAATCCTTTTCACAAGTACACAAAGTTTGTGTTTAATGGTAGAATATAAATTGCAATACGTAATATTTGAGGAATCATTCTTTATATAACACTAATTATTATGCATTTTTTTTTCAAAATAAAATGTCGACCCAGCATCTGTTGAAAAAAAATAATTTTTTTTTTGTAGAGCTTCCATGGCCGGCACGATTCCGTGCGCAATTTTGCACCGACAACAAAAAATTAAAAAGATTCGGAAAATATATTCTCAAAAGGAAGTGAATGTCGTGGCATTTTTGATAAATATTGAGTTTTAATAGTATGGAATAGATTAAAATTCGGTGCAAAAACATTTAGGTATGTTTAGGTAAATTTTAATTAATCCAAAAAATCGTACGATATACACTATGCAATCAGTAATTCGTTCAGAATTGTAGGCGTAAGTGTTCCGGCCAGTTCACAAAATATGGTTTTCTGTAAAAGGAGTTTTTTGTTAGCAAAAAATTCGCATTATTCACTAACAGCATCCAATGAACTCATCAATTGAAGGTATACGACCAGCCGCTTCGTTATTGGTTCTTAGTTTTGCTCAAAAAATCATTTTTCCTGCCGAATCGGGCGATCAGAAAGCACTCACGTGATCATCGCGAAGTCGATGCGTCCTCAGAGAGAGCCAGTTTCGTGTCTGATTTTGGAGCGTGGTATCATATTCTATTAAAATTCAACTGGTAGCGACATTTCGGTCAACCGTGAGCACTAGAGATGCGTGATAAATAATTCCATGTCACAGGAAGTTGAAATTATAAGGTAGAAGGATATTCGGTTTCAGCAGCATGGCGCACCATGGCACACAATCGTTTCGCGATGTCAATGGAGCTTATTTCACAAACTCTAAAAATCTCAGTTGACACAAACATTTTTCACAGTAAATACAAATTTTTTTAAGTGATTTTTTTGTGATATTGACAAGCAACTTTAGTAAACTTTTAGACATTTAAAAAATGTTATTGTGGTAGACATTAGACCAGGTATGTAACATAATGATTTGATCGCACTTTATATATTACTGTCCGATTATATAGTTTTTTTTATGCATGTATCTACATGTATTATATACTTAATACTAAATTGTACTTAACAATTGTATGTTGTTTCATAGATAATGTCTATTCAAATAACGAACTGTTGCAAGAAGTTCAAAATGACATCTAAATAATAAAAATTAATAAACAAAAAAAAACGCCATTCCTTAGAAAAATTTGTATCTTTCTTCTTTAATTTGTCTTTAGAATCCAAGACGAGTAAGCAACGTGGGAAAGCTCTCTCTCTCTCTCGGTGAGCAAAACGACTAGAAATGAGCTCAGAAGCATGGACGCCGTCAATATAGGATGAGATGGTGAATGCAGGTATATCATTCAAAATTTACCGTTTTACGTTGGTCTAACGGAGTGGTGGAGATTTGTCCAGTTATGTATTCCGAAAAAGCAAATGACCTTATGCTTCGAAGTGCTTCGTGCGCGAACAATTTTTGTTGGTTTTGACTCGCTTAAAAGACCAATCCAGTCGGTTACTGGTTTGACGCAGGATTTGTTAAAGTGCGGTTAGTACATATTTTTTAACGTAGGATTTGTTAATGAGACGTAGAGATTTTTCAATTGATATACTTTAATTTTTGCGTCCTCGATATTTATATATATTACCTAATGTTAATCAGTTTTATACTTTTATTTTGTTAAAAAGAATTAAAACCTGCGAAAGAAAAATAAATTTCAGTAACAATTTCAAGTTCACATTGATCGGCTGGAATCAATTCAAAAACAGTTCTTACTTTTTGCCCTAAGAGACTTTAGATGGGATTCTCGGCTTAATCTTCCTCATTATACTGATCGTTTGAAGCTAATAAATCTTTCTACTCTTTCCAGCCGTAGACAAATGCTAGGCATAATATTCATTACTAAACTACTCACTTAATGTTCCTTCTCGGATTTCAAGACATTTTAAACCTCTTTATTTAAAACAGTGTAAAACCAATTATGAATTAAACGAACCTTTCCGATGTTTATGTCAAGATTTCAACTGTTTTTCCAGCACTTTTGATATTTCGGACTCACTTTTCACCATAAAAAGAGCTGTACTGTCCTTTCTCAATAAATTATTAACGGCGGTATAATATATATTTGATTCAGCTGATGAAGTTTTTTTCTGTAGCTGAGCAGTTTTGGATCTCGACGCTTAACAAACTTTTTCCTTTTAACAACTCGGCACAAAAAAAAAATTTGAAAAAAGAGGGTAACCGTTGGGCTTGTTATTATTAAAACGGTGCGTTGAAAAAGCGGATGAAAATTAAAAAAAATATAATTTTTCATCCGTCTTTCCCTTAAATAATAAAAAAATTAAACATATATGTATGTGGTAACGATTTCTGAGTCTATCTCAGGAAAAATATTCGATACTCGGCATTAGGGCCTGAATTGTTCACATAACATCGGTCTTTCACGGAACCCCAGAAAAAAAGATCAAAGAGCGTCAAGCCTTAGCTGGCGGCACGCCATCCTAATGAAACCAAAGATCGTTCCACTCAGCGAAATGGCATTTTTAGCATACTTTTCAAATGAAAAGAAATAAAAAAATTTCAATTGAAGAACTACTGCATTTTCCCACAAAATTAAGATTTTTTATTAATAAACTTAAGATGTACCGAAATTTGAGAGTTTAAAGTATCTAAGAACAACCCTAAGCAAACATAAATACTTAAAATGAGATAGATATGTGAAATGCAAGGAGACTATGCAAACCAACTCAAATCCAAAGGTGCATAGGTCAATGCTTATGACTACAGCTTTACTGGCTTGTTGGTTTTTACGGTTAATATTATTTTAAATTGTTCGTAACTCGCCGTAAATTCACATTTAAATTGGAATTGTTTATTTACAATTTTTCGTCACTTTTTTTCATGAGCAGAAATAAAGAAGCGAAACTTAAAAAACGGTTAAGTTAACCGCAATAAATGATTTTTACTCCATTACAAAAATTATGTCATTTTTTGTGCTTCGATTGCTGCCGCCACACCTTCAAAAAAAAAAAAAAATAATTGCATTCACAAACCGCATTTTGGTGGTACGGTAGCGTTTTGAGCTTCTGTGTCATGGCGGTTATTACATTTACTATGTTGTTTTAATTCGGTTGATGCTTACTGTATATTTTTTTTTATTTTTATTATAAGAGCGCACAAAATCAGAATATGCTGCACGAAGGCGGGGAGGATAATAGTGAAATAAAAATATTGCTAGGAAATATGTAAGTGTAAATCGAGTTTCTGTAATTTTTAGGTCTGCAGTTGTGAATATTTTTCAAGTTTACTCTACAGCTGACATATATATGTACATAACTACTGAATACTTTCTAATGTTATCTACATTTATAAAAAGTAATCGTGGTGTTTTCGAACACTTAAAACTTGAAAATAACTGGACCAAATTGAATGATTCCTTCGGCGAAATTGTTCGTAATTCCTACGGCAAGGTGTAGTGAAAATAAAGAGTCGAAAGATTCTTAACAGGTGGCGCTCTAAGCGCACATTTCGTTTTTCAGTTCAATGCGAATGCAGTTCAATATGTGGCGTTAATCATTATATTGTTGAATGACAACTGGACAGATTTAGTCAAGATTTGGCGCATGCATGTATATTCCAGAATAAAGTAATCATTGAAGTAAAATATTGTGGAAAGGGTTTACAACGAAAATTTAGTATTCAAAATATTTTGAAAGCATGTTGCCACTTCTATCATCAAAATGTGTTTACGTGCTTGAATATAGTATTTTTCAACATTTTTTTTATATGTCTGTTATATGAGTGGTTGTGTATTTTTCGTCTTACTTTATAATTTTCGAAATTGTGCTTTCTTACTAGAAATGCAAAATGTGTACGAAATTTGATTGAATTTGACAAAGTAGTCTCAAAGATATACTTATTTGCACTTTATTCTCAACCCCAATCATGTCTTCCAAATTTGAGCAAATTGCCTTGTATAATATTAAATATCGAATCATTTGATTTTCCTTTTTTTTATTATGTGGGCATTTTTTAAATTTTCAAAATTTTGCTTATGGACTTGAAATGCCATTTGGGGACCAAATTTGGTGGCATAGTTTTTGAGATATGTTTACCTAGTTGTTGGAAAGAGGGTGGTGCCACGCCTATTACCATTTATTTTTATTTCGCGTATTTGCTTATGCAGCCTCATTGCACTCATTAAATTTAAGCAAGCTTTCTTAAATAGTTTACCTAAATATCGCGCTTTTTATTTATGAAAATCACCGTTATATAATTTTTTAATTACTGCAATTGTGGTGTGTGTTCCATATTTGGTAGACTTTGGTAGTATGGTTTCGGATATAAAACTCACCATATTTTCTCCGTATTTTTTTCGTCAACAACAAATACCAGAGTGAAGTTTGTCTTCTATTTAAATTTTTTCGTGATATTTTTATAATATTCGCAATATTTTTTATGATTAACTTTTCTCCAAACGACAATATTAATTTTTGAGCTCAAGGCCAGTAAAAGGAAAGTATTTGGGAAAAAAGCCAACAACAGTCAGGAGTGGTAGAAATGAGAGCTATTTCGGATATTACCACATCTCCTTATCAAATTTCTTTTTCTGAAAATACCTTCCTTATACTGGTCTTGAGCTGAAAAAAATTAATATTGTCGTTTACTAAAATCAGACCAAAAAAAAAATGTAACTTTTTTCAAAACAGTGCAAATTTTTATGGGCAAAATAGAAAAAAAAAGTGGCACTAACAATTGACCATATGGGATATTTTTGTAATGAATATATGAAAGGCTTTTCATTGCAAATTTTTTTCATTTTTTTTAATATATTTCGTTCTATAACAAAAAGTCAACGAATTAGGAATTTCAAACATTTTACAAAATTTATAAAAATTCAAAAATTATTCATCAATATTGAAAACATTTTAATTTGAGTTTTTGGAAACCTGTCTGGTATGCAGTTTTGAATATCATTTAGTTTTACATAACAGTTTGCAATTGTGAAATGAAACTTCTGTTGATTAAAATTCTTTTTAATTTTGGAAACCTTTTATTATTTAACTCGTGAATTTTATATGTCATAAAATCAGCACAAAGAATTAATAGAAATCGACGGGAATTCATATATATTTGAAAAAGGGACATAAGATCAGAATAACAAAAAATGGACAACAATCAATCATTTTAGGCGAAAATTGAAAGAGCTATAAAACTCCTTTCCCAAAAGTTTGGAATTTTCGTGAAAATTTTGTCAGTTTTTAATTTTTAATTTCGTAAAAAGTTTGAAATTTTAGTGTGAATGCTTATTGTTATGCTACAAACTAGCGTTTTTTAAAAAATTTACGAAAATAATACCGTGAAAATTCTTATGAATATTATAAAAGAAAAAAGTCAACAAGTAGTCAATTGTTAGGGTCTCTGTAGATAGTTATAGTTAGTAGGCTAAAACCCAAATTTTAACTTAGATTTGCTTAATTATTTTGCGATAGATTTAAAATTTCAGCAAATAGCTTGCGCTCTCCGCCTAACAACTAGATAAAATTATGTAAATACGAGAAATATTACATAACATTTTGAGTAAACCAAAGGATTTCAAGGGGACCCGCAATACGGGTGTCAACATAAACAAACGCGCGAATTATCTATACTCACTTACTATATCCTAAGTGCACATCTAATACCTATGTATAAATTTCCAATATTGTGGCACTATTTACTACGCATTTAGCCAAAACAAATACCTACTATATGCACTCTCACCTTGAACAGCTGGTTGCAGGTTGGTTTGCTCCTTTACACAGTGGCTTGCGTTGTTTTCGGTCATAAATAAATTTCGCTTTGTTTAAATCCAACATTTTTCCACATTCTCTCACAAGCATTTGTGCTTGCGACCGCTCCTTTAGTTTCAACTTTCCCATCCTATGTTTGGCTATATTTTATTTATTTATTTATTGTATTATTATCTACCCTGCACCAACTAAATTCCATTATAGTTTTTTTGTTCATATTTGTTGCTCTTAGCCGCACTTGATTGAAATGTTTCGGTGGTCATGGCTTCACACCGCAGGCAATAAATGTCCAATAAAAATATAATTATTACTCGTTGGGCTTACACCTTCACCTTAACGTATGCCTGTGCCGTCGCACTCATTCTCGCATTCTCGCATTCTCTCTCAGTCTTATCCCGTCGCATTTAACGCTGCATTCTTATCGCTCATTAATCGCTCGCTTTCCCAAGCAGCCGGAAATGCTATAAATTTTGTTAAGTGGATTTTTTTCTCAGTTTTTGGGTAGTTGGCACTCCCGCATGCCGTTTACTTGGACGGAATATCAGAATATCACAAAGATCCTTGCCTGCTGAAGAGCAGTATTACCTATGTTTGTGTAGGTGTGTGTGTGTGTGTATGTTTTTACACATAACCACATCTAATTCCACCTCTACAGACAGGACATGTTTGTGGTAATATATTAGATTTTTATGTGAAAAATTTGTTTATTAAGTATCTACGCCCTCTGCTTACTATTCCCACTTCACAAGCCTTAACATATGCCCTTCGACACTTGCTTTCACCACATCTTCATTCAATTCACCTTCTTTTTTTTTGGGTGTGTACAGTGGAGACACTGCAATTAGTACAGCAAAACTCTTAAACTCTTTTATAAGCCGCTACTTGAAATGAAAGAAACCGGAAAGTGGAGCCCTCTGACTCATCAAGTAGCAGTCACTCTCTGTATTGTGAACTGTACGACTCTGAAAAGTTATACTTGGATTGAGGTTAGGATTGTATAAATATTTCAGAGCGCCTCTCATTCCTTTTGATACCTATTTGATTGTTCACTCACCCTCCTAGGTTTTAGTTTTTATCATCCAGGTGAAAAAAAGAGAAAGGTAGCTGGAAATATTTGAACCGGAATAAGGTCCATAAAGGCTCACTCCGAGGGGCATCGTCCAGAGTGTTTAACGTGGTTACCTGCCGACGACGGCCTACCAGCACGGCGCTCAGAAGCACAGCATATCAATATAATGCGTTAATAAACGCCCGAGTCTGCTTCCCCAATATTCGATACCAACAGCGTTGTGGAATGGGCACGCCTCGAGGCCTATTCAACACCTCTGTTTTACTATGGGTAAAACACCCAGTTGTTTTGAAACTCCACATTCGAGATTAGCAAGCCAAGCTCTTCCAGCATTTATGGTTTAAACCACAACCACCATGATACCCACCATTTGGGGTCATATCCAATGAACAGGCCAGATGTATACCACGTCGCAAAACGAACTCATGAGCTCTCATTCCGCATCCGGACTGATTTCCATTTAAGTCCAGAGTAAATTGGGAGCCCGACCGGCAGCGATCCCAACCACAAAGCCCAATCAGGGATCAGCCCATTAAAACGGAGAACTGTAGGGCTTCTGAGTGTAGCATGTGCCCGTGCCCGAATCAATCCCAACATTTTCACCGACGCATCTCCGCACTTACGGCCAAGCCAATCCAGAAATAGTCAGGCCATGGGACACATGGGAGGTAAATGCGCCGAAATTGGCCGAACTACTCCCTCCGTTACCAACTTTAAACCGCTCATACCAACTAGTTTAAAGTCTTCTCGGACGGTGCCTGCACAGTCTCGTCGACAGAGCCTCGTTAGCGATAACAAGGATCACCACGCCCACAGGCAATGGCTGAGGAGGAGAGATTTTGATTCTAAAACTCCTCCTTGATCCCCACTCAGAGCGTCACTATGATACCCTTAAACCAGCCAATGATAGAAAATGCGTCTAAACTCTTCAGGTGTCCGAAGACGTGATCCCAGAAAAATAAGCTAGCAAGCGCCAAAATGTTCAGATCAAAGGGAGCGCCGTCACTGGTACCGTTACTTTGATTTTGACAATTCTCAAGCAAAAGTAAACAAATATCTGTTTACAAGGATGCAGCAAACAGTCGCTGTTTTTTTTTTGTATTTTGTAGATCGTTTACTAAATCTTTTTCTATAAAGCTAAATCTCTTCCTATAATGCTCGTATTTTAGTTCTTGAGTTTCAGATCGCAATATTGTTTCCAAGTAATCTGTCGAGCTCCGATAATCCTTTCTCCTTCACAGCTAGTGTTCCAATTTCTTCATCCACTACTGTTATTTTTATTTATTTTTTTACATCGCAGTATTTTATTTCCACTTTTATCCATTCTAATATCTGCTACTATTGTTTTTGTTTTTATTCTTTCCCCTGTTGCTAGTTTATTATGTTGCCACTAATTTATTGTTTTAAGTGGATTTCAAGTGGATATTACATTGTATGTTGCAAGTAATTAAATGGGTGTGGCGCACACAGAATTACCGATTTTTCTGGTAGGCTCCTTTTCTTATTGTCTCCCCTTGGCTTCCATCATGTTTTTTTTTTTTAATTTATGTCATCAGTGCAAGTAGGTTTGTTAGTTTGTTTTTATTGCTTTATTAAACAATTTTGAAATATGTTTTTGTAATAAATTTCCAGTGCAATGTGGTTTTGATTCTTGAAATTAATATTTCCTGTAATCAATTTGTATGATACTTGCAATATTTCAGTTCATCAATTTGAGGTATTCAAATATTATGTAATAAAATATGCTAAGATACATTAGAATAATAAACTGGAAATTTATTGGAAAAATCCAATATGTGCGTACTTATTTTCTAAAAACTAAAGATTTCTGTAGAATAAAAAACAAAAAAAAAAGAGATTACGAAAGAATAATAGCCACATATTGTAATAACTTAGGACAATATAATACATATATCTCAAAGTGGTTATAAATATAAATGAACAGTGGAACCCATCTGAAAAAAACGATTAACTTGTTTAAGTTATGTATACCGGAAGCACTTATTTCTTCCATAAACTGCTATCAATAATTCCTGATTAAAACTCTTTTTTTTATGCGTTTTAAATTAATAATTTTACATTCTTATAGTTGAGTAAACCTATGCATTTCCTTTCATAAAAATCCAACTAATTTTGTTAAATTTGAGTTCAAAGAGAGTTCAAAACTTATAAGGAATATAAAAATCTTTTAATTGTAGGACGCAACAAGCCATTTTTATGAAATTAAATTTAAAAAAAATTAGGTGAACTACTGTTAAACTAATTTAATACAAATGCAGCGTGAGACAGTTTTGGTGTTATATTCTTCTTCGCCATGCTAATTGGAAATTGATACAATAGGCCCGTTTGTTTGCACGCGAGTTGCAAAAGAACGCTACAACTCGGATAAAATTTCCTTAGTTGCAAAAGCAACCCTGTTAGCCTCTTTCATGAAAGATGCAATTTGTGTTGTTCTACTTAAGAGCGGAAAATAGTTGTGCCGGCAATTTTTCGGTTTACGTAGTTATACGTATATTTACAAATGTATTTTCTTAGGGCTCATTCACAATAGCGCAGGTTTTTTTTACTTCCCAACACTATAACTTAGGTCGGATATCATTTTACCGAGTTGGCTCAATTCGCATATTTTTCCGAGTTAGTGTTGTTGCTTTACATGCAATACGTTATCCAACCTAGCGTTCTTTTGCAACTAGGTTACAGAAAAACGGGACCAATATTAAATTGTTGAATTTAAATTACAAGCATAGTAATTGCAAACAAATGATGGCGTTCGCCGACCAACGAGCGTTAATTCACTTCGCCGCTGCATAGCGAGTGGTAATTAAATAAGTAAGTTTTGCTAACGAAAATCTCCCAAGAGTCGTATATTTTAATATTTCATCACACACAAACAAAATATTTCATATTTCTCAATTCTCGACACAATAATATAAAAACTTTTTTCATCTTAGAAAAACACAAACGAACGGTTTCATCACACGATGAGCGGTAGATGTATAGTACCTACATTCTCGTATATAAAATATATAAAAAATGTAAAGGCCGCCTACGGCACCAATTGATGGCTGTTTAAAAAAAAACACCCAAAATGAGCTAGCCAGAAGTAAAAGCTAGTCCCATACTATTGCGATATCAGTCCTGAAATAGTTTCCAACTAGACCTGAAGTCAATCGAAGCCATTCCCGAATTTAGCCAGAAACTGAACTGAACAAGCCCCGAACCAGTGCCTAACTAGATCCATAGCATTGCTGAACTTGTTCTCAACTGTGCTTGAAGTTAAACAAAACTGGTCCCTAACTGTGCCCGAAATGGTCCAGAGCAAGCTCAGACATTGACATGAAAATGTTTCCGAAGTATGTACTTTACTTTAAAAATGTTTATAATATTCTTGACATGATGAAACAAAGGCGACATCAGACGTACCGTAAGTCTTTTTACCATGCTCCTCTCTATCTGTCACTGGAATTTATTTCAGTCGTAAAAAAAAATTAAAACTTTCAGTAAAATTACGCATGTCGGAGTTTTTTTTTTATTACAAAACCATGTCAGAAATGATTTGTAATATAATTTAACATTTTAGAGCTCTTACAAAAAAAATATGGCTCTTAACCGTAGTGCATGTTTTTTAAGACGCTTTCTACAACCCATAGTTTCAATATATACCCTTTTTAATGTTGGTCTCTTTATGTTTATTGAATTTACATTGGGATAGTTTTTCATTCAGAAGCTTCTTTCATTTAGATTCATGATTTGTAGGTCCTACTGCTTTTCTGTATAAAAAAAAAATATCACACCCTAATAAAGTATCCCAATTATAATTGTAGAAATTAATCTACATGCATTTTGATAAAATTCAAAGAATGCCTGCCATTGAAGGATTTAGATAACCCGAGGTATATATACTCAAATTCTAAAGCGAACTTTGCTCGTGCCATTTTGAATTTCTCATTATTTTATGTTGATAAACTCGTCTAAAATATTTTCACAGCTTCAAGTGTACGCTGACTCCGAACGGCAAATGATTTGCAAACCACATTTGTTTATTAATGGCAGAAATAAACTTGGAGGTTTGCGATTGCTTGCCGAGAGACCGCTTTAAAAAAAAAGTTTCTTATGATTTTTTAATGCCATTTACCGACGTCGAGATTAAAACCCAGGCCACAAGATGACAATGATGAACCTCGCTCTGGCCTCCTCAGCACGTCCTTAACTACTAAAAACCTGGAAGAAGTGAAGAAAATGGTGTTGGGGAATTGTCGAGTTACCATTAGAGAAGTTGCGAAAAACGTCTGCATCTCGGTTGGCCGATACATGCAATTTTTTCCGATTTTTTTTGGGCATGAAGAGTGTGGCATCGAAATTTGTTCCGAAATTAATTGCCTACTTTACATATGCAGAAGTTTTTTTAAAACTAAAGATGCAACTTCTATGAATTTAATAACAAAATTCCGAAGCCATAGTAAAGATGAAGTTGACTCTACAGTTAGTAGCAATTTTTTGGCATAACTTTTAATGAGATATCTCCAAATATAGGAATGACCAACAATGGATGACAAAAGTATTTCTAATTGCACCTGCATCATTGTTTTCTAATACCCTCAACACAATTTTTCACATAAGTACTGGTTGTCAAACCCCATTAAATTAGAAGCAGTTTCATCAAAATCTGATTAGAAATAGAGATTTTCTGAACTCACCTCTAGCGTCACCTAACGCATTTATTTATCGTAAAAGTTTTTTTTTTTGTACCAGTACGATACTTTTCGAATATCATCAATAGTGGTTCAGGGAGAGGATTTTCTGGATTACTCGATTCTAGCGCCACCTAGCGGATCCATTTTTCATAAAAAATTTTCTTGTCACACCCCCATTATCCGTTACAAATTTCATCAAAATCGGATCAGAAAAATAGATTTTCTGAATACGCCTATAGCGCAACCTATCGGATTTATTTCTCAAAAAAAATATTCTTTATTACACCAGCACCATACCTTTATATTATTTTTAATATCGGATAATATCGTATAATAAATACGGATTTTCTGAATATCTCGACGGCTCCAAGGAATATACTGTTTGATTGAAATCCGTTTATCAGTTTTTGAGCCAAGTTGTAACAAAGAACACGAATACAGTTTCATATACATATACAGATTATCATTTATTTCGACTGATTGTTAAAATTTCAATTCCTCCACATTCTTAACAAAAATGCAATAGAGGAGTAATATAACAATTGAGCTATTTAATTAGCAAAGAACTGTAATACCTTAAAATTCAAGTTTATTTATCTATAAAAAACCCCCCAACCCCCTAAATTTCTTATATCCAGCACTTAATTAGGCTATTTATTTTTAAATACCATTTAAATTCTTTACAGGCATTAATTTCGCGCTTTTAGTGAAATTAACTCCATTTTATGTGGTCATTATTTGAGCAGTGTATAAAAATCGTGAGTTTTATTCTACACTGCAAACAAAAAAAAAACAAAAAAACCGAAATAATTTATAACCTCCAACTTTCTTAATCAACTCAGCGCTTAGCGTTAATTTTAGTGTCACGTAAGTAATTTTCTGAGCTACACCAATTTCTCAATTTTTATTTTTTTGATACGAGCCACTTTTTTAAATATACTACCATCTTTTACGGTTTCATTATAATATCAACTATTTTCGTACTATAGCTCATCATAATACCGCATAGGAAGAGAGTTTCGTTTGCTTCTTTTTTGTTTTTTTTCAGCAAATACTTTGCGGAATTATGCAATCAAGCTCTGCTTCCTATTGCTGCTGCAGCGCATCGCAGTTCCACCTAACTTAATCGCTACCTACTATCGCTAGCATGCAACCCTGCATTATCGAGTTGCATTTGCCGCGCCATTCACTACGTTTTGCATTTCACCAGCTAAAGCCAAACGAAGCAATTAAATTAAAGCGTAGTAAAGCAAATTTATGACACCTTAATTTCATATATTAAGATTTTATTACTTGCTTTATAAAATTCGTATGGTGAACGCGTGTTAGAGATATGCATAATATTCCTATCTACCTACCTATACATATGAATTTAAGTTGGTATTGCTGTTATTATGTGTGTGTGTGTGTGCGTGCTACCACGCGTACCCCTTAGTGGGCGTTCCATTAGCATTTTGATCGTAAAAGTAAATCCAGCTCAAAGCAAACGAGCTCAGGTGGGCGGGTTCAATGCTGAATAGAGCTACGCTAAATAGTTTCTTTTTTTTTGCTTAGCGAAAATCGCATCGTAAATTAGGGCATAAAATGGTGGCAGAAAATTGGTGAATACCGTTAGAAGTTACTATAGTTCATAGCGTTGTAAATTTAAAGAGCTTAAGTTGAATGCGATGCTGAGCAGGAAAAAATTAAATAAAATATGTAGAGGAAAGACTGGCTTAATATCTAGAAGAGACTTTAAAAAAAATCTCCTGCATCTTGCTAAAAATTTATTCTCACTTTGAAAACTTACTAATTACTAATAAGTTTCTAATTAGATATAAATTAAATGATTGAAATTTTTCAACGAAGCTTAGTCTTGTAAAATCACCGTAAATCACCATAAGTTTTCACGTCGTTTTTGAGAGCACCCATAGGTTATAGCAGAGACAAAATTATCGCCTGCAATACTTACGCCAGTATTCCGTAAACAGTCTCTAGTCACTAGTTGAAACCTTGCGGACTACTTGGTATTCAGTAAGCCGTCTGAAGTATCTAGTCTCAAAATAAAGTTACTAATTTGTTAGCTTGTTTTGAGCAGAACACAAACAACAGAAATTGATGAAAAACTTGGAGGAAAAAATGATACATTTTTATTTAATATTGAAAAAAACGCGATAATTAATCCAGGTTACATTTGTTAAATATTAATTTCCAATATTTACAAATAAACAGAATTTTTTGTTTTTCCCACATGAAAATTTTTTTTCGAAAATTCTTTGCATGGGAAAGAATGCGTAACATCAAAAAAAGATCAAAAATTGGTGCTTCTTTTGGCGACTTCAAACTTGCACTGTATTATAATAAAATTGGAAGAGTTATATAGTTGCACACCACAATTGTTTCTAGAAATTCAGGTTAAAAAGTGGACAACTTGGATACAATTTTGCCAAATTTTTATAATTTTTGCACAATTTGAATCCATATAGTTCCTGCTAAAAAGTAGCTACACTTAAAAAAAAAATAAATAGACATTAAACAGACCGTTTCTGTTTTTTCGACAGGCTGAATAGTTGATGTCATCAAGTTTAGACTTTGATGTGGTCAGTTCTTACTGTTCTATATCCGACATTCTGAATCTACGCGGCAATATTCCTTGGACTTAAAGGCGTTGAGCTACTCCGCAAACTCTACCAAAAGCTTTTCAATCCATAAACGCAAGCTAGCACTCGACATGTTCCTTGGTCGTTTGCGATGTTTCGCTTGAATCCGTAGTAAAATATCTTTTTTATTTGCAATAAAACAAGCCTATTAAGAAAACCCGCTTTTGCTTACATTCACTTAGCTTGTTTTGCCATTTTCATCGAATGTGCATATCGAGGAGTCGCTGCATTTATCGGTTGTTGATAGTTTTAAATTTTACAAATATTTTAAATAATTGGTTTACATAAAATGCAGTAATAAGAAATTTGAATGGTTTATTTCAATGTTGGTTTAAAGGTTACCATTTTGCTATTGATAAACACATTTTCTTTGAGTGTGATTGCGCATCTCTAACGGAACATACGATCAGCTGTTTGTCTCTACTGCTTTTCCCCACTGTCTTTGGTGAAATTTTTTGAGACTGTTGCTTACTGAATTCCGAAAACGTCTCTAGTCACATAAAATTTATCTAATTGAAAGTGGATGGAAATGAGACTGAGTAGCAAAATACCGGCATTGTTATAGTTAGTTATATTAAACTATATTAAACATCCTCAGATTTGGAAGAGTATATTTTTTTTAAATAATGTTTGGCCAAAAAAGCGCCATACCACATCTTCAGGTCGGATGTATGTGGTCAGTTGAAACGAATGAAAACGGCGACCTGATGTCCGACATCCAGAGTACACTCAATTAAGGAGGGAGCTCTTCTTCACGCTGGTCAATGATAGTGACGCGGAAACGTCAAAGGTGATGAATCTGAACCTTCAATCAATAAAGACGTGACGAAGCCCCGTTACCCGACGTCTACGAAATTCGAACGGCAAAAGAGCAATAAGGGGATGTCTTTAGACCTCTACCGTCGACCAGATATGCACGATACGCCAAATCTTAAAAAAAAAACGCGAGAAAAAAGAACCAGCACCATCTTTTTGTCGATTTCAAATCCGCTTTCGATAGTGCGAGAAGATGCTGCAATTTGCCGCAGTGTCTGTTATTTGGCATCCCAACAAAACTAATATGGCTATGTCAAATGACGTTGAGCAACACCACCAGCTCTGTAGGAATTGAAAAGCACCTTTCCGAGCCATCAACATCGGATGAGATGATCCTTGAAGAGTTCGAGAGAAATATGCTCCGACCATTTTAGGATCCTCAAGAAGGCGAATACCGCAGACGATGAAACGATGAGCTTTAGAAGATTTACCGCGACAGCGGCTGCGTTGGCTGTGACACGTCGTGCGAATGGACGAACGTGCCTCTGCCAAGAGAGAAGTGCTTGACACGACTTGGTATTTTCAATTGGCGCCAGTTTGCAAAATCGGCCAAACTCGACTAGGCGGTTATTGCGCCAATTAATTATGTAAGTAAGTATGTAAGTTCAGTCTCGTTATTTACTTGATTTTAAAATTGTTTTTTTATTCCTTCGACAACCTCTAATGCAAATAATTGCAAATTTATTATCAACCACCATAAAAAATGCGACCTGCGTACTAAAAATCATTTCTCGACTCATGGAATCTTAATCTGTGTCACCATCAGCATTTGTGACGTAATTTAAGTCAATAAATTAAGAAAAATCAGACTTTAAACCATTCACTTTCTGCTTTTAGAATGATACCTTTTTAATACTACATTTTAAATTTCTGCACTATATTAGGTATAGTAAGGTGAAATAGTGCAAGTAGTGTAAGTTAATTTCTCATTTCCTGCTTGACATGCGTAAATTTTATGAGTAGCTATTTTTATAGCGTTCACTACTCACGTGGCGCAGTGGTGATTTATTTTTATCGTTCATCATTTTTATCGCTGCACGTCGATTTGATGAGCAATCAGCAATGGCAGCGTTGATTGACTTCGCTTGAGGTGCTGCTATGACCGCTACTGCTGACCCCCGTCTCACTTCTAATGAAAGTAATAAATTCCCAATAACATGGCGAAAACTTTAAATTTAGTTAGAAGGAAAAGAAAGAAAGCAGCGTAAAGCCAGTAGTAGCTAATTACGTTAATGACATTGCCAACGAACGCTAGCAGCTGTAACGCAGCAGCGCATAAAAACTACCCAAATGATTAACTTGTGTTCAGCGATTGTGAGACGTCATTTGGGTGACAGATGAAGCTGAGGAAGCCAAGGTAGCGCTGAAATGATGTGAATAATGTGTGTAATAAAATTGCCAAACGACAGCGTAGCGGCAAATAAAATTCTCTGTGGCAGTTGCCAACAACAGGTGGATGGCTATTTGGGCTGTTTTGTGTGTTCAGCTTTGACGCAAGAAAAACAAAACAAAGAAAACACAAAGCACAGCCACAGCAAACAGAAATGAGCAATGCAATGATTGCGCCAATTTAATGACAGACACGTTGACGACAAACGTTGCTAATGTGCTGCTGGTGCGGTGGGGAGGTCGCACTCTGTGGCGCTGTGGCCAAGCGAACTCTCTGAGGCTGATACACCGGACGGCATGTGAAATTTTTGCGACTTTAGCAATGATTTTGACATTGACAGTCTTACGATTATTTCACTGCACTTTTTTGTGGTTTGTTTTTTATTTTCTGTTTTTCTTTTTCCATGCCGCTAATGTGCTGATTTTGTAGATGCTCGTAAGTATTTCGCTTTAACTTTTCCATTCGCTTTGTTGACATTGATGTCAAGCGTCATTAGCGTGAGCGCGCGCGTGCAACACAAATGTCACGGCTTGTCAGCCGATTGCGGATTGCATGATGCGACAGCGAGTAACGGCGGGTGGATAGAATTAGATTTCTGCTGAAATGCATTAACTGGGACTATGGTTGATTTAGATAATTATAAATACCTAAGCGAGAGGAGATAGACAATTTTTCTGTAGCAAGAAGCAAATAAAATAATTTTTTAGAATTCAGCTTCTTATACGCGGCTGTAACTGACTCTAAAGTATTAGGGGTATGAATCTACATATGTATCTCTATCCTGGGGTCATTTTAGGCTAGGCTAGCCCAAGCTTTGAAATCAGTGTAGAGTTTAATAGGAAGATACTGTGAACCGTCGCTCAAGTATCTGGAGGTTCCTGGAAAAATCCATACCCCCTGCAACTGCCGGAAAGGAAGTTAATCAAGTCTAGCTTGTCATGCTAGGAAAAGCAGGCAGACGATCTAAAGTTCTAGGTTACCACAATAATCAAAAATTCTTCTAACAGTAGTTCAATAAATCTGATAGAAATACGTATGTATATAGTTTAAGTACGGATTTTCCGCAGCAATTTTTACCGCAGTTGTAGTTCTAAAGGGCTTTTGGTTTCATATCGGGTGCAAAGGTAACAAAGATTCCAGACGGGACATAAACTCGGGTTTCGGCCAACAGTCTCTTCTAAAGGAGCAATGAGCGCCATCAAGGCGCTTCAAGCTAACCTTCATCATACAAAAGGGGCATCGGCTGTGGTATGAACTTTAGCTGGTGAACGGAAATTCGCTATCGGCACACTGCAAGAACCTTGGTTCGCTAGGGACCAGTTAAGAGGACTGAGCTGGCTGGGTGGGTTTATTTACGACCAACTGGGGGAATACTCTGCCTCACTATCCTTATAGATGCTGATATTAGGCTTACTTCCTTTATTTCCCAGGAATTTAGAGCTACTGTAGTCGGAATGTAGACTCTAAGGGATCTTTGTAAACGCCTTCTTTTCGGATGACGTCTTTACCGTCTCGGCAATGAAATAGTAGCTGCTTGTCGAATTTTATTGACGTACGAATATGTAGCTCATAATTGGCTGTGATGCTAATGCCCAATATACCGTGTCGGGCAGCAGCCACACAAATTAAAGCGGTAAGTACTTTTGAGAGCATCTTATGGAGAATTACTGCAGTTACAGAGGAGGTGTTAGGTCTTACTCTCTGCATCAGTGTCATTTCTCAAAGTATGCAGAATTGGCGAGTTTCGAATGAGGCATCGCTCTCATATCACCACTGTGGCTATACCTGAGGCTTGCATACAACCAAAAGGGACATCCAATGGGATAAGTCTCTTAAGTCAGTCCCTGCTCGGGATACATTTTTGAAGTTTTGGTAGTTATCTGTGTAAACTCGATTCTATTTTTGATAGGGATAATGTGCGCTGGGCAGTAAGTCTGTCATGCAAGTTAAGTTCTTTTATTCCCTTACAGCTCACTCAATTTGCATACATCAAACGGAAATCAATGGACTGGAGAGATTATTCTGTACGCCTGCTAGAATTATTCTACTATTTGCCAAATTTACAGCATGTAGTTCGATCGCGGTATTAGCTCTTCGCATTAGAGTCGCGTAAGGCTCTTCTGAACCCATTTCCGTATTAGACGAACCATGTGGGATTGTAGAAGACTCTTTACGCTGGCTAGGGTATGAAATCAATGGTTATATCGTCGCTGCTATGCTGTACGATCGTTCTGCTGATTTTAACGAACGATTCCGTGGTCAGTAAACAAAAGAAACTCCAAAAGGTGGTGTCGAACTCGACCAGCGCCAGTCTGAATCTCAAAAACGGTACGAAAGACACGTAACTAACATATTTTTTCCCCGCTCTTTTGACATTTCTCTTCAGTAAGGTTTGCCATTTCATCATGGAAAGATATACGAGCCAACAACGAGTCGAATTTATTAAAATTTACTACCGAAATTCGGAGTCAATGGCCTCAACTTTAAGAGCGCTACGTCCAATTTATGGTCGTCGTCATTTCTGGCTGAATGATTTCGCCAATAAGCAAAATATGCGTTATTGGGCAGGCAGCAATCCACACGCACTCCATGAGTCAACATTGCATCCCGAAAAAATTACGGTTTGGTGCAGTTTATGGGCCGGCGGCGTCATTGGGCCGCACTTCTTCAGTGATGATCAAGACCGGCACGTTACTGTGAATGGAAATCGCTACCGCTCAATGATAACCGTTTGGTGAACGTGTTATCTCACGAAATGGCTCAGTCAATTTGCCGCCTCGGTCGTGCGATTTGACGCCGTTAGACTATTTCCTGTAGGGCTACGTCAAGTCTATGGTCTATGCCAACAAGCCAGCGACGATTGATGAACTTCGTACGAATATCGAACGTGAAATGGCAGCAGTATCGGCCGATTTATGCTTGAAAACCGTAGAAAATTGGGTTCAGCGTCTGGACTTCTGCAAGCGTGCCCGTGATGCCCATGCAAAAGAAATCGAGTTCCATACATAATGGCATCGAATGTACTTTCACAGGAGTAAAGAACTTAATTCATATCCCAAACCGTTTTGGGTTTATTTAAAAAAACTTTTTTAGCGTTCCTATTGCAAGACCCGATATTTTTTTAGAGATCAGTTGGCCATCAGGGGTCTCTACAAGCGAACATGTAGGTCAAAGCTCATTAATGAGTGATATGCCAAACTTCAAGGAGGGCAGTCAAGGTATGTTGGGTACCTGGTCACGTTGGGATCGAATTGAAGATACCTTCATTAATAATTGATACTGACAAAAATGTGGCTTTATTTGATTTAATCCTTTTAGCGCCGAACTTTGTTCCGTGGTTGCAAATTTTTTTATATGCTGGGATTATATAATAGTGTAAAAAAGAGGTTATAAACAAAATTTCATCTTGCTACGCCCCATACTTTGGGCGTAGGAAAAGTTGCTTGTGGGCAACATTGGGTCATAGTGGTATAGAAAAATTATCATAGAAAGGATTTTATTTACATCGGCAATACATTACATTTATATATGATATGAAAGTATAAAATACAAATTTTATTGTTATTGCAGCAAAGATGAACACCACACCACTCATTCTGCACGCGTTTGGTTTTAGCAGGGGTAAGTGTAAATTTGTACTTTTTCGAGCCACCACTTGAAGCGCCGGATGAGCTCAATAACAAACTTTTGAAGACCATAGAAATTGCTTTGTTTTATAATGAGATCAATTGATTCACTGTCGAGAATGAGGGTGAAATAATTTAAATGAGATTTGTACCTATAAGAGACCTGATCTCCATCTTAGAGGATATTGCTTAGTTTTTTCAAAGTTATACTCTTTATCTAACACTTAGCATGTTTTTTCCAAAAGACCTATTTCAATAGTCTCTCCACTTTTCACAGTACAGTGTTTTTTAAGTTTCGACCTAACATCATCGACAGATCTTCTTCGTTATCTTCACTATCTTCATCCATCGAAACATCCCAATGTAACTCAAATATGTGTTTTAAATATCTCTCTCAGACAAAGCTTAAAATTGACTACCACTATGTACCAAAATTGCCCACAAGCAAATTGTGTGATTTAAAAATTTCTCAAATGCCACTTAATACAAACTTTCTCACCAATTCATATTATTTAATTTATGTTGAAAAATCTGTTATTATTTGGATATTAATTCGTATCATAACGGAATCACTTCGACCAGATGACTCCAAATAACTGTTCACAAACCTATACTAACCTATTTACCAGTAGTCACTTAAATCAAATAAGAATCAAACGTTACTTTTGCTGAAAAACGCCCAACTGGTGAAGTTGTTTTCGGGCAACGTCGGGGCTGAAATTAAATACATAAAGCTTTTTAACAAATTAGGAATCGTGTAATATGATCGTTAGAATCAAACTTTTCCTAACAAAGAGCTTGCGGATGTTAAAATATTTATATTTAATTTAACAATAAGCAACAAATTTTAGATAGAGTAAATCATATAGACTTATAGTTGCTTTGAAGTCCTGTATATTGCCAAAAACGTATCCAAATTTTGACTGAAAGTATCCCTTGAAATGTTAATGCAACACTGATCATTAGTACACCACGAATATTGAGCTGCAAATAAGGTTTCAATTTCGCAAAGAACTCGAATGAATTCGGCTAATCGATTACAAATGTCAACTGAATGTAAATGTGCAACAAATGTCATTACAGTCCATCAAGCAGTTTCCATGATTACCCCAATGCATTTTCATTTTGACTTTCTCGACTCTTTTCATGTTCGCCTGCCACAATTGCGCTGTCATTCGTTTTAATGCCTCATTTGATGTGCAATGGAGTTGCCCGCCAGTAGTTCGTGCTCACTTAGAGGCTTGTTCCATTGCAACGCCCTCGCCCTAACCACACGTCTCAATCCCTTTTCAACAATTCATTGCTCTATGGTGCGTGCAACATTGCTCGCCATTTGAAACACTACGCTAGTCTACATAGCGACGAATTGCTTGCCAACTATTTTGCCAGCCAGCGGCGACATCTATTTTGATGGTCAATAAAAATTGTAAGTCAATTTATTGAGAAATATATTTGCTAGCTATGTATCGCGTGGTTCGTACTACACCGCGCACGTGAAATTTCATCGAATGTTCGTGGTCCAATTGCTACCGCATGCAATGCTTCATTTATTTATTTTATTCATCATTTGTTTTTTTTTTTACAATTGTTCAGCGTTTTTTGCAATTGTTCTCAACCGTTACCGTTTCAGTCTTTAGCTAGTCAATGTCCTGTAGCGCGTCTCAGCTACCTGGTAGTGAATTAATTCTCCGATCGTAGACAAACGATAAGCACCGTTAATGGGTATCATTAGTCATGCGAAAATAATCATTGTGAAAGGATATAGCGGAAGGTGTTGCTAACTAAATATAATAGTCGCTAGTCAATCAAAGGAGTGTGTGTGTAAAATAAAAAAAAAACAGAAAAACTACATTCCAGTGCAATGAACCGCAGTTGGTATTATTAGCTCGATTAACTAGTTGGTATGTTTAGAGAGAAAACTATGAGTAGCTCGAATATATTCCGTTTTCCACATCAAGCTAATTTTGGATAAAGACGATAAAATGTATCTTCTTTTAGACCTTCCCCAACTTAAGTAGAAAGTTAGGCTAAGATAGACTATAATACTACCAAAAAGTTATTGTGTAAAGCAGGCACGGAAAGTAACAGTTATTTCTAAAAATTGTCATTGAAATATTCGCTATGAAATAAATGCTCTACAGCCAACTGTAATATTTCTCTATAGATTTCATATTTTACCGAGAATCAAATTTAAAATATATTTTTTTTTGTTGCAATTTATGTAAAAAAACAGTTATTTTAGATTTCTATTTTACAAATCTAAAATAAGAATTACTTTTTGATTTTTATTTTGTGAATTATAAATAACAGTGATATTTGATTTTTATTTTATAAATCTAAAATAACTAAAAGTCATCAATATAAGTCCTTCACTGTTTTTTATTTTTCAAGTCATACTTACAAAAGTCATTTTAATTTTTCGCACAAAATAAACTGTTGGGGACCCAAAATATTTTTAACCTTTAATTTGCTTTGTTTAAACTATTTTTCGTTCCACAAGTTTTTTTTTGTGTGGATTGTATTAAAAAAATTACGTTGGCTACCCTCCTGCGTCGTTTTCGACGCATATGAGAAAAGTTATTTGTGATTAATTTATACATAAAAGAGATATAAAAGAAAAAATGCAATATGTGCCAACCAAAATATTTGTCAAGTGAAGAAATAGGAGTTCTTCTAAATGAAAGTGAAGCAGAAGATAGTTGCAGTTTTTCTGATGCTAGTGATGAAGTGTACGTGCCAGAAGGGTCAAAAGCTACTGAAAGTGATAACTCTTCAAGTGATAGTGATTCTGGTGGAGAGGATAACATTCCAACAACTGAAGCTAACGATAGTCATGGTTACACTGCAAATACCGATCCATTGTACGTATCAAAGGATGGTACAATATGGCAGCCAGAACCATTTCAGCCGCGAAGTGGTAGATTTAGGAATGAGAATGTTATCAATCTTTCGCCTGGCGTCACTCGATTTGCAAAAGCCCGTGTCAACGACATAAAAGATGCTTTTCTCCTATTTTTGCCTCCACATCTAGAAAACATCATTCTAAAGCATACAAATGCATTTGCCAAAGCTAAGTATGGCGACGAATTCTTGCGAATTGATTCCAGCCTGTTGCAAGCTTATATCGGTATATTGATTTTAGCTGGTGTATATAGGTAAAATAGCGCTGCGTATTTAGGAACCCATTATACAAAAATTTTATATATATTTTTAGATCAAAAAACGAGTCAACGGTCGAGTTGTTCGATGCAGAGTATGGTCGTCCCATATTTAGGGCTATTATGCCGAAAAAGACGTTTGAATATATCAATCAAGTAATTCGATTTGATGATACCATCAGCCGGAGGCAAAAAACATGTGACGATAAATTTGCACCGATCTGAGATGTTTTTGAAAAATGGTCGAATTCATTAGCTGATTATTACAACCCTCATGAATGTGTTACCGTAGATGAACAGCTGCTGGGTTTCAGGGGTCGATGCAAATTTCGTCAATATATGCCTTCGAAACCAGAGAAATATGGAATTAAGTTTTGGTTGTGCGTCTGTTCTGAGGCTTGCTATGTTTGGAAAATTCAGCCCTACTTGGGTAAACCAGTCGGTGCAAGCTCATGTGAAAAAAATCAGGGTCAACGTGTTGTTTTGGGTTTGGTTCGTGGGTTGAAGGGACACAACGTGACAACGGATAATTTTTTTTCTTCATACGGTCTCGGCCAGGAATTGCTAACAAAAGGTGTCACGATGGTGGGAACTATGAGGAAAAATAAGAGATCTATTCCGCCAAATCTTCTGAAATGCAAAAAACTACCTTTGTACCATTCAACATTTGCATTCACAAGCAACACAACGCTTGTTTCATATGTTGGTAGAAAAAATAAGTGTACAATTTTACAAAGCACTTTGCACAACTCTAAAGAAATCGAGCCAGGAGTTAAAAAGCTACCAACAATTATAAATTATTATAACAAAACTAAAGGTTTGTTATAGATGAGTTCCGATTTACTTGTTTATATTCGTCTATTTGCTTGTTTCATTCAAAATAGGCGGTGTCGATACGGTTGATAAGATGCTTTCCTGCTACAGTTGCAACAGGAAAACTAATAGATGGCCGATGGCTGTGTTTGCTAATATAATTGACATATCGGCTTTGAATGCGTTAATCATTTTCAATGAAATTAATCCTAATTGGCAGACTACACAAAAAACCACAATAAGAAAGAACTTTCTACGGGAGCTAGGATTATCACTTGCTAGACCATTTATGACATGTAGAACTGGAAAGCCGAGGTCAAGTTCATCCGCGAATTTGCTCGATATGGCATCTTCACTAAATGCATCGAAAAGATCAAAAAGCGTTCCTCCACAAATTAAAGGAAGGCAAAGATGTGCGATGTGTTTGGAAAGTAATTTTGTTTAAAAAAATAACATGCATACTACAATTTGTTGCTTTTGTTCAAAAGGTACATGCAAAAACATACACAACCGAAACGTATGCGTCAAGTGCATAGAAAATAAGTTAATTTAAGTTTGGAATAAAGTTAAAAACAATATTTTTTTCGGTTAAGCAAATAAAAACGACAAACTTAATGTTGGTTTTCGTCGTCCATGGTTTCAATTTTCCACTAAAAACAATGGGAAGTACATATGCGTCGAAAACGACGCATGAGGGTAGACAATGTAAGTTATTTTTAGGAGCAGATGAAGGTTAATTAAACATATTATTTTCTCCGAAAAATTAAGTTGCCTTAAAAAATAGAAGTCTATGACTTTTATAAATAAAAGTCTTCAATAATTGCTATTTTTGATTTATAAAATAAATATAATAAATTAATGTTTTTTATGAATTTTAAAATAAAAATCAATATATAGCATGACTTTTGAAATACATATCGAAAATAACTGTTATGTAATGAGTAATAAAGTAAAAGTTACAAAATAATCGTAAATAAATAATAATAACAATTATAACTGTTACGTACCCTGGTTTAAAGAGATCTTATAAGAAAGGCAGTTAAAAGCCTGATTTCAACGGATATTTCATATTGAGTCTCAATAATTCTATCTAGGTTATATTAAATAACTTTCATCCATTCCACCGTGTACAATGTTTGCGGCAATATGAAGAACAATTTGCCTTTTATACAAAGCCTTTTCTATATAAGTAAGTATGTCTATAGATTTTTTTTATAGTAGTTTATTAAAAAATGAATCGTTCTTTGCTCGTAATTGCTAAGCGAAGGTTTAGGAAAGAGAAAAGCCGAAATATTCTCTACAGGTGACGCTGTAGGTGCACATTTTGTTTTTGAGTTCAACTCAATTACAGTTCAACACGTGGCGCTAAATCATATTTTGTTAAATAACCACTAGACCGATTTGGATAAGATTTACCACATTTTGCAGAACGTTATATAGGCTTCCACCTAACCAACTGAATTGCCACCTTTTTAAAAGCTTAAATTCAATTAAAGTTATAAGTGAAATCAAATATTGTAACGTGTGTATCAAAAAGCAGCTTCATTTTCACAATATGTTTAAACAAGGTTGCCACCTGTTTAATTAACAAACCATATTTGTAATGAGTTGCCCCTCATGTTTAAAAACTTTCTCTTATTTGCATAGTTATTGGTTTCAACGTCGTGAAGGTTTTCGGCGTGGTTTGGTTTGGTTTGGAAGGGCTCGCCAACTGTGTGAAAATAAAATTTAATTAAATTATACGCAAGTTATATGAAATATAAAACTATGGGTGTCTTGACGGTCTTATAGGCAAGGAAAAGGCTTAGCACTATATTTTAAAGTGGGTTGCCACATCATTGAAAAGCTGCCAAATTGTTCGTTTTCCTAGGAGAATGTTCGTAGTTATATGTTGAAGTGGGTTGCCACATTTGAAAAGTCAAATTGAATTAATTTATACACAATATATTCAATATTGAAATATGAGTGTTAAACCATGCTAAGGTTATATGTGAGAGAAACCGAAATGCGGTTTCGCTATACTTATGCAAGGGTAGAGTCGAGATATTTCTAAACAACGTATTTAAGTTAAATTTAATTCAAATTAAAAATACCTATCAATTGCAAAAATGTAAATATTTTATAAACTTAATCGATTGTGCTAAATTGAAAAGTATAGTGGAGCACGCCGGTTCAATTAGTGTAGAAATGTATGTATATATACGAGCTATATCATCAAATATTCCAGACTGGGGTTTGATAAACCCCTGTCGATTCACATACACACATACCCATAAATGGGTGGCAACCCTCTTCACTCTTCGTCGTTTGAAACCAGTGCAATGGGTTTCATTTACCTTACCAATCAGCAATTTTAGAATGGTGACCACATTCTTGAAAGATGATTTTATAAATTTAATTTTTCGTCTAGCACTAGAATAGCTACATTTTTTAATATTTTATTTAAATTAATTATTTTTGAAAATATTTTCGAAATTAAGCTTTCTTAAAGCTTTTTCGTGTGATGCCAGTTATAGTGGTATTCCAGTTAACTTGACGGTAACGTTAATTAAACTACGTTTTAAACACTTTTAAACAGATGGCAACCCCCTTTAAAAGTCTTTCATTACACACTAATATTGTAATCAATTACCATCATAACTGAATTGAAAAATATACTTTATAAATTGATTTATAAAATATAATTTTAATAATAACTTTTTAAGTGTACTTGATTTAACTAAATATATTACTTTTTTGGGCAGGCGGAAACCTCCTCCAAAAATATTTGCGAAGTTAAGCTATCTTTCGTTTAACCCCCACATTGTGATATTGTGATTCACCTATCAATATAATTGTATTTAAATTTCAAACATGTGGAAACTATATCAAAATAAGTTTTTGTTGTCTTTTAGTGTTAAGCGCATTTTGTCAAATTTTAGGAATCTTACCCTAATGCAAAATTTATTTGACTCATCAATTTAATTGAATTCAGACATTTAATCAGGTGGCAACTTTTTAAAAATAGGTTATAGATAATCCAGATTATAAACTACATATTTATAATATCTTATACTCTGTACAGTTGTTATATTTATTACGATATTAGATGTAACTTTTTCGTTCATTTAAATTTAAAATTTTAAACAGGTTGGAACTATCTTATTTTTGAATTCTTTTTATTATAATATTTTGCCTGTTAACTTCGTATCATAATCAGCGATATTAAAATCACACGCGTGCATCTACGTAAGTGCGCGAGCCAGAAGTAAAACTTATTTGTAATAGTAGAAATTATTAAAAGTAGTCGTAGTAACTAGTAGTAGCACTAGCAAAAATAGTGGTAGAAATTATTAGTAGAATTGGTAAAAGTTATGGTAGTATTTAGTAGTAGCAGTAACAGAAATAGTGATAGAAATGTGAAAAAGTAATGGTAATAAAAATAGTGGTAGAAATAACCCAAAATAGGGGCAGAAATTGGTAGTGAAAGAAATTAGTAAAAATAGTGGTAGAAATTAGTGGTAGAAATTTGTAAAAATAGTGTAAGAAATTAGTAAAAACTGTGGTAATAAAAATGGTAGTAGAAATAATTTGAAATAGAGGCAGAAATTGGATTGGTAGTACCATTAATTATAGTGGGAGAAATTTGTAAAAATAGTGGTAGAAATTAGTAAAAATGGCGGTAGAAATTAGTAAAAATAGCGGTAGAAATTAGTGGTAGAAATTTGTAAAAATAGTGTAAGAAATTAGTAAGAACTGTGGTAATAAAAATGGTAGTAGAAATAATTTGAAATAGAGGCAGAAATTAGATTGGTAGTACCATTAATTATAGTGGAAGAAATTTGTAAAAATAGTGGAAGAAATTAGTAAAAATAGCGGTAGAAATTAGTGGTAGAAATTTGTAAAAATAGTGTAAGAAATTAGTAAAAACTGTGGTAATAAAAATGGTAGTAGAAATAATTTGAAATAGAGGCAGAAATTGGATTGGTAGTACCATTAATTATAGTGGAAGAAATTTGTAAAAATAGTGGTAGAAATTAGTAAAAATAGCGGTAGAAATTAGTAAAAATAGCGGTAGAAATTAGTGGTAGAAATTTGTAAAAATAGTGTAAGAAATTAGTAAAAACTGTGGTAATAAAAATGGTAGTAGAAATAATTTGAAATAGAGGCAGAAATTGGATTGGTAGTACCATTAATTATAGTGGAAGAAATTTGTAAAAATAGTGGAAGAAATTAGTAAAAATAGCGGTAGAAATTAGTGGTAGAAATTTGTAAAAATAGTGTAAGAAATTAGTAAAAACTGTGGTAATAAAAATGGTAGTAGAAATAATTTGAAATAGAGGCAGAAATTGGATTGGTAGTACCATTAATTATAGTGGAAGAAATTTGTAAAAATAGTGGTAGAAATTAGTAAAAATAGCGGTAGAAATTAGTAAAAATAGTGGTAGAAATTAGTGGTAGAAATTTGTAAAAATAGTGTAAGAAATTAGTAAAAACTGTGGTAATAAAAATGGTAGTAGAAATAATTTGAAATAGAGGCAGAAATTGGATTGGTAGTACCATTAATTATAGTGGAAGAAATTTGTAAAAATAGTGGAAGAAATTAGTAAAAATAGCGGTAGAAATTAGTGGTAGAAATTTGTAAAAATAGTGGTAGAAATAAGTAAAAACTCTGGTATTAAAAACGGTGGTAGAAATAATTTAAAATAGCGGCAGAAATTGGTTTGGTAGTACCATTAATAAAAGTAGTTAATATAGTGGAAGAAATTAGTAAAAATTGTGGTAGAAATTAGTGAGAGCAGTGGATGATATTATTTAAAATAGTGGTAGAAATTAGTAGTAGCATTAATAAAAATAGTGGTAGAAATAGGAAAAAATAGTGGTAATAAAAATAGTAGTAGAAATATCTTAAAATAGTGGTAGAAAATTTGAAAAGTAGTGAAAGAAATTAGTAAAAATTGTGATAGAAATTTGTAAATGAAGCGATTCTGACGCGACTTTCGTTACTTCGAAAAAATAAACATTGAATTGTTTGAAAAATACGGGCGGCAGGGAGAAAGATACGAGTATTATTGTTGGCTTTTTGTTTAAATATCGTTGGTCAAACTTTTACTCTTAACTAGCAGTGTTTTTGAAATTGAGCCATACACATCAAGCTATCCGCCATTAGATTTGCAATTTTTGTCAGTGTTTGGCCATCAATATGTATTTAGATAAAATAAAATAAAAAATTTCTTCAAGCTTTTGTGAGACATTTTCAACGACCATGTTCCGTTGCCGACCTTTGCCCCATACGAAACTCCCAAGTAAGTGTCCCTTAAGCAAACAGCGAGTTCTCACGTCGACCACAGCTGCTGCAATGAATTTTTTAGAAAATTAACGCTAAAAATTTAAAAAAAAAACTTATGAAAAGTTTTATGAATCAATAAACAAGGAAAACACAACTGACCGCTTTGTCACAGCATCTTGGAAGCAGATGCGTTTCATAATTATTTGATTTGATGATTAATCACGGAACAGACAAGCGAAAGGAAGCTTAGAATTTGAATTTTTTTTCAGCAAAGAAAGTGACCACCACAAAATTTCAAAGATTGCTGCCGAAAAGTTGATGAATTGAAGAGAGGTGAAACTTATAAAATGCAAAGGTAACTAACGCAAAAAAAGGCAAAAGTAATTGCTAGAAATTTTTCAACGCAAAATCCACATGCATTAATTAAATACAAAAATCCCTACGAAAAATCCCGGCGAAAGCAGTTTGCTTTGTTTTCTACCTTAAAAAGCTGCTGATTAATGACGAAATGTCGCCGCAGGTATGCCAGGAGTTGCATGCAGCATCCAAGTGCCACACAGCCACACACACATGTGAAGAATTTGACATGTGAAAACAAATACGAGCAAAATATATGCTCCCAAAAAAAGCATGCATACTTTGTGACATCGCCTTTGTTATTCAGATGCGCTTTTTTTGTTCGAAAAAAAGAAACAACATTCAAGTTGTCTGACCAGCCGCTTCAAACCGAAAAGGACACTCACTCACTCACACATTCAATGCATTCATTCATCTTCAGCGATGAGTGAAGGAGCACATCAAAGGGTCGCTGCGTATTTGTTTGAAGATCTTTTGTAATTTTATTCATTATTTTTATTCACCTATTTATATATACATATACATACTTGCATAGTATGTACTTTATTTCTGTTTTTTATTTTTTTTTTTGGTTGGCTGCTGCGCATAATTCATGTTTCAATTAATTGCAATTTTGTAATTTTTAACACGCTCATTGAGCTATGGCCAGTCTGGCTGACCGTTGTCCTTGCGTCTTTTTCACTGGCGCCATTGTTTGAAGTGCATTTGAAAGGATTACTTTGTAAGCATTGCGGCCTTTTTGGCGTTTGACATATGTATGTAACTTTGCGTTGAATATGTGAAAGCTTCCGCCTGAATGCAAGTCGCTTTGTGACATTCTCAATAAAACCTTAAATTTTGTTCCTTTTGATTTCCTGCAAAATTTAACCCCTACAAATCGGTTTGAATCGGTTTGTGTTATGTGCTGCGAAAAAAATTTAAATGTAGTTGTGAAACTTGCAGTGATTTATTTGAAGAAGTTGTCGCCTGTAGTGGCGTACCGAATTTTTGATGTTATGAAATTTTTTTCTATTATCCCTCAGCACCTTTTCAATCTTATACGCGACTTCTTTAAGCCAACTGACAACTATTTGACAGTTTGATAAATTTACATGCCACAAAAGTTGATGCGCTGTTCAAAGATTTTTTTTTTTTGGATTTTTCGCAGCTTTTGAATAAATCGAGTTAATGACAGACATTTCACAGCAGCGGATCAGGAATTAACCGCACAGGAAGGACATTTTCAAAAATATTCACATTTTTTTGAAAGACAATTAAAGCGCAAGTTAAAGAAAGTCTATAAAGTTGCAAGATGCTTAGGTGAATGAAATACTGACTAGCTAAGTTTTGAGAGGGCTAACCTTTCAAAAAACTGAGCCCTTTTGTTATTATCAACCCATCGTTTCATTGTGAAATCTGAGGAAGTGGCGCTATCAAAATACGCAAAGGAATCAGCTGTAGTAGGGCTATATTGATTTAATTTGATACCACAAGAACTCAACTGGTAAAATATTTGCCGCCGATTTACCACTCAGGAAAGTGAGTGAGTCTTAGAAACGAAAAAAAAACTTTTGTATCCTTTCCACGTGTCTCTAACCTCCAAAGCTAAAATGCTTGTGGAGCTACTGGATGAATTGACTAAGGTCGTTGGTAGCCGCAATCCTGACATTTGTAGTATCAAACCCTCAATTCTGTACACGTATCATCGCATTTGAGGTAGATCAGCGGCGAATGATTCTTTCCTTTCTAACACACCGGCTCTAATGCTGAATTATTTCTGCCACATGCCCCCTCATCTGTTTTTTTATCCATCTGTGTACGAAACTTCATTTCTGTGGTACAGGGTTGAAGCTCTATTAATCAAACTATTACGATTGGAGCTTTTAGTCGTAAGCCTTCTTTTAAACCAGATATTCGCTAATGTTGTCGCTATGAAAATATTGCGAAGAGTTAATCCTAAAAGTGACAACATCACTGCAGAGACACGCTAGCCTCTGTAATTTATTCAGCCAAAGTATGGCAGTCCTCTTCAAGATGAATAACTCATGAGCCGTCAAACCATTAAACTGTAGAACCAGCCTTTCAACTCGGACGTCAGACGCCATATTCTACCAATCAATCTTTTGTACATACACATGACCTATGTGGCTTTATTTATAGTCTTGTCGAGATGGGAATTCCCAATAAATCTCTTATCAGACACTAAACCTAGATTTTGACCTCGTCTGTGGAATAATGTATTGCCCATGCGAGGATAAGCGTACCAAGTTTGGGTATATAACTTCTATGGAATGGTATAAGAACGATGGCCTGACCTCGCTGATGACAGCCCGTCATTTCCCGCCTATTTAGCATGGTTTTAATCCATGGTTCTAAGCCCTCCAAGCCAAACTAGTGCTCTAAAGATAGATCCATAGGAAGCACTATCGGAAGCCTGCTCGATGTCCAAGAAGACTGATTTACTGACGAGATAAAGCAGGGTTGAATCAGTAGATTTTCCACTATATTCGGAGACAGTAATTAATGCCCGGTTTCACAGTCCGTGGTTAAGTTATGCCTAAGTAAAATCTTAGCTAAGTACTATTTGAGACTGCGTAATAGTTTGCGTTTCACAGCCAATGCTTAAGTACTATCAAATTTTATTAAAAAATATAGTTATATTCAAGGCGAATTCATGTACGGTGACGGCGAGGCGAATTCATACCGCACATACACACATTTTTCAATTTTAGGATGCTACGATAAAAGAAAATAGAGGACTGAAAGCCATTAGCTTTCGTTTATAGGATGTCATGGGTAAAAAAAAAGTACAAATATAGTGGGAGAAGAAAACATCATCTTCTTTAATAACTTCACCTTTGTTACATTCTGAACAAAATATAGTTGACAAGAGTCACTCTAGAAATATTTGTGGTTCAAATAACCAATTTCACGGCGAATTCATATAAGATGAAGTTGATGCAGCAGCTGATTGAATTCGCTTGGTAAACGTTAAATCAAACTGATATGTTTGTTGTAAATCATACTGTCATTGTGTGCGTAATTTGTTAGTGTAAATTTTTGTTTTTGTACGTATAACACCACCTGATGTAAATTCGCCTTGATTAATTTGTAAACAAAACGTACATACTGAAAAGTACAAAAAGCATAAAAGCCTCGGGGGAGATCTCACTTTTTTGTTTGACGACCACATTCAATATATTAAGGACTTTGATTTGAGGGCATGCACCTGGAATGCCCGAACTCTTAATGGGGACGGTGTTGCTACTCTTCTGGTTGATGTTCTCGCGAAAGTGAGGGCTGACATCTCCGCCATCAAGGAATTGAAATGGACGGGGCAAGCTAGGAAAGCCATTGGACCTTACGACATCTACTAAAACTGTCATGTAAAGGAGCGCAAGTTCGGTGGTGGATTTGTGGTGGAATGGAGGCTTCGTCGTTTACTCCGGTGGATGAATGCATTGCCTCGATTCGCATCAAAGAGAAGTGGTGGTGGCAGAGGAGGAGGAGACCTCCTCTGCGTTGGAAGAACCAGGTGGAGAAGGACTTGACCTCACTTGATGTCTCTAGCTGGCGCCTGTTAGCAAAGCAGAGGAGAAACTGGCGTGACGTGTCGAAATTGACCAAAATTGCTTAGGCGGTTATAGCTCCAATTAAGAAGAAGAAGAACTGATGCTGACGTGAAACTCCTGAATATTTAGCATGAGAAGCAAGTTAGCCACATGCCGAGTGTATCAGACTACGATATAATTGCTATAAATATTGATGGGATTTTTAAAGGGAATACTTTCATCAATTCTGTCAAAAAGAATCAGTGGCATTGGCATACAGTTGATTAGATTCACCAATTGTTTTATCCTCAATTAAGGCTCGAATACAACCGACCGGTAGTGCCTTAGCGAATCTCGAGTCGGTAGCCGAAATCTTTTTCGTCACTTAACTTGAAGAATTCCGATCGGCATATGATTTATTTTATTCGTCGAATTGTAATAATTTCGTAATTTAGTCTCTGTCAAAAATTCAAACCAAAAATCAGCTGTTACTTTAACAAGGCTTAAGACTTCGATTTTCAGTGCCTAAGCATAACTTAAGTAGGAACTGTAAAACACTATTTACTGTCTTATCTTAAGCATAACTTAACTGTGAAACCAGGCATAAGTCAATTAAAATATCTCTTGAGCATCGTTTGGGTATAAATTCTTAAACTTGAATTAGTTATGTGCGCTAAAATAAATGAATTGGCTATTGGTGAACAATAAACCCTAATCCCTCAAGAAGCGTGTAAGAAAGCAGAGATAATATAGAAAGTTTAGTAGTTGTGTATGTTGAAAATATCTTCGTTTGACACAAGCCATCATTTGTCGCAAACCTCCACCAACGCTAAATGTCCCGAGGGAACTTTTGTAAAAATACAACCATGCGCAGATACAAGTACGAAGCACATGCGAACAAAATTCACAAAGCGCGACACAAAATTAGAAATGCCTGAACTGATCGCCATAGTCTGGGGGCTGAACTGCCACTAATTCCATTACTAATTCAAGCGCAAAATAATTTTTCGTTATTTCTAATTAATAATGTGACATTTTAAGTTGTTGCATGACCCCACTCAGAATGCCACTAGGCTATTTTTGTGAGTGTGTGGTTTAGTGATAGTTGACTGGAAAAGTTACATAGGGCAACACAGTGATCTACAAATTTGCATACACACACACACACACTTGCATCTCATGCGTACGTACAACTTAATCAGCCACATGTGGCACGCGTTGCGCTATGTTTGTTGGTTCTCCTTTGCTGTTGCAGCGAGTCACAAGTCATAGTTGACACTTTAATTAAATGACAGCGTTGAAACATCGCAGCAATGATCCCTCCAACTAAAGATGCAATCCAAAGAGTATCAAGTAAGCCAAAAAGTGAGCGAAAAGGGTAGCACAACTTGTAAATATTCCCTCGTAGTACAAAACTGAGGCTCCCGCGCAATGGCTGTAGCCTATCAATTTCTGTCGAGTGTCTCGAAATTGTCACAGTGATTGCATTTTAAATGAAAACATGCGTCCGCGCATGTAGAACAACAACAAAAATACAAATTTTCTTTGATAAATGATTAGTGAAAAATTAGATTGGGATTTTCGGGAGCATCTCGAAGGGTCTTGAAGTGTGATCAATGATTTTATGTAGCTGTCAAGCTGGATTGCGTGAGGGGGATTTTTTGGAATTTTTGGCATTAATTGATTTATTATTCTAGAAAATTGAGTACAAATGAGTTATGGTGCCACGTACCACCGCTGTAGGTGACAGTTTTTAATTTGATAAAGGCTATATGTTTTGTATTTGTTTGATAATATTTTTAATGATTTTTGGTGGTTAAATTTACTATCCGAAATATTATGAAGTCTCTAAAGCAGCGATGAAAAATTAATACTATAAATTGTACCTAATTTCTGTGATTTCTGGCTATGATTCCAGTCCAATATAAATGTTTAGAGACTTGATATCGAGCATCCCTTTCGATAAGATAGTTTCATTGACTCGGTGAGATCGTAAGACATGACAAGTTTTGTAGTTTCATAGGCATAAAATAATTTGTATCGCGACTCTATTATCTTTGAATCACTTCGATTTTGCCTTCGAAACTCTATGACCTACAATCAATTAATGTCTTAAAAATTTTGCGATAAAACTATCTTTTAACTCCTCGAAGGGTGCGCTTTGAAAATAACTCGAGAGGGCGTGCCGCGGCAATTTAGCCACAAGATGATTGCCAAAGATTAACCGCAACTTTTTTATTTGTACATATATTAAATAAACAAACAATCCTTTTTCTGAGCTCGAGGTCATTAATACAAAAAATTAGCGTACTTGAAATTGTGTTTGAAAAGTAGGAAGGTGAAAGGTAACAACAGTGTACGGTTTTTTCTATAATTCTTCTTATTAAAAATGTCATTGAGAAACTTACTTGCAATTGCTTTTCAAAAATTTTTTTTTTCATATTAAGTTTGCCACAAGAAGGTGGTAATGATTTTTAGTTTGAAGCGTGATTGTTTGTTTGTTTACGATATTCGCCGCTGAAGATGCTAAGGTAGTGAGCGAAACGCTAAAAGATATAACGGAGCAACTAACGGCTAAAAAATGAACGATGCTAAATCTCAAACCTTATAAAGCCGCTATATGGAAAGAGCGATTAGTATTTAAAAATTACAAGTTAAATTGAACACGGCTAATTTGCCGCGGCGGGCCCCCTGAAGGGTTCATTTGGAATAATTTTTGCTTGCTGAGGGTGTAAAAAATTTGTATCTATATAAAAAAAAATCAAAAATACCTTGTATGAAAAGAAAATTTATGGCATTTATATAGTTTACGTTAGCTGAAACAAGAAAAAAGTAGTCCAAAGTTCTCAAAATGCCGCGTCCCTATTAATTTTTCCGTCACTTTATATAAAAATTGATATTAGTTTGGTAGAGCTCTATGGACGCAGAGATCGTACACCCGATCGTGAGATCACGCATATCTATGTAGATACGTATTCGTGCTAATGAAACAAGCCACCTTTTTGAAAAATATAATTCAATTTAATTATACACATACATTTTCTACAAAATTTAAATTTTTGTAATAAGAATTTTTAGAAAGTTCTTGCTTATATCGTTTTGGAAACAATTCAACTTTAGTATGATGTTTGAAGGGGCTTAAAAATTGTGTACAACTTTGACTATTTTTTATGCTAACAGTGTTGCTCAGTTTTTTTTTTTACATGGAAGGAAATTAGCAACACCGTCGGCAGAAAAAAAAGTTATCAAAATTAAACACATAACAACAACTACTGAGCTAAAAATTCTGAAAATCTTGAATAAAGAGATTGCAATTTTGATGGCATTTTTTTGTAATTATTAAAAATTCGAATCAATTTAAAATATTGAATTTACACCGTTTTTGTTGTAGAATTAGATGTTTTTTATAAAAAAAAATATGCGTAGTAAAGCGATGCTAACGCGAATTTCGTTATGCGATAGTCTAACGCGATTTCTTTATACGATTCTCACGCGACTTCGTGATGTAAAAAGTGGCTACATGAGCTGTCAACATAAATTGAGAATGACAAGAATGAACACTTGGTTTATGCGAAGTAATTTACATTGTAGTGTGTCCAGCATAGTGGACCACAAATGACTATTTAGTCTAAAAAAAAAGTCGAATCTATAAGTTTTTTTTTTTATTCAAATAATTTGAACTAATTTTCAGAATGAATTATTGTACTTTGATCACACTTAAACATTATTTTTCTATTAAGTAATTTAAGAAATGGTGTCAGTGTCAATTGCAGTATTCCAATCAAACTTGAGCATCAATGTCAAATATATAAAATTTTAATAAATCCTATCCAGTACTTGACATTCAAAAATTCATTGCCAATATTTGGCTTACACATCTGCACAAATTTAACAATAAAAGTTGACGTTTCCAATCTAGAAATATGTTTATATTTTCAAGTGTAATTGACATTGGCGCCTACAATTTACAGAGGGATTATGAACCTACCACAATGTCATCGGAGTATAGACAATGAACAATACTTTCCGCATAAATTAGCGCAAATCCTCCAAAGTGCCGCTACTTGAGAACAATTTGAGATGTAGAAATAATTTCGTTTATTTTTTTAATTCATAACATATGGAAACTATTTATAAAGTAACGTTACAAATTACGGAAGCTCAAGTGAAAAATGCGCATTTACAATTTTGACACAATCAAAGCAGACAAAGTGCCAATGAGGCATGTGCCACAAGTGACAAAGCTGCTGTGATGCAGATACAAAGTGCGAAGATCTCGGAGAACACATACTACTAGACACATATGCAAAGTGGCATAAAAGCTGAGTTAGAATATTGGAACAGCGTAGAGGGCATAGCTGAGTAATAAAGTAAAAATGCGATAAAAAATATATTTTGCTGACATTGAAAAGTTTAAGTGGTAACAGCCCAAAACGTCATCTCAGCTCAAGCGAATGATTTCATTTGCGAGCAGACGTCAACAGCTATTTACAAACATCTGCAATCTGCAATCAGAAACAAGCACCTTCAATGTGTGACATGTGTTCTCGTAGTTAACGAACACCCTCGCTTCGATTGTTTCGTTTTCTTTTTTTTTTTAGTTTTTCTTTTTTCGCGCCACCCAAATGACTTGTGTCGACAAGTTACCACCGCGCTGCTGGCACTGCTGCTGCTGGAAAAAAATGCGTTGACTGCAACTATTGACAGCTGTCAAAGTGCGAAATGTAAAACGATTTCTTGTGGCGACACAAAGGAATTTTTCAGCGCACCACAAAAGAAATTGGAAGCGCGAACGGAAAGGAAGAGAATGTGAAAGGTAGGTGTGCTCTGTGTGCGCAGAGGAATGAAAATGAAATGCTGTACGGTGAAATGCAAGCGAAATTGACAAATTCTTAAACTTACCACAAAGGTGATAACCATGGTGATGGAGCAACACAAAGTAGTAATAAATGAAAATTCAACATTGCAAACTAAAAAAAAAAAAATGTAGATATATATTTGAAACTGGGTAAACTTGTGTTGAGATGCCTCAGCATGGATTAAACTTAAGAATGAATTGGTTTTCATAGTGCATAGAGCGAATATCCATACCAAAATATGCGAGTTATAAATTAAATTTATATTTATTTCGCCTTCTACTATTCCACCTAATTTAATAGGAGAGGAGCACATTTAAACGTAGCGAGTGTGGTTTTATATAAATTGAAAGTATCGAAACTCTTAACCTTAGTCAGTGTGAGACTTTAACCCACCCAAAACTAACCTCTCTTGTGTGTTATATCCCTTGCTACTACCATTAACCCTTAAGTGCCCAATTTAGCCAATTCATATTTAAAAAAAAAATATATGTTATGTAAAATTAAGCACAGAGCGGAAATACCACTTAAAATGCTCTATAAATGAGAAGAAAATTTAGAGGAGTTATCTCCTAGGCTATGTCTTTTAAATAAAATCAGGAAGATTATATGTAAAACTAAGATCAAAACTTTTTTTGACCCTTTTTAAAAGAATCTTGTAGGTAATCTGTAAAACCAACATGAAAACTTCTCACTACAATTAAGGAGATGACTCAAAGAATTAAGATGAAATTTTTTTGAATAAAACATAGTAGATAACCTGTAAACCTAAGATCTTTTCAATTTAAATTATTGCTACCTAATTTTTTAACTTGATTATTTTCTGAAAATAAACATCGTATTGATTTTTAAAGAGGTTTTTATTTAATTGTACAAGTTTTACAAGGTTAAGTATTTATATAATATTATACAGGATTTATACATTTGCTTATAATATAAGAACAATTAAAATAAACAAAAAATAGTTATAAAATAAAATGTACTTAATTGTCAAGAAATTCTTATAATTTATTAATAAACGTACCCCTAAATTTTTTCACTTGCTTATTTATTTATAAAAATTTTCTATTTATCAAGGTTTCGGTATTTTGTGTCGAAAATAAAGACATATATAAATTATCAAAATGCCAAATTCTCTTGAGAAATTAAATATCTATTTAACTGTTTGTTCAAAATTTTGCAAAAGCTCTGCACACTGAAACTTTATATTTTATCAGGGATAACCAAAAGCTTTTTGATTTTTTGGTCTTATTTTTTATGAATCGTCTGTATAATTAAATAGAGCTTGTGGCCAGGTTTGTATTAGGAATAATATGAGAAAGCAGCAATTTTTCAAAGTGGCAGAAGTGATAGCTGCTATTTCGGAGATCACCACATCACCACATCTCCTCATCAAACTTCTTTCTTTCTAGACTTTACCTGGCTTTGAACCATGGTACACGGGATTGCTAGGCGAGCTATCCGTGAAAATTGTTTCTTTTTCTCACTATTCCTATCTCTTAGCTTTTTGCTTGTTAAAAATTTTGATAAATCATAAATATTTTGTTAATTTGTAAAGTGATAGAATGGGAGGTGTGGTTATAAAAATCGTCAAAAAATAAAAGTGCACTATCTAGAAACAGTGATAATTGTAAACGAATTTTTTTTATGTAATACATAAATTTATTTTACATTTTGTGCAAAATGTTTTTGTTTTTTTGTCCTGAGAAGTTTGGATACTTGCATCTAACTTTAGTTCCTATAGTAGTCCAGTGATTTGCCATGGCCAATCGTATATACATACATGATGGAACATTGACTGAATTCAGCTATTCCCGTTTCTCCACTAAAAGTGTCTGAAGACTTGAACGCCCGCGTGTAGCTGGTGCAAATGCCTTGATATTAAATAAATAATCAGCTATTTGCAACTTAAAATCAATGAACCGCATTTCTTTACATTCAGGGTTATCTTCTTTGACTCTCTTATGCAAGATCCAGGCTTTAGTAGATGTCAAATCCAACAAGCGATAAATTGAACGATTCGTCCATTTTCATTCGACTTTTCTACAAAATCTTGTGACGACCGAGGCAACTGCAAACAAGTAAATCTACGCCACCCACATGTATTCTTTAATTATTTATGAACGGGAAATCTGAAATCATTAATAAAGTTTTATATTTTTTATCGAACTGCTTTATAAATGCAGCAGTCAATATGGGTTTCGTGCCCACGTAAATTGAGACAAGATTAACAATTTGGTATCCTTCCACGACAGGGCTGTCATAAATGGAAGCAATAAATTGACGACCAGTACCAAGCTCGTATTTTAACAACGTTCTTTCATCATGAAGTTGGAAGTTTTAGATAATATTGAGTCGGATAGTTCCTTGAGTTCCGAAAAATACTAACAAAGGCAATGTCGTGTAGTGAATAGTTATGAAAATATAAAATAAGATACGGATCTGGTTCTCCTTCAACTTGCACCGTCGGTGCACCAGAATAAATTTCAAACTTACTATAATCGAATTCTATTGAGTCACATGAAACTTCAATCCCCATTGGTGGGCTTGTTTGATAAATATTGCGTCATATAATTTTTCAGTTTTGTTGGCCACATTTATTTAGCTACGCAAAGTCGTTGCAACTTCGATATGCTTTCCAAGATATCATTCAGGGTGTCTATAACTGGTCTGATTAGATAAGCCTGTCACACTTTGGATCTTCAAAAGGAAGATCTTTCGTTTTGCCGTTGAAATACAGATCCTGTCGGATTTTTCCGAACCGATTTCGAGTTATAATATGTTATATAACTTATACAGAAATATCCCCTTTTTCAGACCAATAATCTCTAGTACTTGAGAGATTGAAATAGGACATACATATAAAATAAAATAACAATACATTTTCGCAAACCATATATGTATGTACATATATCGAAATGAAATTTCTCATTTAATTCAGACACAATTTTTGTTTGTTCAACTATTTGTAGCTTCAAATAAATCTGAAAGGGAGTTTCTTAACCCTGCTGTTAGGTTAAGACCATTTGGTCCAATTTTTTTTTTGTTTTCTTTGTAACTTTGGAACGGTGATATATACTGTCTAAATTTTTCAGCTCAGGTGGTCTTTTTATAAAACAATATTATGTGCGAAAATTTAATTCTCTGACTTAAAACTGGACTAAGATAAATTGAAAATTACGAATCTTAGGTTAAGGGACCATTTGGTCCATAGTATATTTTCTTTGATTTTCTTTACATTAATTTTCCAAAAATAAGTATTTATTAGTGTGTTCGATATTTTTTGGCACTACATGATGAGCAAAAAAATGTTTTTCGGTTGGTTTTGCAAATAAACGCACTGCAAATGGAGCATTTTACATCAGACTTAGACTTGCAGCAACTACAAATTCCTCGCTTTCGAGCTCCTGAACTAGAAGCATTTTTAGAGCAGGCCACTGGTGCTGGGTTTTACCAGAGTTGAGTAAATAATAAAATAATAATATTTAGCAAGTATTGAACCAAACTAAATATAAAGACTAAGATTAAATTGTTATTTTGTATGAAAACTGCAGTATGGACCAAATGGTCCTCTAACCTAAGATTCGTAAGTTTTTTTTAACCTAACAGCAGGGTTAAGTAGATACCTTGTATACCCCTTGAACTGCATAACCACATCAGTCAGCAAAATAACTATTTCAAATTCGGTAGCTTTGGGGTCAATGGTTACATATATTTCGGAATGCTAAAGGAAAATCATTTGAAGCTGTATGTACTCGTAGATGAGAATTCATTGGCTCTACAAAATTTTGCTTTGCATCTCAATTCTGCCGAGTTGCTTCAAGAAATGGGAAGTGGATACAGGGATGATAAATAAACTTTTCGGAATTGCGTCAAATTTTAGAAAAAAATTTACCAAATTAAACTAAAGTGTACCAATTTTTCATTCAATAAAAATCAATCAATAATATCTCAAATATATATATATATATATTTGTATAAATTGGTATACAAATAAATATTAAAAAAAAATTATAAGAATAAGGAATGAAAATAAAAATTACAAGTCTATTTTTTCAGGAAAAAAATGGTCAAATTAAAAATTTTTGGCAAAATTCGAAGTTTGTATTTTAGAAGGTTTGGTGTTAATATTTCCACAGAAACCTCGTTCATTCGAAAATTTTACTTATACAGGGAGAGATTAAAAAAGTGCGAATGAAAAACTCGAACAGAATATATTTAATTTAGTTTTCGAATATACTAAGAGGAATAAGCCCTAATAAATATTTAAATTAAAAAACTTGTCAAATCAACTAATTCTCTCTTTTGAAGTTTTAAAGTGAAAGAAGGACAGAGGAAAAGGTGTACGTAAATTTGTATCCATGATATTAGAAATGGGAAAACGAAAAAAATTCAGTGAATGTTTTTATTCAGAATCTTTTATTTTTATTAATTCAATTCTTTATTTTTTCTTTTTTTTATCAATTTGTGGACTTAATCTTTGCTATTTCCCCTTTGGATTTTTTTGCAATAATAAATAAGAAGTGGGAAGTTATAATGTGGTAAAATAAAAATACAAAATCTTGCCATCCAAATCAGTTTATGTATGGGCCCGTTGCTTTGTAACCTAGTTGGAAAAGGACACTAGGTAGGATAACGAATTGCATGTAAAGCGACAACACGAGCTCGGAAAGATATCCCAGTTGAGCCAACTCGGTAAAATGATATACGACCAGAGATGTAGTCTTGGGAATTGAAAAAACTGCGCTAATGTGAATGAGCCGGAAGAAAATATATGGGGAAATTTAGATTTAAGACTTTATTCGTTTTTATTTGCATAGTATTTGTAAATATATAACTACATAAACCTAAAAATTGCCAGCACAACTATTTTCCGTTCCTAAATAGCACTAAATAAATGGCAACTTACATGAAAGAGGCTAACAGGGTTGCTTTTGCATTTAAATTAATTTTGCAACTCGGTTACATTACAACGGGCCCTAGGTTTAAAGTTGACAAAATATAAGTTTATCAGACATATTCCAATATTTGAAATATTCGATATCGATTCGAATTCGATAATCTTCGAATATTTCGATTTCGGGAATATGAGTGTGTAACTAGAAGCCAAACTAAACATAAACAGCGTTAGAGTCTATGGAAATTGTACCAAAAAGGCCACAATTGTGTCAAATTTATCATCACAGAATGAACTCTGTGACAGAGTTCTTTTTACAAGGTTTTTTAATAGTATATTTGATTACAATCTATTTACATTCTCATGCGAATTATTTATATATTTTTCCATTGTATGACACCTGATAACTTCGTCTTAGCATTTCGATTACTTGTGCAACCGCAATTTAATATATGCTCCACACAGACCCCCACTAGGCTTGCCACCTCATTGAGCGTAGAATTCAATTTCGTTTCTAAGTGTCTGTGAACAAAAATGTGCAATCAAATGCATTTCAGCGCATTTTCTTCTTCAAAACTGCAGCATACCTCTCTCTCTGTCTTTTTTTATTTTAACAACACTACTCCCCCATTTTTTGCTTATCTTACGTGCACTTCGTGGCATTATGGTTTACAGCAATACGCAAGGCTTTATTTGATTTTATGGCACATCAAAGTGCAGACAGACATTCAACCAAGAGTACACACACACACACATTCTCCACATAAAATAAAGGCTACTTAGTAGGTGTGTGTGAAAGATTAGCAAGTTCACACCCTCTTGGAAATTGAATTACTTGAGGAGAAATTTTAAAAGTAGTTTTTTTTTACCAACTACAACATTTTGAAATTCTTTCCTTTTTCTTGTAAGCAACTAATTTTTTAACATTTTTAGGCGCAAGTCAATTATCTGACTCTGCACTTGATTTCAACTAATTTTAAATATGATTGACAAAAAGAACTTCAAAACTAGTTTTTTCTCAATAAAATGTTTTTATTTCCAATTATTTGAAATGCAAACTTTTTCAAAACTAGTCTAATGATAAACTACAGAATTTAACTGTATGTTTCCAATTTGTAAAAATATGTAAATATGTCTACTTTATGGTAACAAAAAATTTTTATTTTTCCATTTAAACAAAAACAAATTTTAATTTCAATTCAGTATACAAATTAAAAATAATTACATCACTACATCGAGCATTAATTCTCAAAAGTATTGTGAGTGTCGATTTCTTCCTTTCAATTGCATTGTTTTACAGGTACGAAATTTCAAAAACTTCCTAAACATGCTGCGTTATAGTCGGTTAAAATTAAAATTTATTTGAAGTTTTGGTTTCAGGGTTCTTTTTCAGACTTTTTTTTATTCCTTTGTTGTATGTTAAAAATATAACTAAAATAGAAAACTTAAAAAAAACGCAAAAGTTCTTTAAAAAAAAAACACTTTTAAAATCAAAATTCAAAGAACAGTTTCATTTCAACCAGTTTTGAATATATATTTTACCCCAGAAAAATTAAAATAATACATATGGCGGCATACATACATACAGCTTTGGCCAACAAAATAGATACATCGTCCATGATAGTAGATATTGAAGTAAAATATATAGTAAATATACTAAGATTTGATTCGAATCGTGGTTGCGCAACACTGGATTGAATTACCTATTTATTCCATTTTAAATCATTATTCAACACTGTCTGCGTTTCTGTCATCTTATTGTTTGATTTATTCATCAAAACCAAGTTGGTCAAAAGAAAAGAAACAAAGCGAACAATTTTACATAATTAAAAAAAAAACAATTATGAAATTGAGTTAGTATTCACTGTCTTTTAGCTGTGTTAATTTGTCTTAATAATTTTAAAGGCATTTGATATTTTCACTGGTTCAGTTCCACGCAATAGGTCGAGGAAAGCATCTCACTTCTACCAAACGAGACATTACCAACAGAGTCCTCACAGAAAAAGGTAAATTACAGCGTTTCACGCTAAAACACTGTGAAAAACCGAGACCGACCGCAAAAATAGAGTCCTTCTGGTAAAAACTAGCTAATGAGAAAGACTAAGTCCAATCCGTTTTTTTAGCAGAAAAACTCTAAAGGACTTAAAGTTACTGCCAGAGCGATTAGGCGAGCCTTGGTAAAACATAGCCTTCGGGCGAGGGCACTGAGAAAAGTTCATCAACAAAGTCGCATGTTATGGGATACAAAATACCATATATAGGATAATACTTTTAGAGCAGTGCGTTCAGTGGCGAAATGTGTTTGGGGGGCGGGGAACGAGACAAAAATCAATTTGTCTGTAATGGATGGCAGACAATTTGTTCGCCGTCCGCCAGGCGAAGCTTACAAACCAGGTTATACGAAGCCCACCATAAAACATGGCAGCGGAAGTAACCTGTTGTGGGGCTATTTTTCTTTTGTATCGATAGAATAATGACGAATGAAAGTCATGTGGATATTTTTAACCAACACAGTGAGACCATGGGTCGAATAAAATATGCCTTTAAAGTAGTGGCCTTGTCCTAAACATACCGTCAAATACATATACGAAAACCTGGTTTCACTTGGAGAAAATTTGATATGTTGGATTCACTGTCTCAATCACCGGATTTACATAAATCCCATTGAGAACTTATGACATGACCTAGAAGTTGAAGTTGGAAAGTATTCACATTCAAATTCAGCTGAATTGTGGAAAATTGTGAAGAATACGCGGTATAGAATTCAAGTTGATAAATGCCCCAAACTTTTGGACTCTATGCTTAAAAGATTAACTGAGGTTATTAAAAATAGAGGTTTTTCTATTAATTTATAGGGACAATCACGGTGTAATAAAGACAAGGTGAAGTCGCTTAAGGGGTGATTGTTGTAATTTGGAAAATTTCCGCATGCCAGCCTTAGAATGATGCCAACTCTATTTATTTCTGGGCAAAATAGAAAGAAAAATGAAGCATGCATAATACTTTTAACAATTTTGCTAAGAAAGTATAAGCAGGTATCATTTTTTCTTGGCTTTTGCTTTTCTTTTACTTTTCGTTTAAAATTTAAATTCATATTTTGAGAATTTTCGATCACAAAATTTATCGGAAAATAGGAAAATGTTCGCCAAAGTCTAGCGAAAAACTTTGTTGTAGGCTGGCAGAGTTATTTAATGCTATAATATCCACGATTTCCTATAGCACAGTGAATCACAAAGAGATCGCCGTATGCGTTCAACATCCAGTGATGGCTCTTGCATAGATTTCAACAATTCTGGTCGTAGGAGAACAAGATTTCGATGAAGACGTGTTGGAAACACAGATCATAATTGGAGCACTAAGAGCAGTCAGTGTAGATGACGGTGGCGCTGACAAGGAGACTGAAGCCGAGCGGACTGCTGAGCAATCAGAGTTAACTCCATCGGACGATAATGAGGCAACACAAGTGTGGACCACGTCGAAACAGCACTAGAATGCCCTCAATACAAAACGAAAGTCACACATCGCGATATCCACTGCTTGTTATACAGGGTGGGCCAAAAGAAACCAAGGGGTGTAAGAGTTTAATAACTTTTTCGTTTATTAATTTTTTTTATTTTTTCTTTCAGATTATATAATATACAAAAGGGAAATTTTTTTACACTAAGTATGAAAAATGATGTCTCTTAAATGACCACCGTTTTCAGCTTCGCACTGATGGGGTCTTTCCATAACATCTTTCAAAACTTGTGGCTGTAGCGTTCGAATTTCTGCAACAATGTTTGCCTTGAGTTCAAGGATTGTCTCTGGCTTGTTCACATACACTCGCTCCTTCAAATAACCCCAAAGAAAATAGTCGGGTGCTGTCAAATCTGGCGATCGCGCTGGCCAAATAATTTCCGAATTTCTGGAAATTATTCGCCCTCCAAAAATTTGAATTAAAAGTGTCATTGTGTCTCGGGCAGTATTGACAGTGGCTTCGTCCTGCTGAAACCACATACCAGGTCTGTTTTTCAGAGCAGGACGTAAAAAATTTTCTATCATAAACCGATACCGCTCTCCATTTACGGTTACAGCACTTCCATCTTCATTCTCGAAGAAGTAAGGCCCAATGACATTTTCAGATGTGATCCCACACCATACTGTACACCTGATGGGGTGCAATTGACGTTGATGAATGGCTCTTGGATTTTGAGAACCCCAGAACCTACAGTTCTGCTTATTAACAAAGCCATTCAAATGAAAATGAGCTTCATCACTCATAATCAAATTTTTAATAAAGTTGATTTCATTTCTGGCCAACTCTTGAAATTTAACTGCAAAATTTAGATTAGAAAATTATAAATTCTCCAAGTGTTGTCTATATAATCTGAAAGAAAAAATAAAAAAAAAATTAATAAACGAAAAAGTTATTAAACTTTTACCTTGGTTTCTTTTGGCCCACCCCGTACATACATACATATATGTGCATAAATAACATTGACTGCTTTTATTGCATGCAAAAAACATGTTCTGAATATTTAAAGCTCACTTGCACCAGAACGTGTACTCCTTATTTTATTTGATTATTTTTATTCGTTATTTGTTTTGAAAAAGTAGAAATAATTGTAATTAATCATTGAATGAGTTCTGAAAAATAATTAAATTAATCGGGAATCATTATAATTAATACCTAATAATTATTTAACAGCTCTGGTATTAATAAATACATGCGGAACGATACTTATTCATTTTGGCGTCCCAAAAGAGTGCGCAGGGCCTTTTTCCTGACTATGGCGTGGAATTCATTAGCAGTTCAACATTTCGTACCTCAACTTGGAAGCGTCACCATTGTGAATACCACTTCGAATATCTCGTTGAATCTGATACCTCCGCCGTTGCTGCGAATGATTACAGCATATAGAGCGATATAAACCAGACAATATTTTACCGTGGGTTGATGAATTGTCGAAAGACGGGTTAATAAAGCCTAGTTGCGCTTTTGTGGAGGAGCTATTGTTTCTGGAAACCACTTTTATAAAAATGAATGGGGCTTAAATTTATTGCGGTGAAAACCATGTACAAGAAATGGTTAACCACTTAAAAGATTCCCTCATGCGGCAAAATGTAAAACAACTTTTTTATGCATAAGGCATTTCCGAAAAAAGCCACAATATTTTAATAAATTTTCAAAGCAATTAATGGAAATAGTGCCCAAAAAGTAATAAATAAAATACTACCTTTTCCCCTCTTTTTCTTATTCCAAATGCATGGCCGCATTCGGCATGCAGAAAATTGAGGTTATTTCATTACACCGTGAGCGACAATAATGATTTTAATAATAAAAATTAATTTTATATTTGTTGGCACAATTTGTTTCTATTTTTTTAGCCAATTGAATTTTGAGTAAATTGAACAATATTATTACTGTTAGAAATACAGACAGTGTTTAATAATGATTTAATGTGGAATAAATAGGTAATTGATTTAGTATTCTACAACCATGGCAGAAATCAAATCTAAGTTTATTTACTATATATTTTATTTGATAGGACGATGTTTCTCTTTTTTTTTGACCATAGCTTGCACTCAGTATAGCAAGTTAGATCAACATAAATCGAAGCAGTTGACTTCCAACCACTTGTGAAATTCATAAATTTCTTAGACTGTCTGAAATTTTCCGACATGGCATTTAGAGTTGATGCAGATGTGTGCTGCAAAGTGCCACTGCAGGGGGTCTATTTTCGGTCCCCCACCAACAAAGTTCAAATTAAATTGTTAAGGTTCAGAGAAAAAAGTGGAGAAAAAAGAAGAGTGCATGTAATCTTCCGCCTTTAATTAGCATGAATTTTCCAACATGCAACGGAATATGCCGCATGCCACTTGCCACTTGCCGTAATGCTGATGTTGTTGTTGCTACCGCTTCGCACTCTAATGTTTATGTACATATTTTATGTTTTCATGCAACGTTTTGTATAACAGTAATCACATTGTGTTTACATAGAATATATGCCGCCTAGAAGCAGGCGATAAACTCCGCCTCCCTCAATTCCAAAAAATTACACTTCTTTTTCTTCTTTCATTGCTTTCAAGTGTCTTTTAGCCACTTTTCGTGGAAATTTACAACTTGGTTTGTAGCGACGACAACTAGACAACTAAGCATCGACGCATTAGCGGCACAAACTTACCACATCCAGAGCCACCTTCAGAAGTTTTCGTGTTGCACCCACTCCAGCGGCATCGCATAAATATGTAGGAAACTCAATCATCACATCACGATTCCCTGGACTTTCCCACATATGTGTGTGTGTGTGTGCTTGTGTGTGTATATATTTACGCAGTGTATTTGTTTAGAAATTCGTCAAAGGCTTTTAATAGAAATTATACGATTTCCATTTCACACACCTCTCTCTTTGTTTTCTTTTCATTTATAAGCCCATAGATAAACAAAATTACGGAAAATATTTCTATCTACAGCTTTTCAGTTTATGGGAAATCACTAAAAACCAATAAAACAATTTTAACAACTTCATTGCCTACCAAATTAGTCGAATCTGTTTAAGTAGCTACCGCTTTACATTTATCGTATGTTACTCTGACCACACACATTCAACTCATTTTTGAACTAATATTTTCCCACTCTCCTAGCTTAATTTATACTATGTACATAACAGCCTGAGGCTATGGGGTTTTATTTCAATTTACTATAACTCCATTCACCGGGAATTGCTAAGCGCTAATAGTTACTTGATAAATTCTTGTAATTTGTAATGAATTCGAAATTTAGTGATTTTTGGATGTTTGCCATATTTGCTTTTCGTGCTACCGCAATCTGTACTTTTACATTGATTTTCAATATTTGCCTACCGTTATTTCAATTAGTAGCAAGTGTTGCATACAAATATACCACCGAGAATGTTTTCGGAGAAGTCGACTAATTTAGATATCTTAGTATAAGCCGCGGGTTTACTTTACCACCAAAGTAGGCGCTGGTAGCGGGAATATCTGAAGATATATGCGATGCCTTTGTTACACTTCATGTCTTCTATAGTTTCATAAAATATTCCACTGCAAGATCGTTCTCGAATAAAAGAAAGAGAGTTTCTCCAACTTCTTGGCGTGCAGCGAGTAAAAAGTTTTAACCACAAAACAAGTTTCGCATATGAAGAAGTTCAATGAACCTCCGACAGCAAAAGTTTGTTAAAAGTATTGAAGAATTCCGAATACTTCACTAAGCGTTCGGAGGTTTTAACAATGGTACCAAAATTTCCATTCCATCAAAGGTTGCGGTGAGTTCTATACTATTTTCAAGGCATTTTTCTTATTAAAAATTTTTCTAATTTTTGTCCCTGTTTATCACAACTTCTGTTGGCATGTTAAGCCATAAGCGCTGGCGGTCTTGCTCAGATTTCTTTACATAGCCACATTTGATTTGCAGGATTACCAAACTCGACCATCGCGGGATATAGGAAACTTATTCTCTCGCTGAGTTCCTCTTCGCTGATGTTCCTCTTCGTACGGGTCTTTTCCAAATTTGATCGAACGGCAGATTTCCCATGTCCAAAGTCGTACTAATAATATCCAATCTGCTCGTTGACGGTTGGCACAATACGCTCGATGGAGCCTTCAACGAAATTTTAAGGAAGCTAACACCGAGGCAGTTGGCAGTTATTCTAAGATCATCCTTGCTGTGGGCTGAGTAGAACCCTTTTAAATTCCTATCGCACCCCGTTTTTGCAAATAATTAGACTCTCTTGCTTTACTAGCTCCTGGTATCGCTCCTATAGCTTCTGTTGCGCCCGACCGCAATGAAGCTCATTACCCGTCAAACTAGTTGTTCTATCTTACTTACCTACTTAATTGGCGCTACATATATTGGCTGCGACAAGATAATGATCTAAGGCGATGTACATACAGGAAATATGTATTCCGTCTATGATCGATTTCAACGTTTTGGTTTCGAGTTCTTCTATTTGGAGACAGCCAAGTAGTTTAATGAATCTTTCTACTGTGGAGCCTGGTGCTAAATCTACAATACTTTGGACTTCGGCAAAGTTCATCAGTCTCAGTCCGTTAGCATCGTCGTGGATACAAAGTTTTTCGACAGTGTGATCATAGATCCCTTGACGTGGGTAGCGCTCGTAAAACGTTCTAGGTGCTCATGGAATTGATCTTTGATCGCGTTGCCCTAATCTTCTGTCGTCGGGAAATGAAATGGGTACAAATAGGATAAATGACGAAGCATCTGGCTGGGATATCGATCATACTCACTACAAATCCAACACCGAACCTGCGCTGTTTTACATAACAGCTGTTGTAGGTGGTCCTATGAGTTTCTTATCTTGGTTCGTCCACTTCATTTTCTGAATGGCCGCGATGTTAGCTCTGACTCCAAAGAGGGCATCAACCAACCGGGAAGCGGCACCTATTTCATTAAGGTTTCCGACATTCCAGGTGTATGACATGCTGCTGCCGTATTACAAATTATTTTAGACTATTTGGCAAAAATAAGTAACCCATGCTGTACCGTTGCTGTACCGTTTGGATTAATTGAAATCAAGCGTTTAATTTTAATACTTATTTTAACTGTCTGATGGTATTGCCTTTTTTTTTGCAGCAACCCTGGCAATAAGTTCTAGTCGGTTGCAAACAGACTTTAATGCCCTGAACAAATAATAATTCAATAATTTTTATAAAACTATAGGTCATTCTGTTACATAAACCATATAACTAAAGTTTCAAACTATTTACGAAATTCAGAAAAAATCATCAAATATATAAAAATTGTAACCTCCTAAGCGATTTTGGCCGAACTTCTCCTACAATTCGTATCGTGCGTCTTGTTGTTGTAACACTAATTGAGGGACCTACTGTTTTACGCCGACTCCGAACGGCGAATGTTGTTTTTATTTTTGTGAGAAGTTTTTTCCTATCAGAAATATACCCGGTCTTTTCCATTGTCTGCCGAGGGGCGACCGCTATTAGAAAAAACTTTTTCCATAATTTTTAATATTACTTGCCCCGGTCAGGATTCGAATTCGAGACCCAACGAATGAAGCGCGCACACGCTACACACTTGGCTACAACGGCCGCGGCGACCAATTGAATTATAGGCTAATAATGTGCAAGTTTTAATTGAGGAAAAAGTTCGTGTTGATTTTAGATGCAAATAAGTTTTGCTTTTATACGAATTTTATTTTTAAGCGGTGTTTTTTTTTTTTTAGAAGTTGGACCGCATAGGCTGATTTGATTGATAATTTAATTATTTTTTACGCCGTTTTTTTTTTTACACGAAAAGTGTTTAGTGCTTGTTATCCACATAAAAAGAGTATCAGGTGTAGATGCAAAGTAGCAATTGATTTCGATTACAAGAGTGGCGCACTGCCCTTACAAAAATGTATAAAAAAATTTCGTTTTCTAAGCGTAGACATTAGGATCTGTTTACGCTAAAGGATTTGTATTTTTTCTTGCCAAATTTATGTTCGAGTATTGCAGCATCATCTGGGATCCATTCTGTATGAATTCCTCTTTAAGAATTGAGAAGGTTCTGAAACGTTTCATTAGAATTGCCATTAATTCCTTGGATTGGCCTTGTAGTTGGCCTAAATATAAAAGTAGATGCCTTTTGTTATTATTGCCAATATCCGAAAAAAAAATCTTCGGTTATATTTATAAGGGACATAGTACATAAATATATTTCTTGTCGGATGTTCGCCTAAACGGATTCCAGGGTATGTAACATATTTACATAAACTCACAATTTCAAACAAATTCGACATATAGACGCGGCATCAAATGACCTCGAGAAGTGTGACGTTTTATGACTTCTTCGCACAAATTTGAATTACGTTTACTTTCAAAAGTTATTTAAATGGGACATTCCGTTGTGAGCATCTTGCAAATCTGTAGTCGATTTAGCAACATAACTGCTACGCTATATTCAAATTGCGACAGTTGGCGCTGTGATATGATACACAAATGTACTCCTGAAGTTTCGAAGAGACTGAACGAATCTAAGGATTTCTTAGTAAAATAAATAAACATACTACTATGGTTGGAAAAAATGCACATCTTTTCGTATAAAATCAACCGTAAATACGCGGCTTATACGCATCATTAAACCGATTTGTACCCTCGAAGAATATGCGACAAACAAAAAAAACAAATTTCCAAAAACCGGTTTGAATGCACAAAAAATGAGCACAGTTTTCGGAAATGACAAAAATGTATTAACATTAAATAGACTGCAATGTCAGATACATAGTAAAATAAAAAGTAATAATTTCCGCGCAATATGACCGTTGGTCATAAATATTCAAATTATACGCATCTAATATGCGCGTCCGCAATTAAAGCGAGCACAGGGCTTGGCTTGCGTGCCGGGCTGGAATATTGGGTTGGAAGATGTGGTGTGAACGCATCAATCAAAATATTTTCAACACTACCTAGCTATTGTCGATTTGTTTGTTAAGTTCCTTTTTTTTCGTTTGTAATCGGGCAACATACATTTATTATGTGTAATGAATTTATATTTTTTTGAGCACAATTAACGCTGTTGTAAAAAGATGTACCTACTCTTACTTGGCTTAGCCACTTCCTGCACACTTTTGTTCAAGAAATTTGCATACGAAACACATTCATGGCTCCTGAAGTGGCAAGTAAGGCAACTGAGGCAGTTTTGGTGCATATTTAAGTGCTCGAAATGTTTGTCTACGAGTTTTTCCCCAACTGGTCGCTAAATCAGCTAGCCATGTGTGCCGTGCATAAATCGCCGATATGTGTCCCATTAGGGTTGTTTATTGCATTTAAGATGCTCAATAATTTTGTCTAAATTTTTTTGCTGTTTTTTTTTTGGTTTTGCCATTGTCACTAAAGGATACTCCTATAAATAACACTTTATACGCTTATTTGCTACCGGCGACCCTTCTTTTCTTTCCAACGCCTGCTAATCACTTCCACTTTTTAGCTACATATACTCTGGCTATTTGCGCATCTTTTCCATTAGTGGACACAGCCGCAGCTTGCAAATGACGGTCATCATGTGTGTGTAGCGGCGGCCCATCGGCATCACTTTCCTCCAACCTCCTTTCTTATTGTGTAAGAGATAAGCGATCACTCTATACGTGCAACATGTCTAATAATGTGTTAATATACCCGTTCATTGATACATACACACATACACACATACACACAAATACATACATTTACATACATTTCATATACCCCCATGTCAGGGTTGACACTAATGGGCCGCATTACAAAATGCTAAGCAATTTAATTTAATGCGTCTACTTTGCCTAGCCAGTTCAACAGCTCTCTCAAACCAGCGCAGCTTCATCGCGAAAACATCCTGGCAATGGCCGAGGCACTCGTTTTAGTCATTCCTTGCGCCTAAGATTTATTTTAATTTGCATACCGTGTTTTTCTTCTTTCTTTTTTTTTTGTCATCTTCTTTCCGCATCTACTGCAAAGGGTTAAATCTACACCCTTTTGTTTGTTATTGCCGTTGCTCGCACTGTTGTTAACAAGTTGTTCTTTCCAAGTAACATATTTTCCGAAATCCTAAGCATGGTCCCTTCCCAACCGTGTGAAAGGCATTTGAGTTGTTGCTTATTTTTTTCACCGAAATTCTTATACAGGACTGCCATCGCGCACAAAGGGGTTGATCGGTCGCTCACTGGGGAAAAATAACATTTTAATTTTTTGTAAATTTCATTTTAATTCTGTACATTTTATTTGTGGTTTTCAGCTCATTTAATTCGGTTTTATGCCAGTTGATTTCATTAAGAAATTAAGCGCAAATCTTTTTACTTGTGTAGAAGAAGAGGCATTTGGCGATAATTTTTTTTTAATTTCTAGCTTAGTATTTTAACAATAATTGTTAATATTTATTTGTTTGCTTTTTCGAAAAAAAAGTCAGTTACGCATGCATATTGAATCTGATCAGTGTTGGCAGCATTTTTTAGCGATCTAGCTAAATGGGTAGAAAAATGCTGAAAATAGCCAAACAAAGCAAAGAAAGAGCTAAAATTATAAAGGCGACTATTGAAATGGGGCACTAGTTTAAAAAAAAGAAGCATAACAAAATAGATCTATTTTAAAAAATTAAAACGCTTTTCTTTTCATTTCGAATAAATGTTTTTTTTTTTGCTAGTATGCACTAAAGGGTCTTGCAATAGGGACGCTACGTAAGTAGACCGATAGTGAAAGCAAACAACGGCATATTTCCTACCGCTCTTTTGACATTTCTCTTGAGTAAGGTTTACCATTTCATCATGGAAAGATATACGATCAACAACGAGTCGAAATTATTAAAATTTACTACCGAAATTCGGAGTCAATGGCCTCAACTTTAAGAGCGCAACGTCCAATTTATGGTCGTCGTCATTTCTGGCTGAATGGCTTCGTCAATAAGCAAAATATGAGTTATTGGACAGGCAGCAATCCACACGTACTCCATGAGTCAACATTGCATTCCGAAAAAATTATGGTTTGGTGCGGTTTATGTGCCAGCGGCGTCATTGGGCCGTACTTCTCCGGTGATGATCAAGATCGGCACGTTACTGTGAATGGGAATCGCTACCGCTCAATGATAACCGAATATTTTTGGCCCGAATTGGATGATGTGGACTTGGAAAATATGTGGTTCCAATAGGACGGGAACACAAGGCACACAGCGATTGTCACAAACGATTTATTGAAAACCAAATTTGGTGAACGTCCAAGTTTTATCTCCCGAAATGGCCCAGTCAATTGGCCGCCTCGGTCATGCGTCGGGCTACGTCAAGTCTATGGTCTATGCCAACAAGCCAGCGACGATTGATGAACTTCGTACGAATATCGAACGTGAAATTGCAGCAGTATGGGTCGATTGATGCTTGAAAACCGTCGAAAATTGGGTTCAGCGTCTGGACTTCTGCAAGCGTTCCCGTAATGCTCATGCAAAAGAAGTCGATTTCCATACATAATGGCATCGAATGTACTTTCATAGGAATAACGAATTTAATTCATATCCCAAACCGTTTTTATTTTATTTAAAAAAAACTTTAAAACGTTAGTATTGCAAGATCCGATATAAGTTATTATATAAAAAAATATTCTTTACAGTATTTATTTTGCGTTAAAATTTTTCACTCAAGTATTTCTGTATCAAACTGCTACTTAGAGAATATATATGTATATGAGACAAGCTGATGATAGATGGAGTCAAACTACGAGTTGTCGTACCTAATAGGAAAACATGCTGAAAGGCTAGGTGGACGTTTTCGAAGATGCTGCAGGAGCTGTAAGAACTATAAAGAGGAAGAAACGGTCTTACATCTTTTGTCACCGCTTCTGGAAGATCTTAGTGAGGTTTCAAACACCGAGATTAACTGCCTGATGAGATTCATCAGTGGGGTAAAATTGTTAAACAAGGAGTAGTCTTTCGGTGGATAGTGTAAATGTTTGTGGTAGCCACTCCCACCTTCCTAAGTATCATCCCTGGATCAACCCCAAACCCAAAAAAAAAATTAAAGGGGAGATTTTTCTCCAGAGGGTATACATATTTACTGAGTTACGGCCAGTTAAAGCTAAATCGATTGAAATCATCAATTTGTAGCTAATATATTTAAGTAGATACCTTGTATATATGTAATAGTTTTAAGAGGCTTTGAATTCCTCATACATTTGAAAGATATTTTGAAACCTTTCATTACGATTTTCCTGCGGTGCGTAAAAAATGGCTCCATAATTTTTTCGAAAATCTTTTATATTTTTTATTGTTACGAGTTATTTCAATGAAGAAGCTATCCGGTATTTTCCATAATTGAGCTATTTGCTATTTGTCATAAAACAAGTATTTTATGATACCATTCGAGAATGAGAACAAAAACTACACATTCGAATTAACCAGGTGCTGTACCGATGACACTTGATAAAAAAAAAGTTAAATGGCATTTGAGTCTCGGCTCACTCTCATCTGATAAGCTGTGTATCGACTGTTAGTGATTTTGTGTAGTTGTTGTTGTTATTCTAGCCTCGAACGAGAGCACAAAAATACTTGTTTTATGACAATTAGCGGATAGCTCAATTAGATAAAAATTGATGATTTCAATGTTTTAAACGATTTATATTCAACTGGCCTTAACTCAGTAAATAAGTCGCTAGAGAAAAATATTCACAAACATTTTTGTGGGTTGGTCCGAGGAGTACGTGTGCCAAATTTTTGTTTGAATCAACTTGTATAGCACAATTTCCTTCACGATCCGATGAGTTAGAAGAAGTACTGGAATTGCTGCTTATTTTTTGTTTTTAAGAATCATGACATCACTTTCTTCTCCTCTAAAATCCGTATTTTACGCATAAAGTTGAATTAGTGATTTCTAACTGAATCCAGTTGCGCTGCATCGTTTTCGCAATAGTCATCGCAATAAAATCGATGCTCAAAAGGTTCAGAATGAATAGCGAAATTGACCTAGCCACGTAAGTCCATCTCTCCGTACGCCCGTGCAACGGATAATGCAAGTAAATATTGAGATATCGCAACGAAACGTGGTATACACATTGCCCTCAATCCAAGTAGGTTGATGTTGCAAATGGCCGGAATCGGATATAAACGACGCCCACATAATGGAGGAAAGCGCAACGTTATCTTCAGGGATTTGAAAAAAAACTCCACCAGACCTCCCGTCAAGCTTAGGCCTATCAGCAGAAATATGGTTGTATCCGCTTTTTCTAACCGCATCCAATCTCTAATCATCCTTCTCGCGTAGTCGGAGTCCTGAAATTGATTTCGGTCGAGTCGGTTGTCGTTTACCGTAGCGAGTTCAGTTAGTTCGACCATTATTTGACGTTGGGTGACATAAGGAATATATCTTCTAATGGAGCTTAGTCTAATGGCAGGGAGGAAATTTAGTAGCTCACTAGCCGTCGTTTTCATAGCTTCGCTTAATAACAGAGAGGCTAGAATTCTAGCTACATATTTTCATAATATTTACTTTTTAGGCGAGAGCATGCCTTCAACTACTATGCCGCAAAAAAGGATTAGGCGCACAACCGCCGTGCTTATCCATGCATGATGCAACACCAATTTAGTTTTATAGCCAATATAAAGTCAAGACATTTGGCTTCTTCCGTCTTCCTAAACGCTACCTCTTACTTCCTTATTTAGATGGCGCTTTACACCAGTAGTTCCCTCTCCCTGATAACTGACGCCAATTCGAAACACCAACTGATGCCCTCCCGTCTGCTCTTTTCAACACAGAGGAGGCCTTCCTCTTTCTCAGCCATCACCGCGCTGTCGCTGTTCACATCCAAGGCGAAAATGCGCTAACGGTTTATTTCGCGACAGGAGGTACTCTGGAGGCATTCAAGGTTAAATTTTATCGGATAGAACAACGAGCTTTCAATTTATCTCGACTTCTGCGCCAACGCGAAAAATTATTGAGTACCAGGTGCCTCTCACCAGATATCTGCACGTGATTTCATGTACTACAGTTTCTGAAAACTTTCAGTTCAAAGAGGCATGCTAATAAAGATAATGAAAGTTAAAAAACTACCAACAAAAATTGAGATTATTAAAAATATACCAAATTATCGTCATATGCGCTAAGCAGCATAGAAAAAAAATCGTGACATTCTCAGCCAGAGTCGACGATAAGCAGTGCTTTGAATAACAACTTGATCTTTGCCTTTATGTACAAAATTAGAAAATGCAGCATTAGGTAAATAAATTCAATTAGTTTGCTGATAATATAAACACAGGTTCATACATATACATATATGTGTACACTGGTGGGAAAAATAATGGGCACACGACATTTTGTGGGTATTCATTTAAATACGTAAATCTCGTAAATAAACTAATTTTCCATACACAATTAAATGCAGGTAATTTGAAATGAAACACAGAAAAAATTAAGACATCCGATGAGCCAAACTATTTGTCAAGGGGGCGGTAAGTGCTCTTCAAAACGAAATTAATACAGATTTTTCTCATTTCTGCGTTGAAGTGTAAGCAGGTCCGACGAAAAGGACGGTGATTGGGTTGATTCTCCTCGGGCCCAAGATTTTCGATTTTAGTTTGTGGTTTCATTTTAATTATTGAAAATGCTCAGTTGTTCTATATACATATGTCAAAATCGATGCGTAAGGGTAGGTCACGAAAATTTTGGTTTAACCCTGGAGAACTCGCGCATCGTAGAATTGCACCATATATCGCGCGTTAGCGTTTTGCTCACTTGATATAGCAATGTAATTTTTTGAAACATTTAAATTGTTACATATCTAGTTACTTGTGTTGTAATATTACCCATTAATTCACTGAAATAAAACGTAATCAAAAAATTTGTGTTCAAAACATATTGATGTACTACAACAAACTAAACAAATGCTTACAAGGTCACAAAGAAAATTGAACGGGTATGCCTTACATATTCTCTTTTCCAACTGCTTGTTTCACTCCTCGGTCATAACTCACAAAATCCGGTATATTTATTTATTCTGGTGTTGTAGATCCATAGCCGATGCAAAGAGTTTCTTAGAATACTTTAGAGCATTTGAATAAATTTTTCTTGTTTTGAATTATTTGGTTTTTAACTCTATATCACCTCTTTTCAGAAAGGTCCTCCTCTCAGTCAAATTCTCGGTATTTGTATCAACAATATTTGGAAATGGTGGTATAGATATTGTAAGTATCATCAGTCATAGAGTTAAAATACAAGTTTTCTATAAAAAGGAATAATCAAAAAAATACTTACTTCGTTTAACACGCAATGAGCAAAATGCTGCTCTTAATATAACGGGTGTTTTTTTTAGATTGATAGAACTTTCGATAGGGATCGTTGTCACTTGACAGCTGGTAAATGACATTTCGTTTTGACATTTCTGTTCAGTAAGCATTGCCAAATCATCATGGAAAGAGTGACGTTTACAAATTGTGGAAATTTATTTTAAAAATCAGTGTTCTGTTCGGCAAACTTATAGAACACTTCGTGAATTTTATGGTTCACATAATCGAGCATCAGAGCAGCTTATTCGTCGAACTGTTGATAAATTTCGAACAACATTTACTCTACTCGATGAAAAACCAACATTAACACAAAGAACTGTACGTACAGAAGAAAATATTGGTGCTGTAATTGATAGTGTTGGAGAAGATCCAAATTTTGCGCAAAGATCTTGGTCTACACCCATACAACACAAGTCGTGGCGGGCATATGCCAGAAATCGTTTTTAAATATTAAAGGTCATGAAAATATCTTTCAAATAAAAAAAAACCACTCTGTATCCGAACACAGGAGCGATGTGTTAACATTTTATTTGTTATTCTTTAAAAAAAAAGTAAATTTGGATATATAAAGTAAAAATATAGTAAAAAAACGAGCATCTGGGGGAATTGAAAGAGCACAAAAAGTCGGCAGTTTGATTCTCTAGGATAATTAAAACAGGATAACAATATTATTTTCTTATTTCTGTTTTAATTTTCTAATACGGTTACAATAGGCCTATGATAGCTGAAATATGATACGTAAATGTAAGATTTTATGGAATTCAATTAACGCGAGAATACATCATCTATGGTCGTTCCTTTTGTAGTTGTTGGAGATCCTGGGGAGTATTCATGATTAGATTGAATTTGTCTTGTAAAAATTTGACAAGTGGTTCAGCTTCTGCTGTTGCGAAATTTGTATTAAAATCCCCTCCCATAATCATTGGAATTGAATAATAATTGGATTCCAATTCTCTAGAACCGGCTTCCGTATATGGTAGAAGAAAGAAATGTAAAAATTGTAAAAACAATGGCAAACAACCGCACAAACATCTATTTCTGTAAAACACAAGCAGAGACTGACTGCTTTGATCAAGAATAGCTTCGCGTAATTTTGAATTGCCAATCGTGCCTGCGCAGAACAAACTATTGCGGTCGGCCACGCGACGCTATGAGCTGCACTCACACCATCTCAAACGGTAGACACGCATTCTCACACAGAGTCCCTTGTTGTACAACAACTACTCATTCAGTATGTCTTACGCTTTCATTGTGTGTTTTTAGAAATTCACTTTAGCTACCCCAGGCATAGATTTTAACACATCAAAAATTGGTACCATACTTCATTTCTTATGTGTTTTATTTTAATTTAAAGTTCTATCAGTCTAAAAAAACCACCCTTTACTTATGTATAAACCCCCTGCCTCAAGTTGCGATCGTGGACTGACCGAAATCATTGTTCGGTAAAGCGAAAAGTACACCTACTTAACATGATGCAGCGAAAACAGGTGACGACCAAATCACTTCCGTTACTTCGTACTTGCCTCATTTGACGGATTGACGTTATAGATGGCTCTTAAAAAGTTGATTTTTCAGAGTTTTGAGTGATTTTTACAAACAAAAAAAGTTAAACACAGAATAATAAATGTGAAGTGCCGAGCTTTGTATTTTAGCAGTTGCAGTGCAAATAAAACGCCCAAGTGCAGTTATAGCAGCAAACGCTGTGACGTATACGCTGTCGGCATTGTCGTAATCTTGCTTTGTATCATTCTTGCCTACTTATGAACAAGGTTCCGACATCGTTCGTGTTCGCCATCTTAATGACGTAGATGGAGCAATTCTTGGTGTTACCATATTCTTAAATTATTCTTTCAGTAGAAATATACTAAATTTAGTAAAACTAAGGCGAATTTAGTAAGGATCTGGCTGATTAATTTCGCCGTGCTTTAACATGAACTGCCAATTTGCTTAGTGTAATTTGCTTAGTGTAATTTTTGTTTCTGTAAGTTTAATACCTACTTATATGAATTCGTTCTGAGTAAGACAATACTATTTTTTATTTTAAATACATATGTATGTGCAACCCTGTGCATTTACCGTTTGTTCTTGGAAATTTACCGCTATACAATTTTCGTGGAAGTTTGCGCTTACATATTTTTGTATCTTTGAATTTACTTTTATAATTATAAAATGAAGTGCGCTGTCTTAACTTGCAAAAAAATTGCAACGCGAAGAGTGTAATTTTAAGTTTTATGCCTAAAAAATGCCTAAAAATGTAGAGCAGTTTCGAGAATGAGTGAAAATTTTGCGCGAATGTATTCTGCTCAATTTAAAGATAACGTTTTTGAAACAAACAAACATGCAATTTGAAATGGGTAATTGAAAGATGTTACTTAACTAAAAGTAACTGGTTTTTTCCAACGCAAATGTATATCTATCCTTATTCGCAAATTAAATATTGAACTTCGTGATAATTATCCAAATAAGAGACGGAAAATTAATAAAATCATCAGTTAATATTCACTGCTATACTAGCATTATTATGTTATCTCAGTTTTGGTTGAATTTTTAGCATTTGATGTTTGATGTATTATACTCTGTAACAGTATTTTATATCACAAATGCCCATTTGCGAGTAGTTGCTCAAATATGCCAACTGGCAACTGTGTTTTGTCTACTCTTCATCATCTTCATCTTCTTCTTCAACAATTTCATCCAATCAGAACCCACAAGATTACGACTACGCTAGCAGCGTACACGTCACAGCATTTTCTGCTACAGGAATAGCGAGAAGAAAAGGAAGATGATAACTGCACTTGGGCGGTTTATTTGCACTGCAACTGCTAAAATACAAAGCTCGGCACTTCACATTTATTATTCTGTATTTAACTTTTTTTGTTTGTAAAAATCACTCAAAACTCTGAAAAATCAACTTTTAAAGAGCCAACTGTGACGTCAATCCGTCAAACGAGGCAAGTACGAAGTAACGGAAGTGCTTTTGTCGTCACCTTCTTTTCTCTGCATCGTGTACGCAAACAAAATCTTTGACAGTACGATGTAGTAACCTAGTATTCTTTGAACCTGAACTTAAGAAGGTACTCACTGCTATGAGTGCAAAAATACCAAAAAATATAGAAGTTGAGCAAAATTTCCATAGCGCGTGTTTTCGTGGGTTAAGGAGCAGATGCAATTTGTTCCAAACCTATAAAAATTCCACAAGCGTACATCCATTTCGCTAATCAGAGCTTTTATGTAGAATTTTTTCGAGCAAGCGCTTATAGTATACTAAGTATGGGTCTTAGTAAAATAATATGCGAAATGGAAAAAGCTTAGAATATTTTTTTTTGACAACTTTATTTGAAATAAAACAAGTGAGACCATCAGTGAAAAATTGTAAATTACAACGAAGCTAAAAAAAAGATGATTTTTTATATTGATACTTTTTTAAATTAAAACTCATTGACACAACAACAACTAACTAATTAAGATTTATGACGTTAGTTCTTATAGTAAACATGTTTTCAACTTTAATTTATACATGAGCAATTGTTTACTAACTAGAATCAACTTTATTTTTATAAAATATAATGCAAAAATTCTGTGTAAAAAGCAATTGCCTAAATTTCGCGAAATGTTGTGGGTCTATTATTCCTGCCGCTAGTATTTCTACTTTTGCTATAAAATGATAATTTAATGCAGCCACGCACAGTCTTTCTCACACTCTTCAAAACCACAGACGCAGCCAAATAAATGAGGTTAACATTTTTTTTAATTTGCAGCTGGATTGCGCTTAGCTGCAGCAATGCAGAACTACCACAAAATAATGTCGCTCATGATTTACTGAAGAAGCAGAAATTTCTACTCGAAATGGTGTGGCAAGTACAGCAACCGCTGACGCCTAGCTACTACAAACACATTGAATTCAAACACGTCGGAGGACATTATGAGGTTAGAAGTCATTTTTGTACATAATTATTTGCTTAATTGAAATAATAAAATTCACATTTCAGAAATTAGATGACGATATGGAAAGCTTCATAAGAAATCACGATGCTAACGCCTTACTACCGCGTTATCATTTCTTTAGTGCGGTGGTGCGCAAACATCACGAACAGGCATTGGTGCTTTTCAAATTATTTTACTATGCAAAAGATAGGGCAGCTTTTGAGGGGATTGTGTGCTTTGCGCGCGCGACCGGGTATGTTCGTCTATGCGCTCAACTTGGCCATAAGGCATCGTTTGGATTGCGCGCAGCTGACACTACCACCAATCTACGAGATATTTCCGCAACATTTCTTCAATAGTCAATTGATAAATAAGGCTTTGAGTTTTAGCGAGCGCAACTGGGAACGTAGGCAAAACTCGCACGCAAATCAGGATGCCAAGAATTTCGAGCATTTTGCCTTAAATGACGAGATGCCCTGGCGCCCAATCGGTTCGTCCAACGAACTTTGGTATAAAGAAAAATCTACAATAAACTATTTCAATGCTGAAATCAATGAGCTACTCAATGGCATCACCAAATACTGGACGCCCGTCGACTATACACGCGATTTGTTGTAATTGAATTCTGAGTCACAGCTGTCATATCTCTTGGAAGATGTGGATTTTAATGCAGCATGGTATGAATTTAATCTCGAGTATGCCCCTTTCCTCGATCAACAAGAATTCTCTCAGTATCCATGGCGTGCTGGTGAGCGGTGGATTTACTGGATACGCATGGTTGTGGCACGTTGCAATCAGGAACGTCTAGCACTTGGCATGCCACCAAGGGACGATATTAATTTTTCGCAAACCTTAGCTACCGGATATAATCCGCAATTGGTGAGCTGGAATGGTTTGACATTCTGGCAGCGTTATAACAATTGGGAATTCACTGATTATGGTGTGCCACAAACAGTGGATATGGTATTGAAGATAACAGCTAATATCGATCGACTAGCCGATACGGGCAAATTTTGGCATGAGAATGGTACATTGCAAAATCTACACAAACCTGAAGCATTGCAAATTTTCTATAACATAATGCATGGCAATGTGAATGCCTTGCATCCAAAAGATGATGAAATCTACTGGTTCTACGCATTCATGTATCTCGGGCTAGTAGATATAAATAAATTAACTAATGTCGTTCCTCATGTGCTGCTCAATTTCGAAACAATGCTCCGTGATCCGCTCTTCTACGCGCTTATGGATTCTAAAGTGTTGGGTATGTGGCGCAGATGTACGGAAAACTTACCCGCTTATACTGCTAGTGATCTGCGCGCGGACGGCATTGAGATGGTTACCGTTGCAGTTGATCCACTAATAACATACTTCGAATTCGCTGATATCGATGTAAGTAATTTGTGGAGCACTAAATTCGAAATTAATGACACGCTCGCTGCGATTTATGCACGTCAACAACGCCTCACGCACAAGCCGTTCACTTACACTCTGCACATAAAGTCAGAAACCGCATCGAAAGCTGTAGTTCAAATATTCATTGCACCCAAATACAATGAACATGGTGAACATGGTGAACGATCACTTTGTTGCCGACTTGGAAGCCTGTGAAAATATTGTGAGGCGTCCAGAAAAGTACACTCTATCTAAAACCAGACGCTGGTCCTACACCGAAATGTATACTGTAGTTAATCACTGCTTGGAAAATGGTTTGCCATTCCCTGCACATTTAAAACAATCTCAAACCGCGTATACTAGACGCATAAAGTTACCAAAGGGTGGCGCTGATGGTTTACCTGTGGTGCTCTTCTTTATTGTTTCACCTTATGACAAAGATGATTCAGAGTTACCCTATGGTTATCCTTTTGAACGTTTAATTGATAATGAATTTGCCTTCCAAGTGCCAAACGTTTATTTCAAAGATGCCAAGGTGTATCATGAGCAGCATTGATAATAAATTGTGGAGATTGATAAGGATAACGCAATTTTTGAAGTATTTGATTGGAGCAATGAGAATTTTGTGAAAAAAAGCTTGGAAAAAAACTTGAACGTGGAAAATTTGGTCTTGTAGTTATGTGGTCAGTACATAATATTTCTATCAGAGTACAGAAATCATGCAGCTCGTTGAGACGAAGTGTAAGGGAACTTAATCAAATAGACATACGGCGTGGTAGTTTATAAAACCAACCGACCTCATGTTTTCCATTTTCTTCTGTCTTCATTCAACTGAAGACGTTTGTATTTGCCCCCTTAGTTAGGTTAAATTATGTTGGTTGGAAATGAGATGGAAGGAAGCTGCAAATATCAAGTCGCTAATTAACTGGTTATGACTGAGTACGTTTTCTTAAATTTCTCTTGTTCATTTTCGGTATATCTCAAAATCATGTTCTCAGTTAATTCCCTTGTAATTTAACGACGTTTACCAATCTAAGCAAGGTTCGCATTATACCAGCAGGACTTAAGCGCAAACTCACCTCAATTTGCTACTTTATGTTATTTTTCTAGAAATGTCTTTAGGCTAGATCGATTCTGGGTATTTACACTGGCAAATCATTAAAGCACAAAACGAGTACCAGAATATCTGCACATTTAATTTGAAAACAGTTTGACAAATTTGGCAAAGCGATATCTTCTAATGTCCCCACACAGCGAGGCAGGCAAAAAGTTTCCGTCGGTTGGTTTTCACGCAGACCACCCTGTTATTAGGGTTAATTCACAACTCTAAGCAAAATAGAAGCTGAGGTTATCCAGTTACATATATGAGTCCCGCGTTACACAGTCTGAGTTATGTAGTAGACTTAACCCTTGTGCAGAAACCTGTAAAGCGTAACGTATTATACAAACCAACTTTCAGGTGTACTTACGGCAATTTGTATGCATTTATTTGAAGGGCTTGGAGATAAACGAAATGCATTACAAAAATATGATTTTAGAGTACCATGTTATTTCAGATCTCTACTGAAATGATAAGTTTTTTTCTGCGATTAAAGTTGGTCAGCTTTACCTTTGTGGGTTTTCGCACAAGGCTTAACTTATCATACATTAGCAATCCCGACTTTCCAAATATATTTGGGGCATTTGGAGATTCCCTGCATTCCCAACATTTGCCGATTGTTATTGATATCTTCAATAGGTCGCGTCACATAAGCGGTGTCAATAGAGACCGTCCCCATCTTTTGCGGCACTCATGATGTAATTTTGAAAAGTTTTGTATGAAAAGCCTCCACAACCCACTATGAAATATTTTCTGAGACACTTGTGAAGATGTTTTGACATCTACTCGGCAAAATTGAGCATAGAACTAGCCGTTCTGTTTGTACGTAGATTATTTTTGATATGAAGTTGTTGCCCATTGTTTCACAATATATGGTTTCCCGCAAACGCACCCGATATTGATCAAATTGATTATATTTTTTAAATTCAGGACAGTTTTTCAGCCAATACAAAAGTGAATTTGGGTCGTCATCTGAAAAATTTTACTTTTTAATTCCTTAAATTCTATAGAATTTAGTAAATTCGTTTTCAACTCAGTAAGCAAAATTTTGAAAATCATAGAAAGTGTACACAAATGAGGTCCACCTCTCCTAAAATGGTAAATCAAAAAAATTAAAAAATCGATATTTAGTAACTGTTCAAGTTATTTTGCTCAAGTTTGATATTAAAGATTAGGTTGGAAAAGAAAATGCCTTTAATGATTTTTTTTAAATGGTAGTGGCATGGCCTACTTTAGAAATATACGTTTATAATTTATATAAAACTTTGTTCACATAACGTTTATTTGTAACAACCTTAAGCAACCGAGGTAGATGTAGCCATATACATATCAAAACTTTCAGACTGGAAAGAGAAATCAATTGGGACATATCTCTATACCACCGTGCATCGGACTACTCGAGTAAAAACTGAAATATCTCAATCAATGGTACACACATTGGCCTTGACCCAAGGTAGCTTGGTATTGTAATTGGGTTTAAATGTATGTAACATTATTTCAGTAACTTAGAAACAAATTTTCTCTAATTTGACACACTGGATTGAGTTGAAGAAAAAATATGATTAAAGATTTGGAAAATATCCATGGCGCCAAAAATTTAAAGTAATTAAGTTTATCCCAGAAACTACTGCCTTAAAATCTATCAAATTTTGGTACTAGCTGTCAGCTCCAACTCACTACGCACAATTTCGAAAACTATAGAATTCGAGGGGAAAACCTCACACACCTTTCCATATAATGGTTATTCACAAAAAAATCAAAATATTCGACATTTCATTAAATGGCTCTACGCCTTTCAATTTCAAGATAACCGGTCCATTCGGGTCATGTTTTTCTTTTTCCATGAAACTTGAGTATGTTGTAATTTTCCTTCCATGCTTGGAATTTTTTTTTAATGTACATAACTTCTCTAAAAACTGGCCGATTTTGAAAATTCACCTAGAAAAATGTTAGTAATTAGTTGAACGTTAAAATGCGGAAGAAATTGCCAACTCATGTCCAAAAATTTTTTTTCCGAAAAACTAATAAAAAACTTTTTTTCAAAATTTAGTTTTTCGAAAAGTGTTTATTTTAAAATTTTTTCACATCAGAAAGAATACTTTTTAAGATATACTTCGGCCAACCATTTTTAAACGCTATAGCCCTTCACATTATTATGTCAAAATTTCATGAGATAAAAAGCTGCATTAAAAAATCTGATTAATAATTTCAACATTATTAATTAACAATTTTATAGAAGAAATGTGTCTGCTTTGCAAAAATTAATTTTAAAGTGGCTCCTTTCTGATGTGAAAACATAAAAAATAAAAAATAAAAAATTAACTTTTCGAGAAATTAAATTTAACAAATTGAACGCTCAACTAATTACGAATATTTTTCAAGTTGAATTATCAAAAGTTTTGTACATTAAAAGAAAATTCAAAGAACTGATCGGAATATATTTTGTGCCTGATAATTTTCACAAAGAAATAAAATACTCGAGTTTTATGAAAAAGAAAAATATGACTCGAATTGATATATGACCCGATATGATCCCGATTGTATTGTAATGGAAAAGCTCTGTAGAAAATTCTCTAAATTTTTTTATATTCAAATAAGTAAAGGTAATTTAAATTTTCAAAATAAAGAGTAACTATATAAATTAGCTGGTTTTATTGCGTACAACATTTGTTTGAAATATTTAAACACATGCGTCATGGCTCTTCTTTGTTGTTTAACATTCGTTTTCACTCAAACTTAGACTCCTATTATTTACTTTTTATTTTATAAATATTAAGCGCATATAAGTAGTTGAGCTAAGGATAAAAAGCAAAGAAATAGAAACTATAATTAATTGCTTATCTACGAGTACAAGTTATAATCTTCAAGCTACTTTGTACTGTCGGTTAATTCCAATCGACGTAGATAAGAAACAAGGACGCAAGTGAAAACGAAACTCGGTGACATCATTAATCTCTATTGATGTAGTTAAAAAATACGATGTGTACAAACAATAGTTAAAAAGGGTACGTATGTAGCTGTAAAAGAACGTCATACCTAACGTCATAGATATTACCGAAATATTCGGTTTGCTCAAGAAAGGGGTCAATTACAATGACTGTTATGGTTATAACATTTAATTGTCTGCAAATCCAATATCAAGCGAACTTAAAATATTCCTATTTTTGTTTCGGAAAGCTGGGGGTGAAAGTGACAGCAAAAACGAAGTGACAGTTTGGCTTGTGGTCAGGCTAACGTAATGAAATAAATTAATAGCTTCGAAGCACTGAAGCAGTACGGACATTTGGAAGCAGTTCACTCAAAAAAGAAAACATTAATGAATTTTGACATTTTTATAACATGAATCATGTATATTGTTGTTTTTTTTTTGTAATACTCTAGGAGAGTGAATCTCTCTTGGATCATTTATAAAAATCATAATAAAGGGGCGTAACGAATGACGTCACGTTTCGTGATTAGTTCATGTCATTCAAGCGCACATGGATTAATCAAAGATACAAAGAAAGAATAAATGAATATAGGAAGAGTAAAATGTTGGAAGGAAGTGTGGTTGCGAAAAAGGCGCAGCGGCCAAGTGGTGTAACCAAATGATAGGTCAAATATAGATTTTCGTCGTAACCTAAAGGATTGGCGTTGCTAACGGAAGTCAATGAGAAGTCATAGTTTCAAACACTTATACCAGTATGAATAAATATGAATATATTTGTTTGGGTGTACGAAGCAATAGTGGAACGAATGTGTGGCAAATTGGCATGCTATATATGGCGGATGAGAATGAGTGGCAAAATGACAGAGCAATGCAGTAAAGTTACCTAAGTTGGCATCAGGTCAATGATGTTATTACATGAATTATTATTGAATTACAATTATGTTTAGTTAGTTGGAGTGTTACGTATATATTAACTGGAGCTTTTGAAGTATGCTTGATGATAAACATGTAATGCTATGCTTAGCAAATCGTTTACTACTCTCCTAAAGAGTAGGCATGCAAATCTGCATACAAATCCCTAAATAATCCTAATCCAGGAACCATGCGTATGTCGTGGGCGAATTTGTCGTCTTGGAAGGAGGGACAGAAAGCAACGGGCATGATTTTAGTTCCGCGCTCATTCGAATCTGCGATGCTTAAAGAGTTTTGCCCTCAGGATGTCGCAACCCTCGCGGCAATAAGCTACTAGACTTTATTCTGTCCTCCGGGCTGGTAATACAGAACATATCTAATGGACCTGCATTTGTTACCACCAGAATATAGGATCGCTCTGACCTTAGCTAATAGAGGTATGGAGAATAACATCAAAGATAAATGGAGGGTCTTAGAAGAGGAAACTATTTCTTTTTATCGATTCAATGAGTTTCAGATGAACGCTGACACAAATCAGGTACAGGAAGTTCAGAATTATCGAAAGGCAGATTGGTAAGAGTTTAGGCTGCTCTTTGAAATGAGAATACCAGACTTCTTAAAACTCAAAAGTTTTAAAGCAATTGAAGAGGCGACCCACAGGAATACTCCAGTTGACTGTTTTGTGGAGGTTTTGCCCGCTGTAAAGAAGTAAGCAAGGTATGGTGGAACGCTGAACTTACCAAACTTCGTAAACGGACCAGAAAACTTTTTAATAGAGTACTTCTTAAGCAGAATTCGAACCAGTCTTATCTTATATCACATCATGTAGAGGGAGTCAGGCAAATTCAAGCCACGAAATTGAGCTCCTATAGGGACTTCTGTAGTGGTGAAAGAGTCGGCAAGGCTGTGGAAGGTACTTCAACAAAACCAAACGGTGAGGAGTCTAGTCCCTCAAGAGGTCTGATGGGTCTTATACTACGTTGCTTTAGAGACCTAATAGACTTTTTGGAAGCTCCTGCAAGTCCCATCATCGATGAGCCGATGTGGGCATCTTGCGGATGTCGATAACACAGAGTATTTCCTCAGTATCTGTGCTGAGATGGAGTTTATTTGTGTTAGATGTATTGAGAACAGAAAGCGTTTATTCTCTATCCCTTACAAAAGAATCTGGAAGTTTTTTCGAGCAGAAATGAAGTCCCATTCCTTCCTTTTTCAGTATCCTTTTCCCCAATCTATTATTACCTTCATCCTTTCCACGCTTTAAATGCAGAGGGAAATTATATCTGAGTGCTTGGAAATCCGATTTCGGATTCTCGGCCTAGCTCGATTCTATTCCATTCCATTCCAAGCCCGATGATTCCTAATATTTCAGGACTTCAGATTTTTATTGCAAACTGACCTGCGTATTTGACGATTTTTCAAGATTTCGACCGCTTGCCGGCTACAACGAACCCATTGCGTGCCCACCATGGCTCCTAGGGGAAACTCTGATATTGCCATTACCTCTAGGGAGGATGCGATCTGTGGCACCAAGGGCTGATGAAAATGTTCATGAATGGATCAAAACTTGATGGGAAGGTTGCTTGTAGAGTATACTGACGAGAACTCATATAAGGAAAAAATTGTGGTTATCATTCCCAGCAGTTCAGCAGATCATGTAGGTTCGCGGGGTCGGTTTGGAGAAAAGTAGATTGGAGGAGGTCACTGGAGCTTCTACGGTTAAACAAGCCACAGCTCTTTTTGATTATGGGGGATCCAAACAGGGCAATGCCCAATAGAGAATCCATTTGGTGCGTCTCAATATCAGCACTAACCCATACTGCGGTAACTGTTTGGAAGTTGAGGAGGTAGAATCATTTTAGCACTTTTTACTCAGCTGACCTGCCTTCGCAAGACTAAGACCAAAGTATGTGTCGGGATTGGCCAACTCCATTGTAAGCACGCAGCGATTTGCAAATTAAGACAAATCCCAGAGTGTAGGAGCTTTGACCTAGGAGCAGCAACTTTAACCTAACCCAACCTTTATCACTAATATTTATTACGATCCCCAACTAAAAATGTTTCCCTTTCGGCAGGAAATCGATTTTAATTATTCATTACAGCAACTTACCCTTTAATTCATTTCGACAAGTTGTTACACATTTTATGGGCTTCTCTTATAATCAGATTCCTCCAGCTAATATAACTGTAATAAGAGTACAATAAATAATGCCGACAGCCTGCTATAGTAGTTGGAAATGTAGCTTTGATCTCCTAAGCCATATTTGAAGTCGTAAAAGAAGTCATAATTTGTCTCACATTATTTTATGGCCATCTTTTAGTTTCAATTTTTTCGAATTTAAAAACAATTTATCCATAAAAAATAGTTATTATTGAATTGAGTGTTATTTTTTTGAAGGCTCCTGAAAAGGAAATGAGTTTTTCCATATACAACATTTTTAACAGCACTCCGACCCAATTTAAATACCGACTTTACTTTTTTTTGGAGCGCTCTATTGTGCCTGGCAGCTGTGAAGCCTCGTTGCAAATATCGAATAAATTTGGCAACACTCATATACTTAGTTAGTAAATTTTGCTTAATCTACTTCGATCCCAATTGAAAAAGATGGACCTCAAACCGTTCTTCATACGAGGGACTCCTTAAACTTGAAATTGCTATTTACTTGGAATTGCCTTCGCATACAAAGACATGAAAATGATTACTGATCACTGCTTCGATATCAGCTTGATGGGGTTTTCCAACACCTGATTTTTTATGCACTTTTTGCAACAACGACTAAATTTAAAACTGGGTGCCGTGTATTTGCAATTTCATAGCTCTGTCGATGACAAGACGGATTTTTTTGCAAAAGTACTTCAGGTGGGCATATATTTTGCTTTTCTTTTCAAAAAGCAGTCTTACTAAACTGTTGTCGCCCACAAACGAATGAAACATGAAAAGAACCACAAAGTAATGCCATCGTAACGAGCACAGTCTGATCGGTCTAAATTTCCATTCTTTGTGCGCTGAGTTGAATATAGGTAGTTAAAATAACTCACCCGTCCTGAGGTGAGTAACTTACCTAAAATAAAAACAAAGAACATAGATTGCAAAGAAGTTACATGCCACTTCGTTTCCTATGGCAAGTATGTGCTTCAAATTTCACCCCATAAGAAACCAATCGGTTCTAGTATGGTGAAATTGGACGAGATTTTCTGTTAGATGAATGCTGGGAGTGATGCAACTTCTTTGTAGCCTACGTTATGCGGTAAAAGTAAATAAAGAACAAAAGTAAAGAAGAATGAATAACTTTCACCTTTTCAGTAAGTTTAATTAATAAATAAAGCGGTGGCTATTTTCCGCTCTTGTCTAAAAAAAAAATAGTTGTTTAATTGTACTTGATAATTGTCAAAAATTTCAAAGCCAAAGAGGCGGTACCACTGAGGGAGCGTCCACCGTGACTTCACTCAAGCTACTGGAATATTTTCAGCTGTTGACGATTTTCCTTTTTTTTCATTTTAAATTTGAATGACTTGTTAAATGACTTGGCCTGCATTAACTGGACAGACTGTTGGAGAATAAGCTCTGTGCATGATAAACATAATTTCTTGAATGAGATTATCTTAAGACTTTTTAGGACCCATGTTCCGACTCGTACCCTTCAAAATATTTCCCCGTCGTGCCCTTGGTTCAATAATACAATCCGTACACTGATTATAAAACGTAATAAGCAGTATTATGTATGGAAAAAAAATCGAACGGATATAAATTGGCGAACATACAAGACACTACTGCAGCTATAAAACGTGTAAAAAGAATCTACTATAGTAAAATGTTAAACGACTTGCTTCCGAATTAAAGAATCTTCGTGTTCATGTTAGTGATAGTCCTAATTGTACTATTAACGCTGAAGTCCTTAATGGTGCCTTTATCAATCGTGTCACCCCTCCCAGTATGCCTTCTATAAAATACGGTTAAATGGAATCGGTGAGGACGGCATACCTACTAAATTTATTAAAATAATTTTACCAATCATCTTGCCAATTCTCACCCATGTGATCAATCACAGTATTACCACGTCATGTGGAAGGTTGCAACTGTGCTACCAATTGCTAAAAGTAAACATGCTTGCAATCCCAGTGATTTTCGTCCTGTAAGCATTTTACCTGCAGTCTTTAAAGCCTTTGAATCCCTAATGGCTGACCAAATTTATGGTAATTTAAATAAATTTAGTTTACTTACTATCACCGTCTCAGTCTGGCTTTAGAGTTAATCACAGTTGTTCCACGGCTGTTATTAAAATTTTGGATGACATAAGAATACCTTTTGAAAAAAACCAACTGACGTTGCTATGCCTACTTGACTTTTCTAAGGCTTTTGACTCTGTGGACCATAACATACTTAGCTTAAAATTAAAAAACTATTTTGGCGTTGGGAACTATGCAGTGCGTCTCATGAGGTGCTATTTGGTAGGTAGGACTCAGCGTGTGAAATATGGTGAACAATTCTCTAGTCTTAAACCACTGCTAATGGGTGTGCCGCAAGGTTCTATCTTGGGACCGTCCTTCCTTCCCATATCTAAAAGTCGTATCGATTTCTCTGATATTTAGCCCCTATACATAGATAAAAAGAGTCTTAAATTTGCCCCTAAGGTCACAAATCTTGGTTTTATCATCAATTCTAGTATTACCTGAGACGATCATGTAAACTCCACCGTAAGTAAAGTGTATTATATCTTACGGAATTTTAGAATGTCTGCAAATTTTACTCCGCTTGAAATTAGGAGAAAGCTAGCCGTACAATTAATTTGACCTATTATCTGTTATTCGGAACTAATCTATAGTAAATTTAGTTCTCAATCTGCGCATAAAATTGACGTAGTTTTCAATCATGTAACTCGGTATGTGTTTGGACTAGCGAGATTTTGCCATATTTCTGGCTGGAGATCGCGATTTTTGGGTTGCGAAATTTCTGACTATCTGAAAGCCAGAAATTGTATTTTCTTATTTCGTCTTTTGCGGAATAAAGAACCTAGTTATCTACATATATAGTAAACTAGAATTTCCAAAGTCTGCACGGTTAACTGACCTTATAGTGCCTAAACATAATTACCTAACTTCTGCAAAGCTATTCTTTATCAACGCTACTCGTATTTGGAATTCTATTCCAGCTTCTGTTCGCAGTAGTTTAAACAAAAGCAACTTTAAAAATGTTCTTTGTGAGTATTTTCGTTAATCTATCTTTAAATTTAATATAATTATCTATAGCACAAATGTACGTGTAATCTAGTCACATATGAATACTGATTGTTTTATATGTTAGTTTTAATATCTTTTGTTACTTTACTTTTGCTTTAAAACTGTTTTACTATAAAAGATTGTCTTAAATCTTACTGTACTAATTATTTTTTTATCAATAAATAAAATGAAATGAAAAGCTAAAACTCTAGGGTTTCGATTTCTGAGGCGTAATAAGTTTCATTACTCACCGCTCTTTTCTCACTTAGATTTTCCAATTACATATATGTAAATTCGCATTTAATTAATATGCAAATACCTACAGCCAAAGCAGCAATCTCCAAAATTTTGAGAAAACATTGAAAATTAATTATAAAATCTAATTAAAAGGATTAAACACAACTGACAGTTGCCAGCAAATGTCAACCGGCGGAGAACATCATTAATTAGCGGATTTATGCAAACAAAAAAAAAAAAAAGAGCAAAGCGTCATAAGCAAGAGGATAAATAGCGAAATTCTCACGCAACGAAGAAAAAGTAAACTAAAAGTGATATAGGAAGAGAAAATAAAAGTAGCGGCGGAAGTGGTAAAACAAATATTTATATTATTCTTTTTGTTTTTTTTTGTTTGCTGCCATCTAACAACACCAAAAGTCAAGTTCGAACAAAAGGGTTAATGAGTTGAAAGAAAAACAGTGGCAAGAATTCTACAATCAAATAAAATAAATTGAAATCGCATAAAAGAAAAAAATCAAAACAAATGGAAACCAATGTGGCGCAAAAATGCGAAACCAATACAAATCGTGAAAGTAAGTAAAACTGATTAATGATATTTGTTGGAGCATGAGAAAAAGTTGTTATTCCAAAGGTATGCAAAGTAGCTGCAATTGTGGCAATACAAAAAAAAAAACAAAAACGGCAAAAACGAAAAAGCTAAAAGAGTTAAACTACACATCATTAATTAACGCTACTAACATCAAAGCAACAGCGCGACAAAAAGGATACACAAACAATATGTAAAACAGGAGACAACAGTTTTGTAGACAAACAAAAAATAAAAAAGTAGACAGGATCAAGCCAAAAAAAAAAAGTATGCTAGCGAACATATAAAGACTTTAATGAGAATATGCAAAATAGCTGACTGACTGACAAAAAGCCAATCTAACGGCGACGAGGCATACAAAATGTAAACAACCAACAACAGCAGCAAACATTTTAATAGACCATAGTAGGAGATAGGGCGACTGAGGTAAAGAGGTGACAACAAGCGATGCAGTTTAAAAAAAAAAGACGAAAACAAAAACCTTTGCTTATACTCGTAAGAAGAATCACATAATTTCCAATTATAAATTCATTGAAATGACATTTAAGAATTGAGTGCGCGGGGAACGCGGAGGGATTCCCTCAGCATCGAATCATCAATCAGCGCATCGTTGATGATTGTCGCTGCTTGTGTTGTGTTGTTGCGCTTCTGGTGCGGCCTCTCTGTTGCTGTTGCCTTGTTGTCACGAAGCCCGTTGAAAATTAATGAGCTGCAAGTGGAAGAGTTGCATAACTATAGGCGCTCTCAGGGGATGCAAATCAACTGCGTTGTCATTATCACTCACTAACCCACACACACAGCCACACGCACACACACATGCTCATACGCATATAGCTTAGTAAGTCGCAATTTTGCATACGACAAATGTTTGTTTTCACATATTTCTAGCGGCCCATTTTACTACCTTCAAAATACTTTAATACTCTGCATGCTAGGCCATAACAAATTGCGTAAAATTTTTTTTCTTCGTTTTTTTTTTTGTTTTGGAAATTCCCTATGACTCAGTGTTGTATGCAAATTTCTCCAACTAGCGTCGCTCTGCGCCACAAAATATGCAAAGGAGTCAAAAAATTTACCACAACACAGCATAGAGCCAATTAAGTTTCGCTTGGCATTTGTGTGAGAAATAATGCCACATGCCGAAATCGTAATAAGGTAAACTAAATAGTAATGAAATACAAATGGTATTTCTGTGGAAAATTTCCCCGCAATAAATATTTGCGTTTTGTATATATTTTAATCCTTTCACTCAGTCTTTCCCATTTCACCAATCACCTTTTCGACTGCAATTTTTTACCACAAGTACGCAATTTGTTTTGATTGGTTTCTCTGCACAATACATTTTCGAGTTAATGGCCTATGTTTTTGTTGGAAAGTATTGGAAAATGGCAACACCAGCCGGCGAAACAGAAATTATTGATACTCACCCCATCTCCTTATCAGATTTCTTTCTAGGTTCTGTCCGTGAACATTTGAACTGTTGTTGCTTTTCCACCTTCCCACATCCGAACACAATTCAAGCCTCGGCCGCTATTGCAATGAATGGGGCTTTTTTTTGGTTATGACAAATAAATATATTTTACGAGTATCTATTACACTAAGTTAGGTTAGGTTAATGTGGTAGCCCCCGCAGTGGGAGCTCACTTAGATATAGTGGAGACGTCCATTGTGATACTGTTACTGTTATCTGAACGGTAACGTAAATCGGAAACAACAAAGGTTAACCGGAGAAACGTTGCGTACCAATTTCCATCCCAGGAAGCTCTTCTGGGGTATTAAAAAAGTAGAAGCCTAGGTACTTGAACCTCAGTCTCGCAATGGCAGGGCAGCTGAGCAGAAAATGAAAAGATGACTCCATCTCTTCATCCTCCATACAGCTGCAGCAGAAAGTGTCACAAACTATATTCAGCCTAACCGCACGAATACCCATCGGACAATGACCAGTCAGAACTCCTACGAGGATCGAGAGTTGCCGCTCTGTTAGCGACCTCAGTTCCTTCGAACGCCCATAGTCCACTCACGGCCAGAGGGTCCTTGCGATTCTACATGTCATAGTAGTTTCCCAGCGCTCGGTGAGTTGACAGGGAGCCCATCTATCCAAGAGAACTCCGTATGCGCCCAAAGGAGCCCCCGCCCTCTCCCTGCTTGGAGTAATGACCTCCAGGGTATCCCGTCGAGCGAGCTCATCAGCCATGCAGTTCCCTGCAATGCCGCTATGGCCCGGTACCCAAATTAGTCCAATGTCGAGGTACTTCGAGGCGGCTGAGTGCGAAGTCAGGCGCTCCCTGTCTAGTTTTGATCTCACCATTTGCGATAATAAGGCATTAATAGCGGCCTGACTATAATAATAGATGTTTGCCCATCTAGAGCGCATTACATTGGTGAGCAGCGAATCGGCTGCCTCCTTGATTAGGGCCACCTCCGCTTGAAACACACTACAATAATCCAGAAGCCTAAACTTTCGACTGAGGGAGACACCCCCTACCTTTCCGTCCTGTTTCGAGCCGTCCGTGAAAAAGTTCACCTTCCTCTCGCCCCACACGCTGCCCTCCCCCCATTCTTCCCTTCGCGGGATGTGGGTGTAGAACCACCCTCTAGTACACTACTATTTCAAGAAAGAAGTGCTTAATTAAAAAAAGTGTTTTTTAATCTAAAATGAGTTTTATTTATTTTTCAAACGAAGCATTTCGAGATATAGGCAAACCACCTCGTTTTCGAGGTCCGTTTATTATTTACTGGCGTCTAAATTTAAAAAGTAAGGGCATTTCGAACTTTTTCGAAAAGTTTTAATTTTTATTTGCTCTTTTTAGTAGATAAACTTTGTAAAAAGAAATATTTAAAAATGTTTTCGCGAAAAAGAATTTCATTGCAAAAGCAAGACGGCGCTTAAATTGAACAGAATATGTAAAAGTTACCACAAGTTAAATAAAATCAGCCAATTTAAATTTTTGCCACATTCACTTTTTCAGTTGGAAATGTATCAAAAACTTTTCATTTCACAGTGCAGCAATCAGAACGTTCATTTAATGTGAATTTATATGGATTTTGGTTCACTGATTCTGAAAAGGGCAGGGTGCGTTTTTGCATAGATTTGCCCCAACAAAGCTACTATTTTTCTGTACACAGGTATAAATGAATTTGTTGTATGAAATTCTTCCAGATCCCGGGATTGGCGAACGTTGGAATCCAACCAAGTTTGCTCTTTAAAAAAATTATTCTCCTTTTTTATGTTGCTCAGATTCTGCATAAACTTCGATGCAAACAAAATACTCATTAATTTAGCAGCAACTATGTATTTTTACAATATTTTTCAAACATTTACTAAGGTACGAAAGAGTAAAATACTAAATGTCATGAATATAAATTCGTATATTGGGATAGTAGTTATGACGCATGACAAAATGGAACTTTTTCTGAAACTTTAAAGTTTAATACTAAACGAATAAAATTATAGAAAATTTTCGCAAAACCAGGCTAATGGATGTTTGGTATTAAATAACTTTTTTGACAATGAATGAATCAAGTGGGAGTATATTTCGTACATTATTTTTAAAAAAATTGAGACACAACTTCGGTAGACAATATTCTTAAAAATAAACTGGTCTCAAAAACTTTTCAGAACATTATTATTTTTATGCGATGAGTATTGAAAATAAATAAAACAAACATAATGTCTACTGCCGCTCCCGGTCAGCTCTCGGTTTGTTAAAATGTTAGTACATTTAAATTAGACGATCTCACAATTCAGTCCGATTGAGATATTAAAACTTTCGCTCAATATCAACTAACAATTTTTGAGTTTTATTTTTATGTTCAATTAAAAAAAAATCACCACAAACAAAATTAGTTTTTTGTGTGTTAATTTTTTGCTCTGAAATAATGCTTTTATTAATTTTTTTTTTGTATTCCTATTTTCTTATTAAAAATTCTCATAATTTTAGTAGTTTAATTTTTTTGGGCACAAAAAATCATAATTGATTGAGTTTTATATTTTTATCAAAAATAATCTTTATATTTTTAGTTGTATTTTTGTTGCTTAAAATGAAAAATTTTTCTAACTTTCAGAAACAAGAATTATCTTTGGATTGATATTTAATAATTATTTTAAGATATTAAAATTTTCGCTCAATATTAGTAAAAACAATTTTTAAGTTTTATATTTATATTCAGTAAAAAAAAAAATCATGGATCCAGTTGTATTTTTTCATCTGAAACAAAATAAATATTTTGTGTGTTATGTATATATATACATATGTATTCAAAAATACTCTTAAGTGGTTTAATTTTTTTGTTAAAAAAAATGATAATTGTTTGAGTTTTAAATTTTTCATAAAAAATAAACATTATATTTTGAGTTTTATTTTTGTTGCTCAAAATTAAAGATTATTTTAGCTTTCAGAATATTAGTTTTTGACTTTTTTTGTTTTCACTTTTTTAATAAGTAACAAAAACTTAAAAAAAAATTGTCATTTAAAAAAAAAATGTCATTGAAATCTAAAAACTTTTTGAGAATGCAGATTTTTAGCCAATTAAATTAAAAATGAACTCTAAACACAATAATTGCAACCTTTTTGATTTTTTTCCATAGAAATTAAGGAAAAATAATCATTATTTGCGCTTCCAGCTTTTAACCAATTTAATCAGCAATTCAAGTGAAAAAAACTATTAAATGTTTCCTTTACAAAAATGCAATACTTTATTTAAGTTACATAACTATCATGTCATTCACTTATTCGTATTTATAAAATTCAATACAAGCCTGAAAGATTTATGCACATTTTCCTTTATCAAAATGTCATATTTCTTTAACCATAAGCGATGATCCATGATCGATGATCTTAAATATTAAATATTTTCTATTGGTAAATATAATTTTAATTCAATCAAAGGAACTTGCCTTTATTTTACACAAATAATGCTAACATAACGTTGGAATGCTCCATCGTTCGCCCGGGCTGGGAGCGGACCCTGATCGGCACCATGGTGTGAAACGGCCTTTATTCATTCTTAAAATGATAGTTAAAATTTTAAAGTAAGAAATTTTTTGTACCGTCGATACTGATGAAAAATATTACTCCCTTCTCTCTTTGTATTAAAATTATATACTACGAAGATTGATTTCAAATAGCATTTGTCATAGTATTATGATTAAATGTAAATAATTATTTGCATATATCCACCCAGTATGACAGGATTTCTTCAACCCATAACCAATTTTAGAATACTAATTAGTTCATTGCCAAACCATCACGTCAAATCGAACAATCAATCAAATTGCAAATTTGAATATTGTTAATATCATTAAACCAAGAAACCGATAAACACTATGAAATTTTAATAGCTACAAAGTGAAAATAGAGCCGCACAGCTCAGCGTATTTGGGAAAAATATCATTTCCTCTATCTTCTTTTTGTTTTTTGAATCCTCTAAAATAGAAGTGTCAATCCAAAAAATGCTTTGAATAATTCAAAGCAATGCCACAAAGGTGTGAAGCTCGGTCACAGCGCTGCAAAAAAATAAAAAAAAATTCCCGCATTCATCTAACACACATGCGAAAGAAAAAAATGTTGCATGCCACAACGCTACGGGGAAAAACAAGTCATTCGAAAACGAAAAAAAAAAACCAACAAATGGTACAAAGTGAAAATTGCAGCAAAGGGTGGTGATTGAGCGGCGCTTGTAGCGGCACGCAGACACAAAAGGGTAGTTTTGGAATGCTTCTTTTTACGGTTTTTGGTTTATCGTGCGGGAATTTCTTTTAACATTTCGTGTTTTGGTATTTTTTTGTTTTTCGCGTTTTTCTCTTTTTTTTATGTACTAGGCAATCGATTTGAATTTGAATTTGAATTTTCACTGACGCGTTTGTTTTTTTTTGACTGTAGCTTAAATGCTTAATTTAAATGCATAAGTTTGTGATTGGTTTTAGATGAGCTGAATTGGCTGTTTGGCTGGCTGAGTGCTGGTTGGCTTTTTTGATTTTAAACACCACTGCGAGTTGGTTCTTTTGGTAACAGTTGTTGCTGACAGAGATTGATGATGTTAGGCGATGCAAATGAACACGTGTTTTTCTTGGTTTCAATATTTTTTTGAGTGCAGCGAGGAACAGTTACCATATTTTTAAATTAGTAACAAATTTTTAAAATTGAGACTGACGTATTTTAGGATGAAAATAAATTAGATAGCGCGTTTGTGCTCCAAAGTTCGGTTGTTTTCACTAAAGATCGAACTACGATCTATTTCTGCCTTACGTCTATAATTCTGGTCCGTATTAATTAGAAATGGTACGCTATAGATACAATTCGTTGCATCTTAGGTCAGGTCAGCAGTCATAACGAAAACCACAAGTTTTCACTTGTAATAATAGTAATAATAATAATATTTTTGCGAATACATCATATAGTTTGATTATTGCCCGAACTTCGCCAACAATTTGTGGTGGGCGTTTTGTTGTTGTAACACAAATTAAGGGACCTACAGTTTTACGCCGACTCTGAGTGCAAATTAATTTTGTGAGAAGTTTTTTGCACACCAGACATACACTCGGAGGTTTGCTATTGCCTGCCGAGCGGCAATCGCTACTAGAAAAACACTTTTTCTATAATTTTAGATGTTACTTGCCCCAGCCAGAGTTCGAACCCGGACCCAGCAAATGAAGCGCGCACACGATACACACTAAAACTTTAACCAACCACTGGTCACCTTGAGTGGCTTGTCGATTACCACATAGAATTACTTATTTCCGCCATATTTTATTTATGGCATGGGACACTTTTTTCACAGTACGAACGGAAATCGCAAAATTAGCTTTTGGGAAAAAGGCGGTTTCTTTTTCCACTTTACGATATCACAGAAAGGTCAGCTATGCAAAATAATTGTGTTGTATTCTATCACCGGGGAAGATCTATTATTTCCAATAATCAATACATTTCACCAAGAAGAAAACCTGTTCAGCTTTTCTACTTTAAGAGCGAGTTGATCTTGAAAATGTACTTATCGATGATTGAAATGCAAACTAGAGCCAATTCGAGCCTTGTATACGTTAGTATTGACGTATTAAGCTTTGCGGAGAAGTTCGAGTTATTAAAATTTAGCCTGTCATAGTTTAAAGAAGCCCCTTGCCTACCCGCCGCAATGTACTTGTCTTGCCATAAATTCTGTTACAAAGTTTACAATGCCTACAGTGTAGAGAAATGCGCTAAAAAAAGGGCCCTTATTTCTTATTATTATTTGTATGGGAATGTAAAGAAAATCGTATTGCGGTGATTGCTTTACGTAAGTGTCGAAAAAGCGCACGTGAAATTTGCGACCTTCTGAAAAACATCATATTTCGAAAAGGTTTGTTTACTGCACTATTGATTTTTTTTTCCAAACGTCTGCAGTTAATGAAAGAAAGAGGAGTGGTCGTCCTTGCATGGTTCGAACGAATTCAGCCATAAAAACTATTCGCGAACGCATTTGCAGCAAGCCCCTTAGAAACTTGTCAGGGGAAATGGATATATAGAGCAGATTAATATCAAGACTTAGTCGAGATGATCTCCACAAGAAGGCCTACCGTCGGTCAACTGGTCATCTTCTGCCAATGCGCTTGAAGCAAATTAGGCTCAACAGATGCAAGCGGCTTCTTCAGTGGCACGCGATCAACGAACATGAAAGTATCCCTTTTATAGATGAGATTTTCACTTAAAAGCAAAACAACAAAATCTACGTCGAAAGACGTAAAAAATGTTATTCGCAGGGTTCAACGTCGTCACAACCCCACAGAAATTGGGAGAGTCTCACAAAAAAAATAAAAGATGAGTACAGGTATCGCCTAGAGAGAACTGCGTCATGCCTTAATTAGATATTCCCTTCGTAAGATTGACAGTATCATTCAGTGTCATCAGTAAATCCAATACGATTTTCCTCTTGGAACGACTGCCTACCCTTTGCTGAATTCTTGAAACTACAGAACTCAAGTTCCTTAGCCATACAGAGAATGATTTGTTAAGATTTTTAAGTGTTGAAAAGCAGATGAGTATTGGAAAGATTTTTCGTCTTCCCTGCCACTTTTCGATTTTGAGTCAAACTTAGTAAGCCCAAACAAAATTTGTCAAGGGGTCAAAAAAATTATTACAATCATTTGTAGGTATCTTAGATATTTTTTTTATTGATCTATGCCAAGGTTTAGTTTGTGGGTTTGCTAACCTATTTTGGAATTGCTATTTCAAAAGTAGCCTATCCAAGCCAATGGTGGCGAGAGATAAAGATCTCGTTTACTAACTTTAAGTTATTATTATTTGCAAAATTATCCCTGGGGTTCGCGGTTTCTTTCAACTTTGAGAAGACCTTACCGTAGTGTAATTTCTACTATTCTACTACTTTTACTAATGCAACTGCTGATTACTACTGCTGTTTTTAGGAATTCCTACTACAATTTTTACTAGTACTACTACTAATTTAATCTGTAATACTATTTTTCCTAATGCTACTACTAACTATTACTGCTATTTTTAGTAATTTCTACTACTATTTTTACTAACGCTTCTACTAATTTAATTTATACTTCTATTTTTACTAATACTACTACAAACTAGTTCTGCTATTTTTAAGAATTTCTACTACTTTTTTGATTAATGCTACTACTGAATTTTACAACGACTTTTATTGATGCTAGTACAGCTATTTTTAGTAATTTCTACTACTACTTTTTACTAATGCTACTACTAATTTAATCTCTACTACTATTTTTCCAAATGCTACTTTTAACTATTATTGCTATTTTTAGTAATGCTACTTTGATTGCTACTACTATTTTAAAAATGTCTTGTACTATTTTTAATAAGGCTACCACTAATTACTACTACTTTTTTGACTAATGCTACTACTGAATTTTACAACGACTTTTATTAATGCTAGTACAGCTATTTTTAGTAATTTCTACTACTACTTTTTACAATGCTACTACTAATTTAATCTCTACTAATGCTACTTTGATTGCTACTACTATTTTAAAAATGCTTTGTACTATTTTTAATAAGGCTAGTACAATTTACTAATTACTACTACTATTTTTACTATTTTCCTCCACTATTTTTACTATTGCTAATACTAGGTTTAAAACCCTTTTTCCAATTTCAACAGACGCTAATTGTGTCCCCAGTCGCAGTTTTTCTGTGATTATAAAAGGCTGAGATTTTCCGAGGAGCAGGGCATCGTGGTCAGCGTAGAAAATTTAATTTTGATTTCTATTTTAAAGCAAATATTTAGTTGCCGTTAAGCTGAAACATTTCAAAACACCACACAGGTGCACATTTCCCCACACACATCGCCGCTGTTCTCGCTGATTCCAGAACGCTAAGTCACACGTGATACAGCTGACAACGAAGAGAACAAAGGGCGCTGATGATGGTGATAAATAGGAAGGAACTAAAATGTATTGTACTTCCGTTTTTAGAAAATTTATTAGCTCTAACAAATCAGGTTAGCTATGCCCACTTAACACACAACACAAATGTGGATACAAAAAGGGATATCCATTTGAAAAGTAAAGCAAGTAAACCAAAGCAGAGGGTGTGAAGCCGAATTACAGTTGAGTGATTGTGTGCATAGTAGCTAAGTTGGAAAAATGCAGTGCATTTGTATGATGGGTTAGTGTAAAATATTAAAATGGCAAAATGGCTCATAATTTAAAGCATTATCGTAAATACTTTTAATAGCAGCAAAATAGATCGCCGTGACAAACAAAATTGATAAGATACTCACTCTGCAAAAACTACACAACCATCAAGTGTGGACACAAAAGTGTTATTGTATGTTGTATAAATTTATGAGAACAAACGGTCAGCCATATCAAAGTCAGGAAAACCGCATGTGTGAAGAGTGAGTGGAGTGGAGTGGAGTGGTGATAGGTAGATGTGCGATGTGTGAAGGTAGAAATAAAGATAGATATAAATACGATTGATATAATTAAGGGTTGAAAGTGTTAGCTTTAATAAAAATACCCCAACCACTTTTCCCAAACGCATGGGGGTGTACGAGTGTCCTTTTAGTACACAAATGCTTATAAAATTATAAAGTATAGAAAATCCAAAAAAACACACTTAACGCACTTCAAACACGCATTAGCTGAAAGAGCCATTGAAATTGTGTGTAGACATCCGGTCCGAGCGCTCGTGAATAGGCTGGCTCGTAGCTAAAGCGGTAAGCATATGAAAGGGACACTTGAAAGTGAAAATATATGAACATAAAAGTTCAAATGTGTAACTGATTGAAAAGGCCACTTTGCTGGACAATAAAAGTCCTTTGTTAGTTAAAAAAAAAAAAATTTTTTTGAAAATCTAAAACGTTATTTAAAGGATCATAGGCATCATTCGAAAGCGGATATCATTAGGCATTTATTTGAATTCAACAATGTGAGCTCATGTGGGCATGATGTGTGACAAAAGATACAAATGATAACACAAATGCTATAGCGACAATATAATGCTAGTTTAAAGCAAGCAAAGTAAAAACGTTCAAATGATTTTGAAAGCGGAAATCATAAACTTGTTTGCTTGTGGGTATTTTGGTTTTTTTTTTTTGGTGGAATCTAAACTGTTGGACAATAGTAAAATATTGTTGCTGTGGACAGTGAATGTTGCGGAGCGGATGTGGCGGTTTTTTGATACAATGAGGTGGCGAGGAGTGACAAGAGAAAAAAGGGTGATTTCTTTTTAAAAATGAAAAAAATTAATAAACATCATTTTGGCATATTATTGGTATATTCGAAAGCCTATAGGTTACTATTATTTCTAGTAAACGATTTCATTAATTTACTTACCTCTGCTGTCTTCGCAGTAGCGCATAGTTTTAATCCAGTTGTTCATATAACATTGGCCCTTCATGGCATCCCACAAAAAAGGCAAGCGGCATTAAATCGCAGGTCCGAGAGGCGGCTAATTGACACCGTCGCGTCGGCAGCTAACACAGTTACCGATTCCGATTACCGTCGAAGTTAAGTCGAGTCGTTGAGATCGATAGTGGCACTATAGGCTACAGCAGCCACTTTCTCGTCAGTGCGGGTACCGTGAGTGTTGTCCACAACCATGCCAGGCTCACGAACTTTTTGTACAAACTTGAGTACAACAAACCTCGTTGAATGAGGCACTTAAAACTTTATTTCAATAAACGCACTGTTTCAACTAAATAAAATTGGCTTTGGAAATAAGTTTGCATTATTTTCCAACATTTTTATATGATATTGACTTGGATACTGTCAAGATTTCAAATGCAAAACAGTTGCCGCTGTCAAAATAATCTTCGATGAACAAGTGAGATTTTTATGGACCACCCTGTTTATGAGTACGTTAAAAGTGAAATATAGCTTCATGAGAAATAAAAAAAAGAAATTTAAATGCTTGACTTTTATATTTTTATCCGATCAGTTCGTAATAAACTAAGTTATTCCACTTTTTAACCCAAGGCTTTTCTAAAACATTTTTAGCATCTTCAGGACACTGTTTTATTATTCTGTCACAGACAATGAAAAGCACTAATCACATTATAAGCAGGAATATTAAGTCAAACACACAAACATATATGAGAAAAAAATAAAGACAAAAAAATATTGAATTGGGAGCAAATCAACTTACATTATTTTGACATTAAGGCATTATAATTGTTAAAGACTTAAAAACCTGAAATAGATTTTAATACCATACAAGTTGATAGTTTTGTCAATACTGAAAATTTTATTTGCTACCATAAACATGAAAAATTAGGAGGCCGCAATGTTGTATGTTGCTCCTTTTTTCTTTATGGAATAAAAAATAGAAAACTCTCTTTTCCTTATTTTCCATTATCCTAAGACTTTCTATTTAGAATCTCTTTTTTCTTTGTCGATAATTTTTGTATATTCGTGTGCTCCATTATCATTATAGGAAGGGACATCATCATTTTTAGTGATAGCCAGGCTGCAATCAGATCTCTGAGCTCTTTCACGTTTAACTCGAACATCGCACTGGGCTGCCGCCAATCTCTGCTGGAGATGGCCAAGCAGAACAGACTGTACCTCATTTGGGTCCCCGGTCACCGGGACATAGAGGGAAACTGCATGGCAGACGAATTTGCAAGACAAGGTACGACCAAGCAGATTCTTCAAGATAAAGAACGCATTGGTATGCCGTTTGCCACTTGCAAACTGCTACTCAGAGATTGTACATATAAGCAAGCTGACAATAGATGGAGGCAAAATACGACCTGTCGAACCTCAAGGCAGACGTGGCCTAAATGGGATCGGAAACGGTCGCGCAGCGTTCTCTCTCTAAGAAGGGAAAACATCTCCAACGTGATCGGGGCTCTAACAGGGCACCGTCTGATAGGGAAACACGCTGAAAGGTTGGGAGTACCCTCCCGAAGATGCTGTAGTAGCTGCAAGAATGACGAGGGGGAGGAAACGATCTTGCATCTACTGTGTAAGTGTCCTGCACTGTGTAAAAGCAGAATGCGATACCTGAGATCACCGTTTTTGGATGACCTTAGTGAGGTTTCAAGCACCGAGGTAAATCGCCTGTTGAGGTTCGTCAGTGAGGCAAAATTGTTTAGTGAGGGGTAATTTCTTCTTCTTGGATGGTACACAATTTTTATTTGTGGTAACACAATGGGCCTCCTAATACTGGCCTAAGTGAGCCGCTGCAGGCGGCTGCCACTCCAACCTAACCTAAATCCATTATCAGAAGACCTTGATAAAAATTCTGAAACCTTTTAATTTACCTTTGCAATATTGATTCATAGAATCACCGCCATACTGAAGAATGTCTGACTTTTGTCAGTATTATAGAAAAATATTTATAATATTTATATATTTAATGGGTGAAAAATGTACCGTTCCAGAGCAAAGTTTTAGTGAAATACATTTAATTTTCATTTATGAAAGACTGTGCCTATAAGTATACTTCCTTAAGCTGCAAAAACTTGGCAGAAAATTCAAATTAAATTATTTTTGTTTTATTTTTTCTATCGCCCCCGCTTTATCAATGCTTTTTCATTATTTTCGTAATTTCCTTTTTTTTTACGAAATTTAACTAATTGCCATTGTTTTCAATTGACATTTTTGCTTGCGCTGGAACACACTTTTTTCAACGAACTAAACTAGAGAAAGCGGTACAATATGGTATGCCCGTGACAGCCCCACCAACGAGCCACAACTGCGACAACACTAATTTCAATTAACAAAAATGCTCTACACATCGCTTTAACGGTTGCCTCGTGTGTTGTTAGCATAAAAAATCTGAAAAAACGTAGTATTTTTTATACACATTTTTATTGGCTAGAAAAACCCATAAATCAAACAAAAAAATAATGTACGATTAAGGAGAAAAGTAAAAAAATTAAGTATACCCAAACTATTTATAAAAGCAATAAATTTAGAAATTTTATTGAGCTCTATCAGAGCTCTAGAAGAAGGAGTTTTGAAAACTCCGAGTTGTTAAGTTAATCAGTAGGCACCGCGATTCATAGGAAGGATGCGCTCCGCGAAGCCTATTTCACGTAACACAAATACTTTTTGAATTCTTTCAATTCAAATAGCGGCATGACACATATAGTAAGGAGACCAAATGAATGAAGTATACTTAAGTTTAAACTGAACAAACGCCTTATACAAAATTGTCAGCATGGCGTAAGATTTGGTAATAAGAAAATTAATATGACTAGCAAAAGTAAGCATCGAATCAAATATAACCCTTTAGTCAGCCTCTAATTTATTTTACACGCGACATGGGCGAGTTAGAAATATGATAAGAGGTGTCAATAATATTGAAACGCTTAGAAATGGTAATTTGCCAACGAGCAACGAGCCTTCGGCGGGAAGTGATTATCTTAGGTCCAGCTGTAGCTTGCCGAAATTTCTTAGCAGCTATTGACATTAAATGAGTAGATTATCCAGGTTTTGTTAATAATAAGTCGCTTAGAGACGACTGTCATAACCAATCTTGAGTTAACCTAAACCTCGTCAAGCTCGACTCAGTCTATTAAACCGGCATAAGTGAATTATTTACAGGATATGCGCGTACTTCAACACTCTAGAAAATCTTCCCTTTTATTTGATCATTGTACACCCCAAGTCATTTTGGGTACTATAATAAAATAATTAGGCGTATCGGTATTTAGTAACAGTTTAAAGTTTCAATGTGATGTACCACAAGGTCAATAATTCAATAAAAGTAGTTGAAACAATAATTACAACTCAAAATTAGAGCTAGGCACATACATATGTAATATGTCTTTGTGCACAAAAGTGCTGAATATCACAAAATGTCTGTTTTTCTAATACAAATACAGATGTTAGCAATTCGATTTACACCCTTAGAATATGCGTAGCACTAACACAAACTAATTACTTTCACCCGATTGAATCGAATTGTACAAAGTGAAAAATGTCATTTTAAATTGTTTAAATTCAGCAATTTCAATGCTTTTGAGGTTTTCGGATATGGGGCAACGTTTACAAGTTACATAAGCAATAACACGTACGTCTGTATATAATGTATGAAGTTGCCACGCCTGCAGGCAGCCTGGGGTTTTTCGCATCCTTTTTTTTTGCACAATTTTTCTAGCGGCGTGAAATTTTTTTCCTCTTTTCGCGAAAGGGTTAGACAGACTTCACGCTTTGCTGCTAATGTTTGCTACGTGTCGCCATTTCAAGTGCTCTAATTTCCCTATTTTTGTTTTTTTTTTTAATTTTGTGACAGTTTCGAATATTGAAACGTGTTTGTGTTAACAGCGTAAATTCGCGACACGCGCGTGGAAATTTCAAATGTGTGTACTTACGCAAAAGTGATAATTTGTAATTTATTATTATGGCAAATCAATGAACTACTGATACATTGTGAAAGGGTAAAGGGGAAAAAAAATTGGAAAAAGAAGGGTTATTTTTGACAAACAAAAATAGGCACAACCATTACTTGTTCGGCTGTGAAATATAAAAAAAACCGAATAGATCCTTTTTTGAATTAAGTCTTTCTTCAGAAGGAAAGTACATTTTTTGTTTTAAATAAAATCCTCTATTTCCCTTGAAGCCACTAAGGAAGCAAGGAACTGAGTTCAGGTAGGGAAGAAGGAGCGAAGAAGGTATTCGTAAATTTAGTTTTTACATCGATTACTATGAAATTTTGAGTGTACATTTGGTAGGTATGATAATGGGTCATAAAGTATATTTTTTGCTTGGGAGAGGGGTGCCACCTGTTTGAAAAGTCAAATTTAACTATAATATATAAAACTTAAACGAAACAAACTCTGAGATAGCTGGGGACTGTAAGCGATCATTGAGCTTAGCGGCCGGGTCAACGGAAATCTCTCTCGTTTGGAATGGAACAAATTGACCACTTGAAAAATTTCGAAGGAAATCTGGCTCACTTATAAGAAATCAAGAACGGTGTCAACAGGTCAAGGAAAGATATATTTAGACTGATAGTCGATTACGGATCATTGGGCGATTGACAACATGCGACCAAGATGGGCATCCCATACAATCCCGAGAACAGTAGAGAAACTGTTCTTCACTGCCTTTATGAGTGTCCTGCGCTTGCCCCTTAGTAGATAGCAGACACTAGGATTCTTCCTGGCAAGCGACTTAAAGAATGTCTCTAGCTGTACAATGAACAACATCAGTAGGTTCATCCTCAAATCTGAAGGTAAGAATAGCAGGAACCACAACAGCAAGAAAAACTGGTTTCAGAAGTATCAGCATATCAATATTGCGCTCCCAGCGCTAATTGTGTCCTAGATTTTTCCTAGGCAACGCTACAACTAAACCAACCAAACAACGCCAGAGCAATTCTTGCCAGTTGTATAAATTTATTTCGAAAATCATGAGTTCGGGAATAGTAGCGTTACAATAATAAAATTGTCGCGTTATTAGTGAATATAATCCATGAACGATTCGTTAGATGGACACGAGCGTTACCATAGGGTGTCAAAATTTTAGAGGGTATTGACCAAAGACATGCTTTTTCAACTGACCATCACCACATACCGTATAGCAATCCAAAAAATCAACCTATTGAAACAAATGTGGGGTGTACTCGTCAGATCTTGACTTTTCGGTGAGATCGCTTGATCTACCGGCTGTAGAATGTTTTCTTTTGAGTTACGATATGACTTTGTCTATACGAATACATCGGAAACTTTAAAAGAATTGCAATCAGCATTGTGGAACCATCGACGAGATATGGTCATCATTGCTTCATAAAGTAGTAATTGGACCTCTAGGCTGCGTTGCCTAAATGCATGCCAACATATTTAAATGCTAATAACATAAACTTATAGCTTTCAATTTAAAATTATACTCCTCTACACCAAGTACCTTACTTAAATCTAGTCAAAACCTTATAAGGGTCCATTAACATCAGCCCCGTTGACGTATCTTAATTATCAATAAAATATTCGCTCATTTTCGGGTTTGGTTTATCTAATTCCTATACGGCATATGGCCTAACAACTAAAATCAAGAAGCCGTTCTTTAAACTGAACGTAGATAAATTTGTGAGAAGTGGTTTGATGATCTGATAAGCTTTTTATGCCATGTACTCCGGCCTAGATTTGAACCTCGGTCACTGCGGATGATAAAATGCTCAACAAACACAACAGGTGAAGAACGGTAAGGCGGCGTGAAAGATGACCACAATTTTCTGTAAGAGGGGGGATTTCATTAGTTGATTACTAGTCTCAAGAGTCTATACTGAATAGCAAGCACTACGCAACTTTACTGGGTAAGGCAAATGAGAAGAGAACGACCGAAATTCGGCTTATACTTTTTGGCCGAACGTTTGTAATTTTTTAATAATATAAAAACTGTATACTGTATACTGGAAAAAAGTCAAGGCAAGTATAAAATTTCAAGCAAAAAAAATATATGTTATTCATTGTTATTTTGATAAAATTATGTATGTTTTTTGGTGTCACCAATTGAAATCAATGTTATTTAAATTAATGTGTGTACCTCTTTTAATATCAATAAAATAAACCTAGAAAACGCTGTCGTTCTCTGGAAACGTGTCATTTTTGGCGCGCGTTCTTCTATTTCTACAAGACCATACCGCTCCTGTCGCCAGAGATGCCTTACAAGCTACGAGATTAACATAAATTAACCAGCCAATTTATAGTCCGGCCTTGGCTCTCAGTGACTTTTTCCTTTTTTTTTTTAGGATGGAAAATTTTCCGAAGGCGGTCGTAGATAAATTTAAAGATTATTTCTTGAGTCGTATGAGGTAATACTTTTTTTTTATCAATAGCACTGTTAATATCTGGTCTGTGGATCTACTTAAAACACCAAGGAGACGATCAAAAAATCTGCTCAAGAATTGCCAATGTGTGAATGAGTTTCGGACATGTCTTGCCCGCAAGCGTACAAATTAACTCGTCAATCACCACTTAAATTTTGCACTCGTAGCGTTCGGTCAACATGTCGTCGTCGGTTGGCATTGGCTGCAATTTTGATAAAAAGAAGAAATTAAACATCATAAATAAATAAGAAAAATGCAAAGCATTGATAGTGTTCAATAAAATGCAATATACATTTCTTTTCATACGCGAACTTTACCATTTTGAATATTAACACACAACTGAGCTGGTATTTGTCAAGTATAGTGAAAACAAAATATTTTATATTTTTCTTGGGACCAAAGTTTAATTTCCAATTCGGATGCTTTAGGAGCTTTTCGGTCGGTAATATATTAAAAGCAAACAAAAAGTTTCTTTTTTTCTCCCTGATGAAGGCGCGGAAGACGCCGAAACGCGTGGGAGCATCTGAATTGAAAATATTTTATATTCGACGCTTTGCTCTTTATAGTGTGGTTACTAACCGGTGTTAACATAAACGGACGATGCCGTATAAATAAACAAAAAATGGACATATGTATGTACTTATAACCGTGGCTACTACGTAGAAAACAGAAATTAATGTTGCCATCGATCAATATGCCTACATATTATTCTTCAAGTTTACCTTTTCATTTGCCATATTTCATAATATAATTGATCCAACGAAAATCAAATAAATAAAAATATTTTTTTTATAATCCACTACATTCGGTATTAATTTATTTAGTTCACTTTTTATTATTTGAAAATGTACCAACTGACAACTCAGCTATAATATGAAGAAATAATCTGCGAGGAGTGAGAGAGCAATCAGCAATCGATGCAGCTCTTTCCGTCAATATTCTGCACTACTGCAAAATTTCAAGGCGGTGAACTTTAATTTACATCATGATAAAAGTGGTTATAGGGTGCAACCAGTCAGCATTAGGAATTTTTGAGGTTTGCTAGCATTTAAAAATAATCTCTGGCTGTCATTCTATTTGTGTGTTTTGATTTCTACTCAACCCAGTGAAATATCCCAGCAAAGATATTTGGAGCACTCATAATTTATAAGTCTGTAAAGTATCATACTATGTAAGAAATATTAACATAAAAAAATTGTGTAACGTTCATATGGGGCACATATTAATATAAATTATGAGCCGGCACTTTGGTGAAAATTTTTATAGAAAAAATTGTGTATTTTTTTAGTTCATTATGTATTATATCTCTATAGACGTATTGAGACGAAAATTTTTTAACGGAGCTCCACGGAACCGCATTAGGTCAGGTTAGAATTGCGACGAAGGAACTCTACGTCCAATTAACAACTAAGTGCGATTTTGATACCATAGAACCTTGGCAGATTGCGCTAAAGCAAACTTCTTGTCAGTTTTTCATTTTCATCTCTGCAGCTTCGACAGTAAAACTTTCCGAGGAACCATTTTAACTCAAATTAAACCCAAAAGGAGTCAAGAGTCACAAGAGTCATAAAATAATCAAGAACAGGAGTCTGAAAAAAGTCACAATTTGGCTCATATTACTGGGGCACATTTGGTGTATGAATTTAAGATAATATGCGTCGATTTTTGCAGAAAGGGAAAGACCTTAAGTCTGGACTCATAAATCAGCTCGTCACACGCGTAAATGCTCCGAAATAAACCTTCTTAATAACTCTTCTAAGACTCCACTGTTTGCTGGGACATTTCAGTCGAAATAAAAAAAAATTTTATGTAAAATAAATATAAGTAAATATAAAAAAATGTTTTTAATGAACATCTGCTTCCATGTTAAGGCGAAGATTTTCGCACAAATTTAAAATTATTTTACCTTAAGGGAACTTTCACGCCTCTATAAAGAACGCCTTTGTAACAACGTACATTGGAGCAAATGATGTGGCAGCCACTTTGATGAACTCCCTTCCAAAACACAAAATTTGTTCCATTTTAATAGGGAACTTAAGGAACTTTTTATTGTGTTACTTGGAGAGGAATGAGGTGTTTAAGAAATCACAAAAGAAGCAACGGATTTTTATTATTCACATTTATAAATAATTTTTTAAAAATCAAAATGTTTAAATTCCTTATTCTGATTTTTTTTGCATTTGCATCATTTTATGCGAGTGCCCTTAAAATGCTAGAAAAAGTGAAAAAATCCCAATGGCGATCGAATTGAGCGAACGATCATAACATAAGTATTTTAATTTTATAGAAGCGAATTATTTTAATGTGGCATCATCGAAAGTCTGGGGTAACAATGCAGCTATGTATTTGCTATGTCGGTGTTGGTTTGAAAGTGTTAATCTAGTATAGATCTAATCTAGTCTAAAATATTACTTTCCTACTAAATATTTACTTTTACAAAATTAGTTTGGCAAAATGCACAATCTACCCATTAATATAAAATATATCGCAGACGTTTTACAAACAAATCTACACAAATACTACAATACATGAGATCTATTACCAAAATTAACCCCTAACCCCAACAAAAAAAAAGAACATTAAGCAAATCACAACACAAATAAATAACCCAGAAACGAGTATGTGCAAAAAACGTCACCCTGCCGTGCCACTAAGCACCCTAGATGAACGACAAAGTCGGGGCAAACACGTACTCACCAAAAAAAAATGTAAAAAAATAAAATTGAAACAACAAAGGTCGCTTATCAGACACCGAAAATCACATTATGCCAATAATAACAATAATATTAGCTAAATTGTTTTGACAAAACAAAACAAAATAAAAAACATAACGTAGAAAAATATAAACAAACGCTAGTTAGCGGATGAGACAAAACAATGCCTTTGGAAAATACGAAATTCAAGAGAAACACATTGGCAATTTTTTATAATAACTGCCGCACATTACGGGAAGTTGTCTTGCCACAAACCGATAGGAAGTGGGTTAACATTTGGTTTCTATTTCCCCGCAATGACTAACATACTTTGATATTTTTTGTTTTTTTTTTTTGTAAAGCGTAGTTTTTATTCGCATTTTGATAAGAAGACGATGGGCAATGAATCTTCATAAAAAATGTGTATGAAATAAATTTGGGAAAAAAGCAATTGTGGGTTAAAAATACTCTCCTGGGGATTGGGTGTGAGTAATGGCTCTCACTCACATTATGTAAAGCTTATTTGAGGACTAGGCATTGACTTGACAACAATTACGACATATTTGCTAAAGTGCTAAAAAAAACTGAAAATAAATTAAGAATTTAAAGATAAGAAATGAAATATTGGGAATCATTGATTATACAAATCATATTGACAGTCAAAAATGTGTACTATGTTCTATCAATATTTATGTATGTATGTCTGCATGTATATGTATGTACATATATGTATATGAGGCTAGGTGTACATTTAATCTATCTAGTGAAGAAAATATTTAACTAAAAACTCACGAATATATTAAATGCAGAGAACGACCGAGCATATACATATTTCTAGGGCCGAACAGAAACTCTAAAATAATCATAATTAATGAAGTTTTAAAAATGCTATATGTAGTTATTGAAAAAAGGTTGATATCAAACTAATTTCATAAACACACGTAAATAATAAACTTAAATTTTTAACACTCGAAACTTCATAATTTTATATTGTAATATAAAAATAAATAGCCTATCTGCAATTTCACCTTGAAACCTATTACATCTATCGGTATAAAGCTGACTTGTAGATGAAGGAGCAGAAAATTTTGTTTAGTAATTTAATTCTCATGGTATCTTCTCATATCGTTAGCATTGCTATTTAGCTGACTTTTCCGGCAAGTATAACATGAGCGGCGAAATGCAGATGTTGGTCTAAAAATTACTTCTTGTCAGCGTTTGTGTATTTTTTTTTGTTGAAAATATCTTACCAGGACGCCAAAGTTAGCGCAAGTATTCAGTATTAAAAATTTACCACTTGTCAAACTTAAAGCCCGGACATACACGGATGAAAAAAGACATGTGAGAGATTATTTAAATTTCATTATTTTTTTTATGTTTACAATAAGAAAAGAAAGCTTCTAGTAGTAAAATTCAAGAAACAGTTGAGTGAAATGCTAATATTTCGAAATGCATCGTCCATTTTGGTTGTAGGAGAGCACTTCTTTCGATTATTATCGAAAAAATTTAGAGCCGGCACAGATTTCAATGTGATTTGGTTCTTGATTTATGATAAAAGAAAACTTTATTTCATCTTAATTTATTGGCAGATTTTAAAAGGTGAAATTACTTAGCTTCATCGTAATTTGCTCATAAATGAAGAATGAGCCATAAATAACGATAGTATGTCCGAGCTTTATTGGTGGAAGAAATTTATTAAGAAAACCTTATATCATAAATTGCTTTACGTCAAATGACATCTAAGCTACGGGTATAATAGTCCAAAGTATACGGGATGGAGGGGGTCGATATGGCACTAAATCAAGGAACCGCTCTAAGGAAACATCGAATTAAACAGATTCGTTACCAAAAGCATCGATTTTAAATTATAAATGAAGTTTAATCTCAAATTATTATAAAACGTTATCTGTTTGCCCATTAGAAAGTTTCTGCATATGTAAGTAAGGTCGTTAGCTTACCATATCGAATTAGGAAGTTACATTTTGAAAAATTGCTGCCCATTCCGGCGCATTATACAATTTTTTAATTGACTAATTTGGCACTTTTATGCTTCCAATATGGCTCAGGTTTGAGCAAAGTTGACAGTACAGGACACACCTCTCCTAAAATCGGAAAAGGATTTTTTCGTAAATTATTTAGATACGATATTGAGGTTCAAGTACTCAGTTCCTAAAAATATCGTTTTAAAAGTATCGAGAATATTGGTATCGAATGACGAAAGTATCGATATGATATGCTATCGTGTCGAAATTCCTGTCACTATCCGTTGCAGACATATTTGTGTACACTGTGCAAATAGCTCTCTAAACGGTTGACCTGTGGTTCCTAGAATTGAATTTTTGTATATACATATATATTTGCCTGTTTTTAAGTGCCAGTCAGACCTGTCAAGATCCTCATATTCTATTCTACGCGAGCGTTTAATTGATGTTATCAGACGTTATGGCTGCGTGAATTTTAGAAGTATTTTATTCACAAATGGGGCATATCAAATCACGTGGAATTCTTTCATACTTTTGATTGTTCTTGGCCTATTGTGAATGTGTACATAAAACAACAATTATTTGAAAACATAAATGTATAAAAAATAAAAAAATGCTGTAAACTTTGCTAAATATTTTTTATTCCAAATATAGCCTCAGGTATAAATATAATCTCCCTGAAGAAATTGTAAATTTTTGGATTTGAAATTATTTTTGCAGGATCCATTTTTTCCAATTTCTCGGAGTTTTTGTGGTCTCATGAAAATAGTTAATATTAAAAAAATTGTTAAAAAAGCAATTATCATTTCTTGAACACTCCTAAAGAGGAATAGAGACTTTCAACAATTCTATATCATTCCAAAGGAAGTGCTGGCGGAACTTTGAGCGCTTGGAGCGACCTCTTAACTTATTTTTAATTCGAAAAGCAGAATAGAGGCATTATTCTTTTCGATATGAAGCAACCTTAGGAGGTGAGACACATCTGATTTGACTCTTTCGCAATACGTTTCTTAACCAATAGTGTGATTCACGAACTTTAAACGATCCGACAATCGTGATTTTTGTCGACAATATTTATCGTTTGCCGTAACGATTGTGCGACACTTAACAGCTATCTCGTTGTATTTATTAAAAGTACTGAAGAGTGGCATATTGGTCAAACTAAATGTCAAAATAAGCGAAAAGTACATGAAGGAATGGAAAAACAAAAAAGTGCATGCTGCCGAATAGAAATTTGAATGCGTTTTTTTTTATATTTGATTAAAGTTAAATAAGGTACTCTAATTTGGTAGAACACTCGACTCCAGGGAATATCTGGAATCACCTGCAAATATGCTATGGTTTTCGTTTTCAAAATTCGTTTCATTATGAATCTAGTTGTGCCCCAGGGTATTTAGGTTTGATATATCAAATTTTTTTATTATGATCATTTATCTATAGATTAAAAATAAACTTTATTTCTGTTTTTATATTTGAATCCTTGAATACTTATTAATTGAATGATAGATATGGTGGTTGACATAAGCCTCCCCACGATTCTTTGGCGCCACCTCGTGATAAAACATATTCCAGATATTCAAACGCCATTATTGAATGCTCCTTTTATTTCATTTGAAATCACGAATTTTTATCGATCGTGTTATCAACAATAAATTTGTTGTCGTTTAGTTTTCGATAGTCGACTAGCTAACGACGACAGCTGATTCAGCGATAGCGAAAATCGTAAAAAAATGGATGCTGAATAGCAAAATCGTTAAAATTTTCATTAAGATAAGTAAACCATGCGAATATCGTTAAAATAAATTAGTGACACTACAAGGGGGCAAATACAACTTGCCTGCTCTATCTCTCCATCACCATTATTTTATAATATATTTTAGAGGCAATTTTTTATCAGGAAGCAATATTTAGGTATCAGGCGGCCACCGTAGCTAAAGGTGTAGCGTGTGCGCGCTTCATTTGGTGTGCCCCAGGTTCGAATCCTGACCGAGACAAGTAGCATCAAAAATTATAGAAAAAGTTTTTTCTAATAGCTGTCGCCCACAAAAAACATTCGCCGTTCGGAGTCGGCGTAAAACTTTAGGCCCCTCAATTTGTGTTCCAACATCAAAACGCACACCACAAATTGTAGGAGAAGTTTGGCCAAAAGTAGGTAAGTAATATTTAGGTGTTCTACGGAGTGTAGCTAATATACATAAATTTGTACACATATAAAAATTCTTTTAGAAATTTTTCAGGAACTGGGATTTTTGTAATGGTTATACATATGTATGTACATGTATATATCAGTTCTTTGAAATATTTTTCTATACCTCTTTTCGATACCGACAATACGACAAATAATTACTGGCAGTTTCTTATAACTGGCCCTCGGGTTTTGGTCTGCTTATCTGACCGAAAGACTTGAAAGATATGGCGCTTAAATAAAATACGGAAGAGATCTGCAGCCCGACAGCCAATTTTAAATACATGACAGTAATACTCGTTACTCGCGAGTACTGATCGGAATATTAAGACCCGCCTTTAGATTCCAAACATCTGAACGTATACTTTCGTTTCTTATTCTTCAGCCGATATACGTAATATAGTAAACTCATACATTTAATTACAGAAACAAAGAAAAACTACCAGATATTTGTTTTTTCTCTAAATTCATACAAATTTTTTTACGAGCTCTTTAAACTTTCTCACGATTTTTCAGTCCACTTCAAAATCGCAATCAAACTAACACTTTATCAAAACTTTTCTTCATATAGAAATCCTTTCTGTCGACCATCCCTCGACGCTCAAGAGGCGTGGCAGTCCAATCGATACCAACAATAACAATCACAATAAATGTTGCCAAAACTTCTCTAACAAAGAAAAAATAACAAATGTTGCAAACAATATTGATTTCAATTGGTGATTTTAGAAATCAAAATAAAAATTTTTCATTCAGTGAATTAGCGAGTAAGGCAATTTTATAAGAAGAACATCAAGCCAGAAGGGTAAGAAATTGTAAAGAAAGAGGTTTGTAGAAATTAACAACGCTAACGAATCAATGGCGTGGAAATATCATAAATAACTGTACACACTGGGGGTATGAGGCAATAACATATTCAATGTATAGAGCAATTGTATTTGTTGTAAAACTTACAAGTACTTAAGAGTTGAAAGGATTATTTCGATTTTCCGCTGGAACGCGCGCGCAACAAATTTTAAAGTCACTTAAAAGGAAAAAAAACCAAAATATGTACATACGTACGTACGAGTGTCTACATCCACATGTGTCATATGTGAAAATTGTTAATTTATTAGTGCATTACAAATAAAAACCGCCTAGAAGAAATTATAATACCCTTACTGGGCTGAAATCGGCGAGAGGTTGAGTAGAGAGAATAAATTTATGAAATTAAAAGAAGTCATAAAAAACAATTTTCCACGCCACTACAAAGCGGAGCAATGAGAGGCCAAAATGTGGCACTGATGAGCTGCTGCAAGTGAAAATATTAACAACAAAAGATTTTAGGTGAATTTGCAATTTATACAAGTACACACACTGTTGTATGTGGATACAGTATCGGGCAACTAAATATGGACAAACGGAATTTATATAGGGTTCGACTTCAATTTATATTTTTCATTGGTTCCAGTTGATAAGGCAAAGGAGGAAGGGACTCAGATTTCAATCGAAATTCTTAATTTCTCGCGACAGTGTCGATAGCAGATATTCTGCTCCGATTGTTCAAATAGACGGCGCGACTCGGCGAGGAGGAGTAGCTGTATATTGAAGAGAGTTGTCTGTGGGAGATACCGGAATACGTTTTCAGGTTACGTATGTAAAGGAAAAGGAGAACAACGTCTGTCGAATGTTATAAACTTGAAAACGACTGGTGGAAATTGGATAGTTTCTTCGGCGGGTTTGTTCGAAATTGCTATGCAAAGGTTTAGAAAAAAAGCAAAGTTGAAGTCGTTATATGGGTCCCTATGTAAGCTGTGTTTAAAACTGGTTGCCACCTTTTCAGAAGCTTTAAGTTAATCAAAGTATTCAGAAAGCTTTAATTCCAAAATATTTGAAAGAAAGTTGTCACCTGTTTAAACGTAAATTAAGTTAAATTCAAATTTAACAACATTGGTGTCAAACTAAAAGGTTTAGTGCCGGTATCCAGTAATTTAGTCAGTTCTAAAAAATTTCTACAAAGTCAGGTGCAAATCGGTAGAGCCAATCAGCTGATGGTGTTTATTAATCAGATACATATGTAACTATTATAAGAGAAAAGGGAAAAAGTTAAAATATTTATTATAGTAAGATACAAAGTTTTCGAGTAATCTATAATTATTATACAAAGAATTATATTATAAAATATTATATTAGTTTCATAATAGTTATTAGCGAGCTAAACTTTTTTAAGTCTTCAAAGTCTTTTATTTTGAAATTTATGTAATACAAGTACGTCTCATAATAATTATGAGTGAGAAAAAATTTTAAGTCTTGAATGACGTTTCCTTTTAGGATAATTTCGGGAGAGGCTCGGGACTACTTCAAAATAATATCAGAATTGCAGAATGCAGAAAAAAAAAATGTAGAACTGCTCGAAGTTACATTCGAATGATAATTAATAGCAGACAATAGATAGAAATTGCTTGAAAGGCTTTTCTTGTTCTTACATTTAATTAATGATTACCCTTAAAATTATCTAGTGTAAATTCATTTTAAAATCGCAGTGCTTCATTTAAAAAAAAATAAAAACAACTTCTTTCAGAGTGCATAGAATGATCGTTAGTATTAGTTAGATAGTTCTAGTACACTAAAAAGTCCCCTACAGTCACGCCTTTGTCTAATGTATCTAGATATTTAGGGTAGACATGCTAAAAAAATATTTAAATTTATTTTTCGTAGGTTTTATTCATTTGAAACAAGCTTTCACCCAATCGCAAGGAAATATCGTAATTTGAAAAAAAAATGACGACTTCAAAATAAGGACAATTTTTCTAAAGTGATTTTTAGTGTGCCACCCAATATCACAGATTTCGCTGTTTTCAATGAATTATTCTGAAATTTTGATATTAGTATGTAAAACTATATTTCTAGAGCTTTTTGCTAGCACTTTGGTAATAGAAGGTGGCTAGTTGAAAATCATGTATTTAGTTTTCAAAAGCGATAGGCTTTAAAGTTAGAACTCCACACCAGTCTTATCAAGCGATGCGGCATACGCCACTTATTCCTCAAATGTTAAATTACTGCAATTGTATAAAAAAACCTCCATAACTAAAGACCGAAAAGCGCAAAATGCAGCTATTTAGAATATAGTTCAAACTTAGTTCTGGTACGCGTGAATACGGAAAAGGACCAATCGATAACTCTTCCAATGTTTTATGCATATTTTACCTAAAATTTAAACAATAAAATTAACTTAAACTTTCTATAGTATGTTGATGTTTCCTTGAAGTACAATAGATACATTAAACAAATTAAACATTTTTAAAATAAGAAGATTTATTCACATTTCTTTATCGATATTTTTTTATCGATAAATTATTTTGCTAAAATTCTTACACTTTTGTGTACACTTTTATGTCTATTCGATGAATGCACTGAAGTTGTAGACCATGCAGAACGACATCAAACAAAGCTCAAATCCTCCATCCGTTGATGAAAGTTGGAAACATTGCGAAGAAAATTCATTCTCGAAAACTATAACGCCTCAAAAGACTGGTGTAGAGTTTTGGCTTAAGGGATTTATTCCTTACTCTTTTTGTGTTCAAGGAATGTCACCTTTGTACTTATTTTGGAATGAATTTCGAAAAATTTGGACGAAATAATCACACAAAAATCTAAATTGACACCAGACACGCAGCATCTATATTTAATTTTTTTAAGTCGCTATATGTACTAAATACCACCTTCCTCTCTAACTTCGAGTACAATACCTTTGAAAGAAGGCTGCATTTTTAAATTAAAACTACCTAGTTGGCAATTCAAAAGCTGCTCTTTTAAAAAAAAAAAAAATAAAAACTAAATATGGTGTGCACAATAAGTTGCACACCACTGTATGTGTGCTATAGCTCAGAAGCGGAATTGCAGAGCGTGCTGTTGATTATTCGAACAAACTTGCTATATCCTGCCGCCGCGGCGTTACACATATTCCTCACACAATTATCCTTGTACATACTTATATAATAGACATGTGTGTACACACACCCATACATACATATGTAATTTGATTGCTCGTGTTGTTGTTGTTGTTTTGCCGCTATTTGCTCGCTCACACATGTCAGCAAGCGAATTAATCGAAGAGAAATGATTTATTTACGTTTCGGCCAGTTATCGCTTCAATGCCTCAAAAGCAAGCAAATAGCGCGCGTAGGCCTGCTAGACTGCTAGCGCGAAAGGGTTAAATAACATGGGCAAAAACTTACATGTGTGTGTGTGTGTTTGCATGTATGAAGCCTTTATTCACACATTCTTGCCCTTGCCGCATTTTGTGGCAACAAAGTGTTGATTTTTGTATTAAACGCGTTGCACTAAAAAGTACCACCAACAACAACAGCACCAACCTCTAAATAGCTGCAAAAAAAAATGAGGGTAGTGGTAGATGAGTGGCGTGGCTGTGGCACTTGAATTTTAAACTAAAACGATTTAAAGTGGCATTTATTGGTTGCAGCAAAACAGAAATTAACAATCGATATAACAATTGAAAATTACAACAATAAAACAACAACAATAAATAAGCGCACATAAATCAACTAGCAAGTTTCGATTTCAAATAATCGGCTTTTCTGCTGTTTTTTTTTTGTTTAATGTTTTTTTTTTTGTTTTTTGGGAAGGGGTGCAACTGCGCGGCAAACAACCCTTTTCGCATCGAAGACTCTTGGGTGCTGCTTTCTTAATTTGTTGATTTTAAATGTGTTTTTATTGTATTTTGTGCTTCTTATTTTTTATTCATTGCTATTGTGCAATTTTGTTTGCTTTTTTTTTTCTTTTGCAACGCACATTTTTTCAATTTTGTTTTGCCATCGGTTGTTTCTTTTTTATACAATTGACGCTTTCAAAATATTTCCACCTATTATTTTATTGTATTTGCGTTTTTATTGCAGTTTTATTGCTTGTCCGTAGCACAATGGCCTCTTCAAGTTTTCGAAACTTTTCTGTGAGTAGTCTACATTTCATTCTTTAAGGAAACCCTTCACATCTTTGGATGAAGTGTCCTGGGAATTTATTTTCTTTATGTTCGTTTTTGTTTTTTTCTTTTCGTTTAGCATTGCATTTTGACATGTTGCAGTTTTGAGTGTGTGCAATAGCCAGCCATGCAATTGTTGCATAAAAAATAATTGGCTGCTAATTTATGCTGCAGAAAAATTTATTGTTCAAATATTTCCGCCTCTGACTTTGGTTCGATAGCGTTTCAAGTATTTTTTTTTATCGCTTTTTCAATACATATTTTGATGTGTTTTCTAAATGCTTAAATTGCATTGATTGATTGCTTGTGCATTCAATTCAATTCGGAATGCAATATTTCGTTTGTTGACGTACAAATTTAATTGCGAAAAATTTTCAATTATTCTGCCTGGGAACTGTCAGCTACTTTTGATATAGAGGCTGCCGTTTTGAAAAAATGTGCAATTGAGATTTACTAATCACCAACCACTCATGATTGAAAACGAAGAAAAAAATATAAAAAAATATATTTAGGTTAAAGAGTTTCTCATAAGGAATAAGTTAGAAAGCAAAAAACCTTTCTCAGAGTCAGAATGCAGTTCGCATTAAATAAAGCTGCTTGAAAGGTCTGATGCCTTTGCTAGGATGCTTTCAATTTGAAATCGATGTATAGAGATCTCTGATTACCAGAGTTTAGAAATTTACATCGGCTTTTTTAATAAATTTAAAACCCATGTGCAATGGGGTGTGGTAACTCTTCTGGGTCTGCAGTTACAGATGAGTGGCTACACTCAATCCCTACTCTTGCGTCCTCGTCGCGCACTCTGGGCAACGTGAGCAACCCTTGTGTGAGATATGGTAACCAACCCGTGTGGAGCCTTGGGTCACGGCAGAAAGAGAGGGAGCTTCAGTGGGGCCACTCCGACATATTCGGTTTAAGGGCTCACTGAAGTCAGCAGCGTCTGTTCACCAGGAGGTGCGGCTGCAAGCGGGCGTCTGACTTGGAGCAAGCGGCTCGCTATATAAATGTGTCTTCAAAAACAAAACAACCCTCCAGTATTTGGTTGTGCGCTGGGCTTGGGACCCGCCACGTAAAAAACTATACCCAATGAAAAATTTCAATGTGCCTCGGATGAGATCTCCCTTTTTTGATGACGACCACAAGCAATGTTTTACGGACTACGATTTAAGGGCATGCACCTGGAATGTCCGAACCCTTAATGGGGAAGGTGCCGCTGCCCGGCTGGCTGATGTCCTCGTAAGAGTAAGGGCTGACATCACCGCCATCCAAGAAATGAAATGGACGGGGCAAGGCAAGAAAACCGTTGGGCCTTGCGACATCTACTACAGCTGCCATGTAAAGGAGCGCAAGTTCGGTGTTGGATTTGTGGTGGGAGAGAGGCTTCGTCGCCAAGTACTGTCGTTCACTCCAGTGGACGAGCGTCTCGCCACGATTCGCATCAAAGCGAGATTTTTCAACATCTCGCTGATTTGTGCCCACGCACCGACAGAAGAGAAGGACGATGTGATCAAGGATCACTTCTACGAGCGCTTAGAACGCACTTACGAGCGCTGCCCCCGTCACGATATCAAAATCGTGCTTGGTGACTTCAATGCCAGGGTGGGAAAAGAAGGGATCTTTGGTCACACTGTCGGAAAATTCAGTCTCCACGACGAAACCTCCGCCAACGGACTGAGACTGATCGACTTTGCCGGGGCCCGAAACATGGTGGTCTGTAGCACCAGGTTTCAGCATAAAAAAATACACTTGGCTACGTGGCTGTCTCCAGATCGAAAAACGCGAAACCAAATCGATCATATTGCGATAGACGGAAGGCATGCTTCCAGTATATTAGACGTACGTACACTCCGAGGACCGAACATCGACTCGGATCATTATCTTGTCGCAGCCAAGATGCGCATACGCCTCTGTGCATCAAAAAACGTGCGTGTAAATACACAGCGAAAGGTTGACGTCGGAAAGCTGCAATCGCAACAGACAGCTGCAAACTTCACCACTCGACTCTCACACCTGCTCGCTGAGAGCACTTCTCAAGAAACCGGAATTTGCGAGCACTGGGAGCACATTTCTCGATCACTGCGTACCGCCGCTGAAGAAGTCGTTGGCTTTCAGCGAACCCGAAAAAATGACTGGTATGATGAGGAATGCCGCGCCGCTTCGGAAAATAAAGATGCTGCCTACAGGGCCACGCTGCGATCGGGCGCAACGCGAGCTGTATGGGAACGCTACCGGGAGTTGAGAAAGGAAGAGAGACGTATCGTCCGTAGAAAGAAGAGAGAGGCCGAAATACGTGAGTGTGAAGAGCTTGAGATGCTAGCCGACATGAAAAGCGCCCGAAAATTTTACCAAAAGGTGCGGCGACTTACGGAAGGTTTTAAGACCGGGGCGAATTCCTGTAAGAACAAGAACGGCGATCTGGTGACTGATGTCCAAAGCGCACTTAGATTGTGGAGGGAACACTTCTCCACTCTGCTAAATGGTGACAGTGAAAGCGTCGCCGGAGAAGATGAAGATCATGAACCCCAAATCGCTGATGACGGCATTAACATCCCGTCACCCGACCTCGATGAAGTTCGAATAGCAATTATGCGGTTACGGAACAACAAAGCCGCTGGAGCTGATGGGTTACCAGCTGAGCTATTCAAGCATGGTGGTGAGGAGCTGGTAAGGTGCATGCACCAGCTTATTTGCAGAATATGGTCGGACGAATGCATGCCCGCCGATTGGAATTTAAGTGTACTCTGCCCAATCCACAAGAAGGGTGATCCTGCAATATGCGCCAACTACCGCGGGATCAGCCTTCTTAACATTTCGTATAAGGTTCTATCGAGTGTATTGTGTGAAAGACTAAAGCCAACCGTCAACGAACTGATTGGACCTTATCAGTGTGGCTTTAGACCTCGTAAATCTACCATTCATATTCACGATACGCCAAATATTGGAAAAGACCCGTGAGAAGAGGATCGACACACACCATCTATTTGTCGACTTTAAATCAGCTTTCGACAGCACGAGAAGAAGTTGCCTATATGCCGCGATGTCTGACTTTGGTATCCCTGCAAAACTAATACGGCTATGTAAAATGACACTGAGCAACACCACCAGCTCAGTCAGAGTTGGGAAGGACCTCTCCGAGCCGTTTGATACCAAACGAGGTTTCAGACAGGGTGACTCCCTATCGTGTGACTTCTTTAACATTATGCTAGAAAAGATAATTCGAGCTGCAGAATTAAACCGGTCAGGTACCATCTTTTATAAGAGTGTGCAACTGCTGGCGTATGCCGATGACATCGATATCATTGGCCTCAACAACCGCGCCGTTAGTTCTGCCTTTTCAAAGCTGGACAAGGAAGCGAAGCGAATGGGTCTGGAGGTGAACGAGGACAAAACGAAGTACCTCCTGTCATCAAATAAACAGTCAGCGCATTCGCGCCTTGGCTCCCGCATCACTATTGACAGTTACAATTTTGACAAAGTAGAGGACTTTGTTTATCTTGGAACCAGCATCAACACCAACAATAATGTCAGCCTTGAAATCCAACGAAGAATCTCTCTTGCCAACAAGTGCTACTTTGGGCTGAGTAGGCAAATGAACAGTAAAGCCCTCTCTCGACGAACGAAAACCACGCTCTATAAGTCCCTCATCATGCCCGTGCTAATGTATGGCGCAGAAGCATGGACCCTATCAACATCGGATGAAATGGCGCTTGGAGTGTTCGAGAGAAAGATTCTCCGAAAGATTTTTGGTCCTTTACGTCTTTGCGATGGCGAATACCGCAGACGATGGAACGATGAGTTGTATGAGCTGTACCGCGACATAGACATAATTCAGCGAATTAAGATTCAGCGGCTATGCTGGCTAGGTCATGTGGTACGTATGGAAGAAAATGCTCCAGCCCTGAAAGTATTCGACGCGGTACCCGCTGGTGGTAGCAGAGGAAGAGGAAGGCCTCCTCTACGTTGGAAAGACCAGGTGGAGAAGGACTTGACTACACTTGGGATATCTAACTGGCGCCAGGCAGCAAAGCAGAGGAGCGGCTGGCGTGCAATATTGAAATCGGCCAAAATCGCCTAGGCGGTTATAGCGCCAATTAAGAAGAAGAAGAAGAAAACCCATTTTTGTGTTTCGTGTTTATTTTGACTATTTTTGATACACAAATAAGCTCTGATTAATTTTTATTCTGCCCCTTTTTTTCCTGGAGGCAAATGGCTTAAGAAAATTAAATCGTACAAACCTGGATATTTTTTTCAGTTGTACGCCATGACATGAATTTCCATACGACGCAACACGATATTTTCACTCCAATATTGTGGGCCTAGGTAACACATTGGGCATTTTAAAGAATATACAAAACATATAGAAAGTCACCCACAATGCCTGCTTCCCATAACCATAAGCTATACCGGTAAAATATTTATCTATTCGTTTTTTTTTTAATTTTAATTTAACAAAACCAACAAAGATGTCGCAGAAAGTTCTAATTTCATTCACTTAATTGTATTCAGCCCTATTCTGCATTTCTATTACGTTCCCGCATTCCGCTCCGCATCGATTGGAATTAGGTATTCCGAGTTACGACGGAATCGAAAGAAAAAGAGGAAGAGCGGCAACCTTTTCGAAATCAGCTGTTTGCCTCGGAATGTGTGAAATTGAAACAAAATAAAGCAAACAGATACAAAATCGTGGCAAAACTATTGCTTTTTAAATAAAATAAATAAAAATATATTCGCGTAATGGATTTAATAGCCGCGGCGATACTACTTGAGAAGGACGACAACGCATCCGAGAATGCTGACACAAAAGTTGAAAGGAGAAGATTGCGAGATATGTGTGATCCATTTCAGATGAGTGACGCATTGTAAGAAATTGAGTTTGAAAGTGATAAATCTTAATTCATTGATTTACTTATTTAGATTCAAAAAAAAACTTTAGACTTAATAAGGACGCTTTCAAGTATGTCCTAGATACTTTTGCGGAAGAAACTCAGCCAAGTACTTTGAAGTCGTTATCTCCGCTTAATCGCCTAGTGGCTGCATTGAGGTTTTTTGCGGAAGGCAGTTACCAACATGGAGTTGTCGCAGATTATAATGTCGGAATGGGCAATATCCTGCGAAATATCCCTTTTGGTTGCCATTATATCAGCCAATTTTTCAAACTGTTCCGGCGTTATTGTTTTTGACTACAAACAATATCAAAAAACATCAATAAAGCCCAAAAAACTTAAAGAAATCATGTTAATGACTTTTAAAACTATCAACAACAAGTTTTACTCACATATTTGGAAAAATTTTATGTTGAAAGTACACGAAAATAAAAATCTAACCGTCCTCCGGCAACAAAATTTCAACTTACACAAACGTAACTACGATCGCAATGTAGAATACATGAAATTGTAAATTTCGAAGATTGATCGAAACTCATCGAAACGCAGAATACCAAATTTGCCAAACTGAGAAAATTTCGATTCGAGTCGAAATGCAGAATAGGGCTGATTGTACTTTATTTACCTTCGATTCAGCCAACTGTCACTACTGATGAATTTCAGGCGGGTTTTCAAATTATTCTTTTACATCTGATTTGGCGTTAACGCCGGCTAACTTTTGGTTTTACAAAGACCGATATTGTTGTAAAGAAGAGAGAAATCATTATAACTCATATTTTCCTCATTCCCATGCTAGCCGTTCGCTCACAATGAACCGCCGCGGGAGAAATTATTGCCTTTCAGCTATTTCGCAAGATCGACTCATGCGATTAGGAATCCAGCTCCGCTGCGGAAAGTAAAGATGTTGTCTACAGGACCACGCTGCAAAAGATACTTGTTGGTCCCAGAAATAAAAAATAGGCTAGAATACGTTAGTATCAAGGGCTTGATAATATAGTTAAGGATAGCATATCCGACAGGAAAAGTGCCGGGAAATATTACGAAAAGTTGCACCGACTTAGGGATGCTTTTAAGACCGCGGTAAACTTCTTTACGAATAAGAACAGATGACGGTATTGACGTAATGTCGCCCGACCGCGTAGAAGTTCAATATCGGCTACAGACCAACTTAACCGGGAACGCTGATGGATTACCAGCTGAGCTATTCAAGAATGGCGGAAAAGCGATGATAAAGTTATTTAGGTTATTTTCGTAATATGGGCAAACGAATATCAGAGCACATAGCAAACTTTCGCGCCATCTACACATTTTGAATAACTACCCAGATGCCACGGCAGTCGCAAGGTTATTGAACGCCCCAGAAAAGGGAAGCCGCAGCGGAGGCGGTGTTTTAGTTATGCGTCATTTATTGCATTCCCATTAGACTCAACAGGAATCCAGTTAAAGTTGTTGCATATGCGGACAGTGCCGTAGTTATAGTATCAGGACTGTGCACTAAAGTGTTTAGCCCTATTCCGCAAAGAGCACTTTGAGAGTTGAATACATGGCAAAGCAGCTGTGGGCTCAACATTAACGAGTTGCATCTATTCACCACTAGCCTAACTTCAGCCTGCCTTATTTTAATGGGCAAAGCCTTACTTTTTCATCTACTGTGAAGGAATAAAAGCTATACTAACTCCTAAATCAAATAAGAGACTGAGTACGAAGCACCGAGTTAAAAAGCATCTTAACTTGAAAAAAAAAATGCTAGGTAAGAAATGGGCCCTGCATCCTTAATTTATGGCCCGAAAATACAAAGCGATAACACATCCAGTTCATCGCTAATCTGCTGGAAAGCCATTGAAGTGAACTATATCAGAATGAAACTAAGCTGGGTACAGCGGTTGGCCTGCGTTGTGATCACTGGGGCAATCAGATTTATGCCAACGGAGGTCTTATCCGTGAGTAGTCACATCTTGACCCCGATAGATATTTACTCTAAGGAGTCTGGAGTTCCCTAACCTAATACAAGGAAAGAACTAAAAAGAGCATGCGTTGGGCCATGAACGCATACTGCAGTTCATCAGCGATCTAAAGATTCACAAAAATCGCACTATATGCGCCCAGGAATTCTACTATCGAGATATGTACTTCAACACTCTGTGCCCCACTAGAAGGAGATGGAAGGACATATTATTCACAGAGCTCTTCGCAGTATCTGTTTTCACGGATGGGTCACAAATGGTGGTAGGTCAGAGATTCCTCTATTTGGAAGGTAAGGAATAGTATCGCTATTTTTTTCGACATCTAACCTTGTGAAGCGGTTCAATTACGTTGCGCAGTCAGTTCGTCGCATAGCCTCCCCTGAAATAGGTGGTGGGGCACCGAAAGATTCAACGGTAGCGAAAAGGTCGACGAGTCGGCCCGGAATGGTTCCGCCCAAAATATCTCAGAGGACGCGGAGGTTCTCGTGCCTCTGAGTCTCATCAGGTGACGGATCTTCCAACAGAGAATTCTGAGCAAATTCCATTTGGGAAGGTTGAAAGAGTTGGACTGGATCTAAGGCGATGCAAGGAGTTCTTCTCCCTTTTCTCTTCCCCTCCTCATTCTCTGTTCTATCTGGTTCGTCAGCGAGTACGTGGTATCAAAACGGCGCTCTTAGTGCTAATTGGAGTTCTTCACTCGCCACTGCCAACAAAAAAAGCCACAGCATCAGGCCTCTGGACGTTTTTAAAAAGTTTCTATCGACCCTATTCCCCGAAAAGCTAAATCCAACCGTGACTTTAGACCTAGAGCAAATACTTCCCATCTGTTTTTCAACTTTAAACCAGCTTTCGACTTCTAAAGACACCAAAAAAAAAGGATTCAATCTGCTTTTTAATCTAATCAGGATCCAAAAGATAAAATGAATAAGCCTGGAGATGAACGAGGGCAAAGAATCTCGAAAGCCTCGCAAGCTTCTCGATACTCAATTAAATTGTACTGTGAACGTTCAGCACTCGGCTGAGTAATCGAGATTCTATCGATAACCCGGTTTCTCGATTATTTGGGTATCGAAATAAGCGACAGTATGAAAGCGGAAATCGAAAGTTCTAGGGTGCTGTGTAGGTTATTTAGTAATTTTGATATGGAATAAGAGATGCATTAAAACTCCTTCGCTTCGGACAGACTTGTTTTTGAGATCCTATGACGTCTCTTTGGCTCTATTTGTAAGCTGCAGGACGAAATCCGTTTGGTCGAACATTGTCTTGCAAGACCGGGGACATTCCAGTACAATCTTCAAATTCATTTCGAATAAGCTCAGAGCTTTTCGCAGGCTATCAGTAAAAATGAAGACATCTCTTCCCAAAAATTCTATTTCCCGATTATCCGCAGTATTTAAATTAACTGAAATTTTAGTCAACCTAAAAAGCGATTTAGTTGGAGGTCTGGATGTAATCGTGGTAATTGAAATTAATGTAACTAAGATCATGTGTGTTAAGTATTTTTATTATCAAATGCACTTTATACTAAGCAATTAGTCGAACTTTATTGGCTTTCTTAATACAAAAATACAGATAGGGGCAGGTCAGCAGCTTCCTGGAAGCATTCAAGACAAAAATAAAAAAATAAAGTCAAGCTAATAACACTACTGACCCAATTTCCGACGCAATAAAGACATGGCAAAAAGTAATTTGTTTGAACATTTTTCTGCACTATCTGCAGCATTTCAATCAACAAATGTGGGGTGGGCAAATAACCTACAACAAATACACCCACCAGATGGTCAACATAGCTAGCCGTACAAAGTCAAACAATCAATACAGGGAAATATGTAGGCTTACTTATTTGTTGGCTGGTGATTTTTGTAAACAATTTGAAGAAGAAAAAAAATAATAATAGAAACAGAAAACAGAACAGTGAAATGAAAGCAAAAGTGAAACGCAATATGAACACAAAGGAAATTAAGAAGCCAATTGTAGAAGAAATGATAGCTGCTAGTCCATAGACACAGTGAGTCAGTCAGTCAGTCTGTCTCAGCGTGGTTTGCGGGCAGGCGGCGGCGGCGGCAGTGGCGTTGATTAAGAGCGAAAGTGAGCAATATTAGCGGCAGTATTGAATTTAAGGAAATCACATTTCAAAGAAAATTCATTACAGCCAAAGTGGCGGAAGCGTAAAAGTAACAATAATAATACAAAAAACAACAACAAAAACACTTGAATTGGCCTAATGACAATCTCTTTGTAGTGCCGTTGCTGTCAGTACCTCGCCAATTGGCAAGTAGCCAAAGGAATGCGTGCGACCAAAGGGCAGTCCGATTGTGGTATGTGTCACGTCACGTCAGAATCTAAATAGTAAAACGAATGTGCAATGCGCAATGAAAGTTCATTAAGTCGATTTACCCACCCAAGTACACGTGTTTTGTGCCTAAGGCGGCAATGTGTTTGCAAACTCGCGCGTCATATGTACATACGTACATTTCGAGTAGGGCCAAGTTGCAACGCCTCGAAGTAGGCTTTAATTAAGTTTTGAAGTGCCGTGACTCGGTGGCATTTGCGATGTTGCAGCGAAACGCAGTTGAGGTTTAATTAGTAAGAGTGAGCAAAGTTTTTGATGTGGTTAATTAGAAATGAAATGAAGGAGCAATGGATATGCCGATTATAGAGTTTATAGTCGTTGGAAAGTGGCAAAAGATTTGCGGAATTAAAATCTAAGGGAAGGGGCTTTATCATTTTAATTTCTTTGAGATTTTGCTATTACTCATACCGGAAGCTATTTTTCTGTACTCACTCTATGCTTGGTAATTATATTTAGATATACATATGTATATCTGTGCTTGTCTCCAAAATTGGAGTTGTCGCTTACAGCGCAAAGAACTCCTAAATAATTAAGATCATAAACTTTATTCTTTTTTCACAATCCTGAAGCTAATTGCGCCAGTTTTCACAAAAAAAGTACATTTTTAACAAGTACTTTTACAATTAATTTGTGACCGCTGAACATAAAAATTAGTTCCCTTAATTTTTCATGGAATCGTTTTCGAGATATAGGGAAGAAAAAACCTGTTTCCAAGCTTCTTTTGAAGCTAATGGCAAAAAGCTACAGAGCAACAAATAAAACTAACCTTCTATGGATATCGTCGAGCCTCTTTGTGTTGCTATATATCTTGTGTAAGTCGGAAGTGTAATTTTGGAGTTGCAAAAAATAGCTTGATATTCGAAAATTGTTCTTTTTATTCATTCTTTAAAATGTATAAAAAAAAGTAAGTCATTACAAATTTAAGAAAATTAGTCAATACAAATTTTTGCAACATTTACTTTTTTTTGAAAAAATCTTCCAAATACATGTTCATTTCACGGTGCAAAAGCCGCTGATTCCGAAAATGGCATTCACATTTTTCCATCGTATTTAGATTTTGAGACACTAAATGCTGAAGGTTTTTCATGAGTTTGCCTCAACATAGTGGTAATATTTTTAAATTTTTTCCAACACTGTTTTACGAATGGTGATTCTAAAAACTGATCTGAATTTTACATCAAATTAAAAACGTTTTGAACCTAACTAATAACTACTAGAAGAGAGACTAGGGCCCCCGAGGCAGATTTAGATTTTTCGGTTTTCTAGGAGGACATCGAAAAAATAATTACGTGAGAAAATTACTAAAACCGTTTTTTTAAGATAGCCTTTTGTACGCGCGGTTATCCCAGCGCGCTTTGCTACACCCTACAAATACAACATCTTAATTTGAACACCTGGTTTTAGCGATATCTCGGCTCCAGCGCCAACCTATCAGAACTATTGTTTTCCCCATACAAAATCTACATCTTTGCAACCATATTCTATGAAATTACTCTCAATAGTTGCAGAAGTTTTCGAGTCTATAAATTACATACCAAAGGACTAAACCGGCCATTTTATATACATATAGCATTTTCAGGTCAAAAGAAACTTTTTTCAGATCTAATGAAACCATTTTCGTATAAAATTAAACCTTTTTTTAATAAAAAAAAACAACTTTTTCAAGTCAAACAAAACCATTTATAGTATGTGAAATATCATCAATTTATAATATTTTTACAGCTATACTATAATATCTGCCTCACTTATTTGTTTTGTCCGTTTTCATTGCAACGCCAAGAACATCTTAAAGCTCGAATTTACTGAAATCGGTTCTTTTTACCCAACTCACTTTTCCTACGCCATTTTCCCAAAAACTTTCGATTTATGAAGAAGTCACTTTTGTTTTTTACAAGTTTTGGTCTAAATTGGTTCAGTGGAAAAACAGATGCAGTAATGTTCGTAATACGCATGATTTGGCGAGAACCTCGAAACCATCATGACGGGCGCTACTTTTGCGTTATGAAAATAAACGGAATTGACCCTGGAGATCGAAATAACAATTCATATCCTAATTTATCTTCTACTCAACGACCTCAATTAAAATCACGAAATCAATCAGAAAGAACTAAATGACTTAGTAAAAGATCTGAACTTACCGGAAGAAGCTTCTGAAATTAAGCATCTCGTTTAAAAGAAAATAATTTCCTACTTCGGAAACCAACATTACATTTTAACGTACCCGAGGAGAAAATTCTGTTGCCGTATTTTTGTCAAGAAAATAATTAAGTTTTTTTATACCGATGGTGGTGGTATTTTGCAACATATGGTATTAAAATGTACGAACCTGGGATTGACGTTTTTCTGATAGATATCAGCAAGTTTAGAGTGTGTTTTGTTTCATAACGGTAATAAGTAAGGATCTATACCTATTGCACATTCGGTGACTTTAAAGGAAGAATTCGCACATATTTCTAAGGTTATGGAAAGAATTAGGTATCAAGACCTAAAAATGGTTAACTTTCTTTTAGGTCAACAAGAGGGATGCACTTGCACTTCCCTTGTTTGTGTGACTCTGAACGAGTCGAGACAAACGACGACATTAGTCACAAAAAGTGTGGACAGTGTGAGAAGAGCCCAAAAGTTGGTACCAAAAATGTGATCAAAATGGCTTTAGTTAACCGAGATCGCATCTCACTTCCACCACTTCATATTAAGCTCGGCGCAATGACACAGTTTGGGAAGGCGTTGGAGAAAATGGCGAATGCCAATATTATTGGTGTTAGTGCTAGTCCCAAGTTAAACAAGGTTCTCTATTTTCTTAAAATTGTAAATGTCAACAGTAATGTAGGAATCAACCGGTTATGTTTATTTGATGACAGCAATACTGATATGGTCCAATTAGTTCGACACAATCTAGTACGAAATGTTTTGTGGACTGATTCCGCGGAAGTTGGCAGGATCACCCATCTTATAGATTGGGCAGAGCACACTTAAGTTCCAATCGACAGGCATTCATTCGTCCGGTCATATTCTGCAAATAAGCTGGGCATTCACCTTACCTACTCTTTGCCACCACTCTTGAATAGCTCAGCTGGTAATCCATCAGCGCCCGCCGCTTTGTTATTCCTACATGCTTTATTGCTGTTTGAGCTTCATCAAAGTCCGGTGAAGGGATGTCAAAACCGTCATTAGCGATTCGACGCTCGGTTTTTCATCTTCTTAGGGGAAAGTTTTGCGGTCAGCATTTGTTTTGTGTCATCTATTGCAAAGTGGATATATATTTCTTTCTTAACCTATTATCCACGGATTCTTCCACGTTGCCGTTTTTATTCTGCCTTTAAAACCTTTCGCAAGTCTCCATAATATTAGCTAAAATTTTCGGGTGCTCATCTTGTCGGCCAGCATCTTAAGTCTTTCTACTCACGTATTTTGGCCTCCCTCTTCTTTTTAGGAACCTAACTCTCGATATCCGCCACCCATAATACGCGTTGCGTCCGATCGCAGCTTCACCCTGTAGGCAGCAATTTTCTGTAGCAGCGCGAAATATGCAGAAAGTCTAGCTGAGAACGCTTGAAGGTTTGCGGCAACAAAGAGTTCTCATGATTTAATAGATTATTGAAGTAAAACTTCTTTAGCGGCATGAGAATAATTTTAGTATCGCTTGACGAAGGTCGCGTCAGAATCGTGCCATGAAGTCACGTCAAAAAGTTATGATATGGCGCTTATATTTGATAAAATAGACATATTTCAAAACCATTTGAGGACCAATTCTGAACCATTTCGGCACTATTTTCGGGCTATATATTTCACGACCAATGCAGGATCTGTTTCAAGACCATTATACTCGTAGTAGGGCTTTAGGTATAGTAGGAAATTTCAACTTCCAGTTCGGGGCAGTAGACGAGCTCACCACTACAACTATTAATTTCTGTTACTACTATTACTCTTGTAACTTCTACTACTATTAGAAACCACTACTACTAGTAACTACTAAAACCACTACAACTAATTAGTAGTACTACTACAACTACAATTCCTCCTACTACGACCAACTACTACTACTACTGTTAATTACAAACCCTATCACCTACGACTACTACTTCTGCCACTACTAATTAATTACTACCATTATTTTTACCAATTACTATTCCTTTTTGTTAATGCTACTCCTTATTACTGCTACTATTGTTACTTATGTTTTTGGTAATTACCCCTACTATTTTACTAATAGGTATTGCTATTCTTTTAATGCTACTGCTAACTGCTACCACCATTATTTCTACTACTTGGTGTTACTACTATTTTTTCTAATAACTACTACTCTTTTTAATGCTACTGCTAACATTTTTACTAATGCGCTTATTGCTAGTACTATGTTTAAAAATTATTTTTCAAAATACTACTACTTATTTTATTAATGCTAATACTAACTACTATTACTACTACTACCACAACTATTACTACTTTCTACTAACAACTATAACTACTACTCCCATATTTAACTCTCTATATCTTTATGGAGTCGGCAGAGAAGTTTTACTTCTGGCTCGCGTTTTTAGGTGCACGAGTGCTTTTTTTGTTATACTCGTACAATATTTTCGTGATAAGGATTTTTTTAAATTTATTTATTAAAATTCTTTTCCAAGATTTACTGCACCGTTTTGATCTATTTCTGAACCTACATATATACTGAAGATATATGAAAAATCTCCTGCTTAATCAATTCAAGCAAGTTCAATTAAAAACAATATCAAATTCTTACAAAAATGTGTCAACGTCATTTTTCAATTTCCGGGGAAAAACAAATGTAATATGGTCGACCGCTCTAGTGCCACATCCTTCCGCTGCATGTGGACAGTTGAAGGTAAAATACAGATTCATTGTTCTCCACACAACAGCTTAATTATACTATATACAAACACACACACACACAAATAAATGAGCGTAAGTGCAAGGCGTGAATGGACATTGTTGTAATTAATTTTCAACCACTGTCCTCAAATAATTGCCCATTCATTGATATCTGCGGCGTAATACAATACTGCGTGTGTATCTAGAATCACGTAAGTGCTATATTTAAGGTACTTCTCTTTATTTTCGAAAAAGTGTGCACTTTTAATTTAAGTCGACCAAAGACACTCGTCCCCCTTCCCTCTACTACATATATACTCACATTTATCTGCAATGAACCGCTCCGCCCGCTCTTCAACACCCACCACCATCACCCGCTCTGCAAGACAAATCCATCGAATCGACTGCCGCCAATTTCTACTGCCACTTTGTAGCGTTATGCTACATTTCCGCTACCGGCTGCTTCAAATGCCAACCAACCTAATGCAGCAGCCAAAATGTCGACGTTCAATCATTTATCAATGGCAATAAGTCATTTGCAACGCGTCGTACGCCAACATCGAAGTGTCCTGCACGCTATCTTCTTCCAACGGTTGTGTGTTGTGTTGTGTTGCTTCCTGCCGCTCTGCAGAGTGAAATGAGTAAATTTACTCTATACAGATACCCGGTTTTGTAGTGTGAGTGTAGTTGCACCGTCCGCGTTACACGGCAAATGTGACATTGTCCTTAATCCCCGAGGCAATGACTTTGTGCTGACTAATTTGATGGGTTGGCTGGGTGGGTGAGTGTTTGGGTTTGGGTAGCCTTCACAGTGGACACTTGAATGCAAAAAGTCCAGTCATTCGGCTAGTCAGTTGGTGAAAAATTTTAATTTCGCTCCATCACACCTACTAAGCGATTCAGCGATTCAGCGCAGGCAGAGCCTGGAAGTGCGACTTTTTATCTCACTCTCTGCTCACCAACAAGCACGGAGATAAGTAAGTATTTTTTTTTTGTAGCTTTGAAAAAAATTAGCATTATTGTGATTGAAGTTGAGTAGATATTATTATTGCTCGCTTGTTTTGCTTGTTGTTTAGAGTATCTAATTTTGCCTTGCTTTTATAATTAATGACTTGCCATCCTGCCGTCAGGATATACATACAGACATACTAAATAAGTTCAGGCATTTCTCTAATTCATTTAGGAGCGGCGGCAATGTGTGCTTAGAATAGTGTGAAATGACTTTTATACTTGATTTTTCTATTTTTTTTGGGGTTTTATTTTTGTATAAATGAGAGTCATGCGAATAACAGCTAAATAAATTCACAAAGTTATTTATGTGGAAGAAAAATTGAATGCATTTCTAATGAATTAATTTGATGAATAAGGGATATACTTTTTTTGTATTAAAGCCGTAATTAATATATTTCCATTATCTCAGATTACATACATTGCAAAAACACAGGACCATTTTTTAATTAACATTCCATAGTCAATTTATTACATTTATTTATGCCAAAGGTATCAACAGTGAAAATTATGTTTAAATAATTCTGCGAAGTCCAGCGAAAAAAATAGGACCATATTTTTTATTAAAAAAAAAATAATGATTTAATTGCAATTTTCTTTTTAATATTCCAATCACATTTGCTTGATATTTTCTAATTCTTAATTTTTCGATCATGTTTGATTGATAATTTTTAAATTTTATTTTTCTCGACCAAAGTTGATCGATATTTTGTGATATTTATTTTTTCGATCAAAAATCGTTATTCCTGAATTTAAATTTTTCTAATCATATTTGATCAATATTTTGTGATTTTATTCTTTCGATCAAATTAATCGGTTTTCTTTGATTTAAAGTTTTGGATCAAATTAAACGCAAAAAAATTTGTCGATTTGTTTGATTTATTTTTTTTATCTAAAATAAAAATCGCAAAGTGTCGATTAAATATTATTGAAAAATTAAAAACTATAAAAAATAAGGATCAAACTTGATCGACAAAATTAAAATCACAGAATATCACTATGCAATGATTTAAAATAAAAAAAAAATTCTAAATAAAAATAAGGCCCGATTTGCATAACATATGGCTTAGGTATTAAATCGAAATATTCGAGTTGGGTTTGTACAAATTCCTTTCAATGATATTTTTTCCTAAAAAATTCCAAAAAAAAAATATTATATAGTTGATTTTAGGTCAAATTTAAAGTCACGATGGTCCATCAGGAATAGGCATTGCCAGAATAACTGAACTTCGGCAAGATAAGAACAAATTTTCCTTATTCTGTGAAGTTAAATTTAATGACTAATAAATATTCATTCATTATTCAAATAATATTGGGTGGCGAATAAATTAGCATGAAAGCATTTGAGGCGAATAAACTTTCATTAAGCTTTGAAATAATTTGGAATAATAAAAACATTTTTATTAAACATCCAAATTCCTTTGAGCATCAAATAAATTTGTAGTCATCATTATTGAGCCATTCAAATCGTTGCACTATTTATTGTGACTTCGCCCAACGATGATAAATGAATGAAATTTGATTCGCCACTTGTATAGTAAATGCAAATTTATTCGCAATGCATAAATGATAAATAAAAACATATTCATCGTTGAAAAATATTTTTATGGTGAATGAAAATTTATTCGCACCTCAAAATTATTTGAATAATGAATAAAAATGTATTCTTTATCCAAAAACAGTTAATTTGTGAATAAGAAGTTACACGTTACAAAAGCATAAAACATGGTATTCCTTTCTCTTTTCATTTGTGAAAAATGGGCAATTAAAATTATCAATTCCTTGAACCTATTCTTGAAAATTTTCTCAGTAGATTTTGCATGATTGATAAGTAATTTGCGCACATAATATTACGGTTTTAGTTGTCTAAATATAGGAGTGTCAAAGTAAACCTCATCTGAACAATGTGTGCGGGCTATAAATTATAGTGACCCGATATAGATGGGTTTCTGTATAATTTATAGAGCTTGAGGCTAGGTTTGTATTAGGGAATAATATGAGAAACAACAACTTCTTCAAAGTGGTAGAAGTGATAGCTGCTATTTCGGAGGTCACCACATCTCCCCATCAGACTTCTTTCTTTCTAGACTTTACCTGGGTTTCATTGGGTACTTTCTTCCATAATAAGTGAAAGAATAGACGAATTTGATGTTCTTAGCTGATTTAGTACTAGATTTATAATGTAAACCCTCATATTTGCACAATCAGTTGAATAACAGCTATATCAGGTTCGATCTAATCGGTTGCGACAAGGGATTAATCCAAAGACATAATTATTATAAGAGAAAAGAGTAAAAGTTTATCAATAGTTGTTATAGTAAGATACACATTTTTCTAGCAATCTATAACTATTATTCAATGACCTACATATATTATAAAAGCGTTTTCTAATAATTATCAGCGAGGTAAATATTTTTAAGCATTCAAAACCTTCATTTTGAGACTCAATTTAAAAAAACCTTCCCATAATAATTATATGTAAGTGAGCAAAACTTTTTAAGTCTTGAGTGGCGGGGCTTTTTTAAACCCATTTCGAGATTATTCGTCCGAAATCAGTTCGGCATCACTTCTGGCCTAGTCCAATACTATTTAGGGACCAGCTTGGATCACATCAGGACTTCTCATCAACTCTGGCTATCCGTTTTTAATTTCTAATTCTTTCTAACATTTTGAAATTAGAATTTAACCCAGTCACGCTTTTACTACAATAAAACAATAAAAATAACAAATTTTGTGTAGTCCGGAACAAGTCCAGAAGTGATCCCAAACTGGTTCCGGAATGATTTCGAACTAGTTCCGAAACGATCCTCAATTAATCCCTAAATGGTCCTAAATTAGTTTCGTGTTTCAAGATTTAGCAAAATTTGCCTTACTCATAACTTTTATGCCAAGACTTTTATTCTATAAAACCCATAATAAAATTCCTTTAAAGATGTAAAATTTTGTCTCGCTGATATTTACTATGGGAAGACTTTTCTCTAAGTAACAGTTATTGATAACTAAAAAAGTTTAACAAACTCATAATTATTATTATCTTACCAAAATAAAGCTCAACGATCAGATAACTATTATTCTGGATCTCTGGATTGGTTTTATATATAAAAATCTCGCGTCACGGTGATTGGGGTTGAATTCCTTTGAAATAGTTCGACCCGTTTTTGGTAGGTATGAAAATAGGTCGGAAAGGAATATTTATGCTTGGAAGAGGGTAGCCACCGGTTGAAAAGTATATATCTAGATATAAAATATAGCAATTAATCGGTTCGTTTTGCTGATGAGCAGATTCTCCTAAGAAAGAAGGTTCATAGCAAACCTTTACGAGGGTTGCCACCTGCTTGAAAAGTCTAATTTAATTTATTTATATGTAATAGTCATACAATTTGTTACGATGGGAGGAGGTTAATAGGTATATTTTGAAGAGAGTTGCCACCTTTTTTGAAAACAAATTTAATTTAATTATGCACAAGGATATGAAATATGAAAACATGAGTGTCAACATGTTCGAATCGACAAGGACAAGATGCATATATTTTTTCGAGAGTGTTGCCACCTGTTAAATTTTATAGAAACACAAACACGTTCTTTAGTTAAATATGTAATGTGAAATTAATAACAAAAATAGGCAGGGCCACGTCTGCCGGGTTTTTCTAGTCAGATATCCCTAAAACTGAGGGACTAGTTTGCGTTCACACGGACAGAAGACAGACATGCGGGCATGGCTAAATCGAATCAGCACGTAATCTTGATCATTTGATATACTTAGCTATGGTTATAACTCTTCATCTTCTTATACTTACACACATCGGAACAAAGTTATAGTACCATTTTATCTTCATAAAAAATATAATAAATGCATGTACCTAAATTTTGCTTCCGTTCTTCATGTAGGTGGTGAAAATAAATTGATGAGTATTTTATAGAATGAATGTAGACTTATGCGGAGTAGTACCAAAAGTGCCGTGAGTCCTTTTTTGCCAGTTCTTTAAACATTTTTTGCTATTTGTACTTGCATTATTTATTCACTTTTACCTTAATTATTGTCACATTATTTTCTTAGTTGGTTGGCCACATTCCGCATTAAAAAAAAATCCCCAAATTCTTACACATCACAATGACGACTATCGCGGCTGCACCTTCGTTCGGTGGCCACCGACCGCACAGCTGGTGGTGTCTAATATTGCACGCAATTATCGTGAATGATGATGGCTTTGGTGATGTTGATGATGAACGAGAGAAGGCGGGCGAGGGCACCGATGATGATGGCGTAAAAGTGTACATTGTGTTCATAAAACAAAGTGGCACTGATTTAATGACCAACTACCAACGGACTAAACGCTGCCAAGCAGAAAATAAAAGCCAGTAAAACGAAACAGCATAGCTGCAGTTTGGGTGGGGCGAAAGCGTTAGGAATGTAAGCGACCACAACGAGAAAAATATATAAAAAAGAAAAGTTTAAGATTACCAAATGAAAGAAAGCAAAGCAAAGCAGTATTTTGTATGAAATGAAGCGCGAGAAACCTAGAAGTTCCTCTGGCCAAAAATAAAAAAAATACATAAATACCGAGGCAAAAACAAATCAGCATTGTGTAGTGACATAGGGAGGCGGAAAAAATATTTTCAATTTCGTTAATGACCCAAACGTTGCGCTGCAATTTATATGGCATGCTTGCATACAACCACACACACATGCACATAAACTAAAATCTACTTACATTGTTACACTAATAGGTAGGTGGACTCCTTGTCGGGTCAAAGGGGCCACAGACACGTTCAAAAGACAAATAATGGCACAGCAGGACATTGACAATCGCGGCTGCAGCAAAAGCAAAAGGCAACAACGGCTGAGACACAACACCAACAACTTCGCTGGCGATCGGGTAATTGACTTTAGTCGGTTGCATGCCACGGCGAAGAGTAGTGCAATTGTTGAAATGCTGTCAGTGGCTATTGCCGCTGCTGCCGCTGCTGATGTTGCATGTTGCATGTTGCAAGACAACACATTGCTCAATTAATCATAAAACGTTGAAAAGGCGTCGTACAATGCCAGCAGCAAAATAGAAAAGAAGTAAACCAAAATAAAACAAACGCTGCATGCCACAAATATACAGTGGAAAAAAGAAGTAAATCAATTGAAAGACATTTGAGTATAAAAAAAATGACAGCGAATATAAAGCAAATGACTGTGGGAGCGCGCTAAAGATTCTACTAATTTTTTCCAAACAAAATTATCTGTCATTGTTTTTTGGTTTTTTTGTGCGCGTTACATCAAGAAGGCGTTGCAATGAACTTGCATCACACTAAGTTTTATCTTTTCATCAAACACAAAAAAAAAAGATTCCAAAAAATATAAAGAGGAGATATAAAAAGTTACCAACAAATGTCGATAATTATTGGTATGTTTTCTCTTTTTTTCTTCTAAATGGATATCACTCATTCTCTTGACATCAACGATGTTTGAATAATTTGTTGTTGCCTTATTTGTTTGAGCGTAAATAACTCATTTATTTTGTTGATGAAATTTAATTTCACTATGCGCCTGCATTCATGTACATATATGTAATAGTGTATTTAGGTATTTATGTACATATATTTATATTATTGTACAAAAAAACCGAGAAAAAGGTAAAGCCTGTGAAGCTTCTTTCCTGCGAGCATGTTGGAATTTTGTAGTAGTAAAAATAGTACCAGCAATTAGTAGTAGATACTAGTAAAAATATTTGTAGTTATTAGTAGTACCATTGGTCAAAATAGTAGTAGAAATGAGTAGAAACCTTAGTAAAAATAAAAGTACCAATTAGTAAAAATAGAGGTAGTATTAGTAAAAATAGTAGTAGAAATTAGCTAAAATAGTAGTTGAAATTAGTAAAAATAGTAGTAGAAATTAGTTAAAATGCGTAGTAGTTATTAATAGTAGTATTAGTAAAAATAGTAGTAGAAATTAGTATAAATGGTAGTAGTTATTAATAGTAATATTAATAAAAATATAAATACAAATTAGTAAAAATAGTAGTAGAGATTAGTCAAAATAATAAAAGTAATAAGTAGTTGCCTTTGCCAAAATAGTAGTAGAATTTTGTAAAAATAAAAGTGGTAATTAGTAGTAGAATAAGTAAAAATAGTAGTAGAAATTATTAAAAATAGTAGAAGTAGTTAGTAGTTGCATTAGACAAAATATTAGTACAATTCAGTAAAAATAATAGTAACAATTAAAAGTAGGAGCAATAAAAATAGTAGTAGAAACGGACAGAAATAGTAGTAGTAATAAGTAGTAGCATAAATAAAAATAGTATTAGAAATTAGCAAAAATAGTAGCAGTAATTAGTAGAAATTAGTAAAAATAATAGCAATAATTAGTAGTTGTCTTAGTCCAATGGTAGTAGAATTTAGTAAAAATAAAAGCAGTATTTAGTAGTAGACTTATTATAAAAAATAGTAGTGGAAATTAGTAAAAATAGTAGCAATAATTAGTAACTGCATTAGTGAAATTGTAATATAATTTATTAAAAATAAAAGTAATAATTTAAAGTATGATTACTGAAAATAGTAGAAAAATGAAACGGTGCAGAACTTTTCCTTAAATGGCCTAGAATCTATACCGAAATGGTCCAACGCGACATATGTATGTATATATATATATTTGACGGAGACATACGAGACGAACAAATTTAGTGTGCTCGACGTCTACGACGTTCTTACCTTTTGCAGTTTTCATATTGTGGAAAATTTCAAGAAATGGCAATGATCATAGTGATTGAAAAAATGTTTAAACTTGGACCAATCCTCTTGTTGTTCAAATGTCAATTTAATTGCGAAAAAGCGGCAACTTCATAAATTATGCCGAATTTATCGATAGTGTTTTATCTAGCCTTGACGCTGCATTAAATAACATCTAAGAGCCGATTCCAATCAAGAATATGTAAAACGCCTCCCACACCGAAGTTATCTCTACGGTATAAGCAGGCCAAGGTGAAAATAGCTGAATAGTATCAATTTAGGGTGTGAGAATGAGAAATTGTAGTTTTTTCGGACGCAAACAAATTCAGCTTGAATGAAACCGATGGTTGCCAAATGTATTGAAAAACAAGAGGAAAGAATGGCTTGTCATTTCGGAGATGGTTTTGTTATGATCTGGACCACCATTGGTTGCATATGAAGAACACCCATATGATATATATCTACAAAAATAAATATGCCAAGTATATAAAGTAGAAATTAATATTTGGAAAGCGATAAAAGATACCTACTAAAAATACCAACTTTAGAATGGCCCGCCTGCAGCTCAGAGCTAAACTCTATAGAAAACATAGAAAGTATGTACATATACTTTCTGAAGCAGTTTTTAAAAATGGAAGACAGTTTGATTGAGCTAAAGGCCTTAGAAGTACGGGTAATACTGAATTTTAAATATATTAATCAAACTATTAAAAAAAAAATTAATCAACGCAATGCCTACAAGACATGCCAAATTAATGATGATCCAGCACAAAATATTAAAAACTAATTATAAACTGCATTCAATAATCTATTAATTTAGATGTAATAAATTCAACGAAATCC
>OX639996.1:99531598-99700523 GCA_951828415.1 Anomoia purmunda
CTATATGAAAAGCGAGGTTGGCGTATTCTTAGCAAAGATACGAGTTATATTTTGCCTGCTGATGATTTTGTCTGCGATTTGCATTTTACGTTTAATGCCTTTTTGCAGTTTAATTAAGATAATGCAGTCACTGCAATTACAACAATAAAACCTGCAAATTGCGATTGGTTTGAGTGCTGCAACGAAAGGCTCAACAGTTGAGAGGGTTTGGGGAGAAAGAGCCATTCGGTTGTCAATCGTTCAACACCTCGCCTTTCATTGGCGAATGTTGGGGATTTGGTGATTTATTGTACCTCAGCAAAATTGCTGTTGTTGTTTTTGTTGTCATCGTTTTTCTTTAGTGCCGAGACCCACTGGTGACAACGCCGTACAGTTGTTGCACTTTAGCAGTACAACGGCGGTGTATTAGTACTAAGTTTTTGCTGTTGCTTGGATTTCACTCAATACAAGCCAATTAATTAGATGGCAATGGAGATAGCGATTGCAATATCTATGCAATGGGCTACTGCAAGTTCAGTCAGTGTGATGTGAAATTAGATTGCTTAGTCTTCCTTCGATTTCAAAATTTAGTTCGTTTGGTAAGCATATTTTGTTTTTAACACATTGAAGTCGTTAAGCCGCACTTAGAATGTGATTCGTGGTGCAAATATTTCCATTATGACTGACATTCTACGTAGAAATGTGTCATACTAAACGAAGTTTTAGGCAGAGAGTTCGAGTTGCTGTTTTGACTATTGGTACTCAGACCTCAACTTAAGCACATATGGATATTTTTTTTTGGAGCTGAAATAGGCTATTCACACATCCTGCGCCATATTTCATATCTTCGTCCTGCATAGATGCAATGCCTCCTCTTATAGCAGTTTTTTGATATATCCCTTGATGTGGCTTTGCCGAGATTCTAAAATTTTTCGTAAACTTTTTCGAAATTAAAATATATGCAGATGGCTTTCATTGCTTGGCGAGATGCGAGTCATGTTCCAAAAAAAAATGTCTATATAACTTAATGTCTTATACAAGGACCAGTACAGGGTGGATTATCCACTAAGTCCTGTGTTCGAGGTCTTCTAACGGTAGGTCCAAAAAACGAGTTGTTTCGACGGGACCGGAGCAAAGAGAGAGGAGCGTTAGATGAGTGGGTTTTTGTGGGCACATGAAAAGATGATTGGTGTCATGCAAGGACTTTTCACATACATATATGGCACTTTTTAGTATGTTGATGTCTATTCTGGATAAGCACATAGGTGCTTAACCTTCTAAAATAACCATCAAATGTGGGTCTCACGAGGCAATTGAGCTCTTCGTCTGCAAAGGGTGATGATTGAACTCCATAAACGGCATTTGTGGGACGGGAGTTGATGAAGTTGTTAATTGACCCTCGATGAATGTCGGCTAAGACCTGGCTATAGTAGACCTGCCTATAGTACGTCTGGTCCAGCAGTTGTTGTACCTATTGCAGGACTAGGTCCTTAAGTTTCAAGAGATGGTAACATACCACTAGAAATTGCTTGTTAAGCATTTGTTATGCTCCATAACTAGGAGGATTGCACCTCACTGTGCAAATGGTGAATAGGCGAAATCAAGAAGCATACCGTGGAAGTCCGAGATGTGGTATTTCGACATATCTGGAGCTTCAGTTGTATGCGCAGAGAAGGGCAGCAAGCTGTCGAAGGTAACCTTCTAAAAATGTTCGGCCAACGTGGACATCGACCTAACTCTAGCTAGTCTTCCTGTTTCCATATGGTAAAGAGTGTCGCCGAGGATTTTGCTAGAGATAGCGAGAGGTTTCTCGCAATAAAGCAGCTCAACAGTTTGGTCTACGTATTGGAATAACTTCAGTTTTACCTTACCAAGGATGGTTATTTTAATGATCTATGCCTGTTTCGATCGGCGAAAGCCACTATTTGTCTACAGGGTGCGCCATCTGTTTCTACGATATATAAACATTGAATAACTTCGTCATTTGCCACTGATTTACTTGACTAAGACCAATTTCTTACACAAGTTTTGGAAGCTTCAAACCAGTAAAAGTTTAATCACCGCTTCATAGCGAAAGAGCGCGCCAAAATAATCGTCTAAATGTTGGAAACTATGCCGGACTTTTGGATGCTAGTTTTAATGACCGACGCGGCGCTCTTTACCTTCTGTGGCGGTGTTAATAAAAGTAGCCGCAAGGTTTATGAAACACCATCACATGATCAAAAAGTGACCGTTTGAGCCGGTGCGTGCGCGGTAGTAAACGATATCGGTGGATGCTGTCGCATTTTTCATTCCCGAAAATGCGTTAAATAGGTCTACGCCCCATAGCAGCATAAAGAATACAGTTTTTACAACAAAAATTCTCTAGACATGTGATATCGAAAAGGTGTGAACTGGCCACCAAGATCCCCCTTGGTTGATATTGCAAGTGGGCAAAATCGGATAGCAGCCAAGCCCACATAACGGTGGTGTTTTGTGAAAATCAAAAAATTGCGATATTTCAGTACTTATTAAAGGTAGTTTCCTCAAATTTATTGTACAGGGTTGGGCCGAAGAGAGAAATACACAGGTTAAATTTTTTTTGGAAAAGTGGGCGTAGCACCGCCTGCTATAAAGAAAATCGGTATATTCCCAAAGCTATGCTGCCAAACTCTATCACACATTTAGTACCCACATTGAATTCCAAGTCAATACGCAAAGATTCGATAGCTTTAAAAATCAGATAATAACTAATTTAAAAAAGCAAAAATATTGCGTTTTATATTTAAGAAAATTTTGAATAAAAATGTATATTTAATATGCTGTTTGAGGTTGTAAAGCATATATATTCAAAACTATTTTACCAAACTCTACCAAATTGAGTACATACAGTGGGTTTCAAGCCATTATGCAAAAAAAAATCGATATTGTACAAACTTGTAACATTCAAAATTTAAAAAAGGGGGAAATGCGTTAAAATAATACTGATTTCTTTTTGTTTATATTTAAATAAATTAAATTCATTAGAGTTTTGAAAATATTAATATAATAGCGTACGCGGCTTACTTTGCTGCGACAATACAGACATATTTTTGGAGATATTGAACAGATATCTTTTACAAGTGTTTTTGGGTTTCTATCTTATTTTAAAGTAGATGTGTTTATATCAAACATCATATACAAATCTATTCGAGATAGCGGGGATTATACGGCGAGGAGTAGCTTCATCTTAAAGGGGTGCCAAAACGATACCCAGTTTGATCTAAAAGGCATTTATTCTCAAATATCATTCCCCTCCGCCGAATAGTAGAGGAAATAATACGAATTGAAATTGAATCTTCCTTGGGGCGTGACACTGCACACTTTTTCAAAATTTACTATGTTTATCCGATCCAGTTAGCACATAAACCCACTGTAAAAATTTCATAAATATCGGTTGTGTACTTTAGGCGCATATAAAGGACTCACGTGCATTTTTTTATATTTGATTAAGTTTTTTGATTGCTGATTATTTTAAATAAAATATTTAAAGCTCGGTTGCACCTGAACCTTGACTCTTCCTTACTAGTTAGGGTTTTACTTATTCTTTATCACAATTTTAAGAAAAGCCGTAACATAGGTATTGAAAATACGCACTCTTTAAAATTTCCCCGATCAATAAGTTTTCACGAGAATGGGGCAAGTATTGCCAACCGCACAAAACATGACCCGAATTTAGCTTGATCGCGGAATTTACTCTTCAAGTTAATAGAATAATTTACGAAAACCAGCACGAGAAGTTCAAGTGTCCGAATCCACAATTCGGTGATATACCCGTACAGATTTCCGATACAAGTTCTACACAATGAGAAGGGCTCAGATTATTCTAGAACGATTTCTTACGAGCGTAGCGTCTTTATTTTTGCGAAAAAACTATTGACCAAGATGTGGCTCAGGTGCTCCGAATACAAATTTTCCCGGGAACGTTATGGTTTTGGGAGTTGCAAACAATGAATGGAATGTCATGCCACTAAATTTCTTTCCTCAAGGGCTTCGCCTCTGCTCCTTCAAACAAGTCATCACGATGCAAGATTTAATGATCGAGAAGTTGAATGACCACATATTACCAAATCTATTAGCAGTAATAATCCCCAAAACATCGTCGCCGAATATGGGCGAGAACAGCTTATAGGGGTATGGAGACGTTTCCAGCAGAAGATTGAGAAGATTGAAGCTGTCATTGTCGCTGAAGGGGATTTTATTAAATAAAAATATAGCTTCAAGTCGATAATCGAACTCCAAAATATTTAATAAAATACATATAAAATATTTTTCTATGAAATATACGAATTCAATTAGTAGGCAAATAGCTTCTAGAAATTTGTGTCCGACCAAAAAAGGGTGCATTGATAATATCAGAAGTCAATATGTCAACATGAATGAATTTACACTTTCCAAAGCCCAAGTGGGCAATGGATGAATATACATAGAGAAAAGGTTATAATGCCATGTCACATGACAATTTGTTGAAATAATGCCAAAAACTAAAAGGATACGGTGCAAAGGGTTAAATTGAAAGGGTACTCCAAAGGTGGTAGGCATTTGTGTAACCACAGAACAAAATTGGCTGCAAATAAAATACTAAAAAAAAAGCAAAATGTTCCAACTAAGGCTAAACAATTATGGAGTAATGTCAAGTCATCATAAAATCAGCAAACAAAAAAGTAAATGAAAGTTAAAATGATAATGAAAGAAAAACCAAAAAAAAACCTCCTAAATTCATACACGTTAACCTTTTACTCCGAGTGAATGCCAGCCAGGCGCGAAAAAAGGCGAATTGTTTAAGTAAAACGCAAACATCTGTGACAAATGATCAATGCCTGCTGATAAGGCACTAAGCGACGCAACACCCAACCAACCAACACCCTGAACCGAAACGCAACGCGCGAAACACCAAACACCCTAATATCCTGTCGCTGCTTCTCGTGTCTCCGCTGTAGAGCCACATAGCCAGAGTAGAGCTGTCAAATTTTGTGGTAGCAAGGAAGCCGCGAATTTTGGTCAACCCTTCGGTGACATATTTTTTGTATTTTTTTTTTTTTGTTGGCCAAAATGAAATGAGCAATGACGAAAAGCAGCGCAGGGCAGGGGTAATTTGCATGACTCCATTTATCTATTTGTGTGTTGTGTGTGCGTTTGTGAGTCGCGTCGGTATCTCGGCGCTAATTTGTCGCTTATCTTAATTTAAATCAGCTGCGTTGCACAATTTCGAGCTACCCATTTTAAATTTAATTGTTGCTTGGTAATTGTTGCCATATTGCTGTAGCAGAAGCGTTGAAAAATTGAGCTTTGTCTGCTGCATTTTAGTTCTCTTTTTTGTTTTGTTTTTGAATTTGCTTTGCTTACAATTTTAAACATTTCATAGGGACATAAACACTTTTGTCCAATGTTATTTTTCTGTTGGAGATTCTTGTTTGTTGATAAGCGCACAAATTGTAGTGGTCAAATATGTTTTAACCATGTCCACCCGCCAAATGAGTTTTCAAGTTTTTTTTAAAGTAATTCTGTTGCATATTCCGTGACTGTGTTGTTTGCCAAGTTGAGTGCGCAATTGTGCAGGATTTCATTTTTGACGCCTCGAAATATGTTTGGAATTTCATGCTATGCTAAAATGCTAAGCAATAACTAGAAAAAAAAAACATAAAGGAACACGAGTGTGTTATCTGTGGTGTTTACAATTCGTCCCATTTGTGGCATGTGGCACTTGGTAATTGTCAATTATTTAAAACCCTCGATAAGGGTAATTCTGCCTTAAAGATAACATATGTTTGAGGGCGTGGATTGACCTGACATTTTAATTTTTTTTTGAAATTTAAATGAGTGCGATTACTTTTTTTTAATTTTTTTTTTTGGTCATGGCGCACGAAAGAGATCGCCAAAGGAAAATACTGATTTTTAGCTATAGGAAAATAAAAAGTTACAATTGTTTTAGAATAAAACTTTATTGAACTAAAATATTTGTCTACATATTACAACTCTGCTCATGGTTCAAATAAAACAGTAATTACTCTAACAAATATATTTTATAACAATAACACAGTGCTACAAAAATGCACGAACTTTTTCGATTACTAAAAACTTACATTTTATTCGAGTAAAATGCAATTTGCTGCAAAATGTATACCCGGAAAGTTTCTAAAAAATCTGATTTCAAAGTTTGAATATTTGATGACAATTTATTGAAGTTTTTGAATTTTGCCAAAAGGTTGAAAAATTTATTTATATGGTTTATGTTAAATTCTTTGTCTACGTCCGAATCATTCCAGATGACGATAAAAAATCGGCATAATATTTTTCAAGCTTTGAGTTTTGTTACAAACGGATATCGTTGCTATATCTTGTATTCATCACTGACTAATTTGAGAGTAAAAGAAAGCTACCAAATGACAGGAGTTAGCTACACCCTGCTAGACCATGGTCGTTATCTTCAAACTCACCTTAGGGGAGGTCCAAGAAATGGGCTGGTTCGACAGGGTTGTTCCATAAGGAAAGGGATGTTAGGCAAATAGGTTTGTTGGGGTATGTGAATAGGTGAATCCCTGCATGCCGGGCATACATTAGAGATGTCGGGCTAGAGTCTAGATGCGGGACTCTCTAGGCAGCTGAACCTCTTCGTCTGTAGTTGGTGGTGCTTTGACTCCAATAACTGCATCCATAGGGCGGGAGTTCATGAAGGTGGTGATTGACTCCTGGGTAACCGGATTCACGGTTCGTACTGGTGTACGACTGGATCCCGTCCATGAATCCTCTGACGTGCCTCGGAGGCGGCTCGGCCATTTACAAGTTATCGTTTGTGTGCTTCGTTCGGTGGCACGAGAAACTTCTTGCTAAGCTAAGTATTATGCTTACCCACAAGTAGCATGAAAGCCTCTTGGGGAAATTGTGCCTCAGGTGACATCAGAAGACGTTCCGTTATAGTGTGGACTGCGACTTTCTGATAGGTCTGTTTTTGCTTCGTCCACTGTGTCCTACTGGCCCCGACGTCCAAATTGGTGCAGCATAGTTTACAGCCGCCTGATCAATCGCCTTGACGATTATTGACTAAAGCGATTGTGCGCTGAAAAGAAAAGCAGGCTGTCAAAGGTAACTCGTAAGATCCTCGGGTGGTTAACCGCTGAGGGTTGCCTTCAACATGCATGATCTCCTGTTTTCCATGTTGTGCACATCGGCTCGTACAGTAAAGAAGGTCGGAGAAATACCTTCCACGACATCTCATCACTTGCATTGCCCGTAACCGTTATCAGCGTACGAGACGATGTTGACTCTTTCTGGCGGTTGAGGGAGTTTTGTAATCTAAAAGTTAAACAGCATCGAGAAAGGACGCAACCCTTTGGAACTCCCTGTTTAATATTTCTCAATTTTAAACTCGCATCTCTGGAGCACAGACGGTGGCAGTCCATCGCTTCAACCCCTATGGAAGATTTGTTGGCTCCATGCCAGCTAGTAGCTTTGCTTGGCTAAATGTGTCGAAATCCTTTGACAAATCTATCCCTACTAGGATGGTTCTCTCACAGGGAATATTGGGGTTTAGACCGTATTACACCTGCGCATTTGTGGCGCCATCCCGATGGCATCCATACCCACCCCGCAGGTGAAGGTAAGAGCCGCCCTTGCTCTTGGCGTTTTGTGCATCCTCCTCGTCACTCTACTTAGACTTGTCTACCGAAGGATGCAAATTGAATTACCGGCTAATTAAGCTCGCGCATCTCTTCAACTTATCTTCTTCTTTGGTTTTTTTGGGAACTACTTGAAAGCAAAAATTTTAAAGGAAAACGCATCATGAACTTAGGTAGGGTAGGTATCTCATTAATTTTCGTGGAATATTAATGAGTTTAAAATCTTTGAACGTGAAAAGACGTTTCAATGGTACAATAACTTTTAGGTTTTTTTATTGAAGATCCTTACCTTGAAAATCGTTCGGAAAAATTTTTAAGATATAACCCTGCATAAAACTTGTCTTGTGTTTTATTTGCCAATCAAAAATGCATGCCTTTCAAACTAAATTTTTGAATAAATTTAAGGACTACTACTCAATTTGGCAAAATTGCTTACGTGTAGTTGGTCTGAAGGTTTTGTTGTTGTCAAAATTGTCTCTAAAGTTTAATAAGAAGTACCTCTCGAACTGGTCCAAATTTAATCCGCCACCAAACCAAGCTCTATTTGTCAACTGCACTGGCTAATTTCATTACAGTCATCTAGGCTCTGCTCTGTCCAAACAACAGGGGCAACTTGAATAGCCAGATTTCCGCCGCCATTTTGAAGTAACATTCCCATTATAATGAAATGCAGCAGATGAAGCATGGAATATTTTTTCAGGCAAAACGAATCGCCGAAAAACATAAAAAATTCAATGAAAACCAAAGCATTGGGAGGTTTTTGCATATCTCATAATTAAGTCCGATAAACGACAAGCGCGTATGACAAGCGTGTCAGCGATTAGCGCATAAAAAAAATGCATACATTCAACAAAAATACTTGACCTTTGACCAGTAGGGAAACCAATGACTAGTAATTTATATCAATACGAAAATCAGAGCACCAATTGATACTCAACGGCAGCTGAGGACAAATCAATTGGTCACTCGCCATTTGCATGCAAAACGAAAATTGACATATCGCCGATAAAATAAAGATTTATCATTATAACCGGAAGCGCCACATGAATTTTTGTAAGCATATATGTAGTTATTTAAATAAAGAGAAGTGGAAGCAAGACTTGGCTTTGGATGACCATTGTCCAAAACTACAAGTGCCCGCTGGCCGAGCGCCACGCGTCATGCTAATCAGTTGGTAATTATATTGCCAAAAATCAAACAAAACCTATTATTAACGCTCACATGCAGAGCAGTCTGCTTGACAACTGACTATGAATGCAAAGTAAACTACTCATTGCTATCGGCTGATGAGTATTTATGGGCTGATAAAATTGATTTTTCATGCAACAAAATTCGCATTTGTCAAAATCGAGTGTGAGAAGAATGGGAATGCAAAGCATTGAGTACCAGAAAAATTAATAAATTTGACTAAAGTGACGTAATTAATTTTTCGGTGAACACATAAAAGGGATACATATGTATGCAGACCAGGGTATGATGCTTGTCATAGGGACGTTCGCAACTGTAGCGAGGCAAACAAAAATAAATGAATGCCTGTAGTTGAATAATGAAGTGTGAATGGCAAGTTAAGCCAGAGCGGCGCTTCGCAAAAGGAAAGTGTGTGGCTACATGTGAATTGCTGCTAAGCGGATTTGCGGGTAGCCCAATGTGGGCGCATATCCACTAAGCGCTCATAAGTGTTGGTAAAACAATGAAATTGCTTGTCGAGTTGATGATTTTTCGAATAACAGCTCGATTTAGAGAAACAAATCGAATAGGCAACTCTATTAATACTACCGCGCTGGTGTCTAGAAAGGCTGGGAAAATAGTCGCAGTACTAAACTCACTTTAGGTAGCAAAAAGTCACGTGCCTATGCCCCGACTGCAAACGCATAAGAGTATGCGATACTAATCTGGCTGTTAGGCGAGTGAATGGCAGAAAAGTAAGTGAAAGTCACACACATACATACGTCGGTATTTCTATTAAATGCCAGACAAAAATGAAAAACACACAACAAATTATCCAGCTGGATGTACAGCAAGGACCTATCAGACCTAGCAGCGCGAATGTTGGTAACAAAGCCGAGTAGCAAGCGCTTTGTCCGCAATTTGTGACGCTTTGATTTTTTTTCCACGCGCCGCTTTATCCACACACACACACATACACACACACATTAAACGTCGGCAGGAGAAGTAGCACATTGACGTTGCTGATAGAGTCACAACAGCCAAATTTGCCCAACCGAGCTGCCAACCAACCAGCCAGCCAGCCAACAAGCGATTATCCTTGCGCCTTGCTTGCTCTACTTTGTGTTTTTGTTGACCGCTGACTGCCTGCCTGCCAGTCAGCCCATTACCTCAAACACAGCCACAGTTAAACTCATATATGTAATTCATAGGCAGTAAGGCAATGTCCTTTTTTCTACTTAATAAATTATCAGTTATTGTTGTTGTTATTGTTTAACACCTTTTGTTGCGTGATTTCTCACTTTTATCCTGCCACTCTTGTTCGTTCGTTTTGTTGCTATTGTTTTTCTATTTGTTACGTTCGCATATAATGAAAAATCGTTCAATTGTCGCGGGTTAAAAAGTCGCCGAAGTTGTGTCGAAACAATTGAAAAGGCATAAATATCAAGTACATCATGCGTACGCATAGCAGTGTGTGTGTGTATGTGTGTGCGTAATTGTTTGTTTGTTTGTATGTAGTTACTGAAAAGTAGCGTTCTAGCTCTCGGTAGTGGGAAAATAGGGCGACCCTTGTTTTCGTTTTTTTTTTTTTTTTTTGTTGCGCTGTGCAGCGCGTTGGGTATGCGACTGAAGTGTGCGTGGCAGGATAATCTTGTTGCACTACTTAACTCAATTAAAACTGTAGCATTGTTCAAGCCTCTGATTTTGGTTTTAAGCGAAGGGGTTTTGGTATTGCTAAGAATCAGCTGTATGAATGTGATATGATTGCGGATTAAAGACAATGGGCCTTATTATGAGCCACATTCGATCTTTGACTGTGACCGAAAGAGCTGATCGAAAAAATTTGTTTTTCGTATTATGGCCAACATTGGATGAAGAATAGCGCTATTGTGAATTACACTCATTTAGATCATTCACAGTAGTATATTTTTATTAGCTGTCATTGAAAATAACTACAAGTTGCAAGTAAGTTGAGTAAATAAAAATAAAATAAAAGTATAACTACGTCGGAGTTATGATTCGACGATTCTTCCGAGCAGGAGGCTGGGAGTTTATTGAAATTGGCAACGAGTAGAAAACGATTAAAAGATGCTTCAAACACTTTGGATATGAATTCCACCGCATAAGTGTAATACTTCAGAGATAGTTTTATATTTATTGATAACATTTATGAATATTGTTTACAGATTTATAAGAAAGTTTCAACTATCTAAGGAGGCATTTGTGGATTTGCTCTCCACCATAGAAGAGTCGCTGCAGCACTGTACCCGAGCCAAATCAATTCCAAACATTGTGCTACGATTTTGTGCTCAGGAATGCAAATACAAAAGTTTTACGGAATAATATACTAATTTAATTAACCTTAATCAATTTAGCTTCAACGAGAATTCTCCCCATTTTTTCTCTGCTTGAGCCTTTGTGCAAATCGCTTTTGGAAATTGAGGATATTCTTCCATCAATGAAACCAATATTTTCAGTTGTTGTTTCGTACTTATGACCTTGGACCTACATAGAAGTAACAAAAATAGTTTAATAATACTGTTTGGTCGCCAAAAAGCAAAAAGCATTTTCGAAATATTTACATTTTCTGCAATTTGTCACACTTCGATGCAGAGTCGAAAGCAAAATTCTGTTCGACAGAAAATTCGATGCGCAACGAAAATTTCGACAGGGTTGCACAGCTCATAATATGAATTGAAGATTTGATTTTCGATGTTCGATACCCTGCGAAGATCGATGATCGAATGCAGCTCATAATTAGGGTCAGATAAGGTGAATTTATATTAAACGTAATACTCTAAAAAATTGCATCCATTGCAAAGTTGTGGTGTCTTTAACCGTCATCTCCACCACAAAAATAAAAAAAATTTACGTTTCCTACCCTCGTGTGCCATTTTTCACATATATAGAATTTGTATGTATTTTGAGTCAATAAATTTATTTTTGGTTTGTAACAAATTTTTTTATTTTTATTTTTTTTATACAAGTTTATTTCTAATACATTTTACACAAGCGTCGAGGTTATGTCTGAGTAGTTTCGAACCAGGGTGGTAACCTCTCTCGAGGCTCTAGAAATTCACTAAGTGTTGCTGGCGTTATGGGCTGCCCTAACGATCTTCTAAAAAATTGCCCTGAGTCGTTTTATGATTATCCCCTAATGACTGAAAGTTCATTTCATGGTACGCCTTTTGCCATTGCCATGCATGGTTTTGCCAGAGATATTCAAAGCTCTCGTATTGCTTTTTGGTTTGTTTGCCAATTTGGACCATATCTTTGAAAACAATGAACCCGTTCAGACCTGAAACGGTGATCATGTTTGAGGCTATAACCATTGCCATTGATTTATTTTTATTTTATAGCGGTAACAAGACAACAAAATAAATATATATAAATAAAAGAAGTTTATGAATTGCAACTGATGAATTATAAATGACTTCCATGCTTCATTATAATTTAGTTGTTATAATACCGAAAAACTGCTTTCATTTTTTCCATTGGTACGGTAGAAAGGTTCAGAGCAACCCAATACCCAAAATTGTATAAGATGAAATGTAATGGCGTATGTATTGCATCTCTCCCGGAAACCTAGCAGCTGCTTATCAATTGTTACACAATCAGAGAGATTGAAGTAATCAGCCAAAATTCCGGACCATAATCAAATATTTCCCGCATTGGAGCATACCTCTCTGTAAAACTTTCCTGATGTCGGCTCGAAACATTGTTAAATCGAACAACTTGTTTATTGAAAATACAACAAGCGAATTTCTATAGAAAATTCATGGAACTGACTGTCATGGAAAGACACATATGTATGAGGGAAAGAAACGTAAATTTAATAATATCTCTCAAACAAATAATATTTTTCCATCAAATTTCAGATTTTTGATAAAGTATTTATTAGATAGGAATTATCAAGACATTTTTTGAACTTCGTTTAAAAAATTCGTTGAAACAATTATTGACAAAATTTGTGTGTGATATTTCGCACAAGGAGGGGATGAATGTTGAATTATCTTGATAAAAATTGTACAGTCTAATATATCGAAAAAGTTTCTAAATGAAGCGCTGCGAGCTTATAACAAAATATCGGTAGCAGCTAATTTCCATTAATGAAGTGAGAGCCAAAGCACTTGAAGTCCAGGAAAGCAGCACAGCTGAGAAGAATATGGAAATATGACTCCACCTTGTCATCCTCCCGACAGCTTCGACAGTGGAATTCAGTAGTAATAATTTGATACAATAAAGAATTGATTACGGCCTGGCTATCAGAATATAAATATGTTGGCTTGTCTAAAAGTTATAACACAGCTGCCTCAATGATAGCCTATGTCTCGGCCCTGCATAAAACGCAGTAGTCTGGAAGTCCAAATTCTTGGCTGATAGAGAGCTCTTCGCAGGAAAAACAACAATTAATAGCTCCAGCTTTGACCCATTGGTAAAGAATTATTCTGTGAGTAAAAAAGGATCCCTTCGGAGCCGCCATTAGCGCGCAGAATTTAATGTCCCGGAAATACATTTTTTAAGTCTTTTCACTAGAAAGTTAGGTTCGAAGAAAACTGTTCTTTCTTGTGATGTCGTAATTTTATCTTCAAATTACGATTGAGAAAAAGTTCCTTTAAAATTGATGAAAACCTGCATATAAATAAATCTGTTTATTTTTTGTGATAATTGTTTTTTTTTCAATTGCGGAAATTTCAAGTCTACGGCCTTGTTTATTTAACGCCTCGTCGGACCCCACTGCTTCGTCTCGTACAGCTCCCGTTAAATTATTAAAAATGAGATGTTGCTAAAAAAGAAAGACCACTCTAGCTAGAAAGATTCTCGTCCAGCACGCATAGTCGTTAATCACTGTTGTTCAGTGGGGTTTTTAGTTTTGGATCACTAGCCTCAACTAACACTTGGAGAATTTTGTTGGCATTATTTAAATGCCGTGCTCTATCGCTAGACCTCACCATCCCAGTGGAAGCTAACAAAAAGACAAATAATAGTATGTTGTTTGGGGCCAGTACATAGCAGTATTGTTCAAATATCTCCTGTCTACACAGTTAATGCTATCGATTCTTTTCCTACGACGCTTGATGCAATTTAGGTACAATTGACGGGCGCCGTAGCCGATAGTGTAGCGAGTGGGTGTTTCATTTGGAGGTTCACATCTCATCCAGGGCAAGTAATACCAAAAACTATATAAAAAAGCCGCCCCTGGGCAGGCATTGCCAACCCTCCGAGTACATTTCTGCCATGAACAAACCAAAAATCATTTGCCGTTCAGCATCAAGACGCACGCCACAAATGGTAGAAGAAGATCGCCTAAGCATCGAGTTATACGATATAAGCGTCAAATAGTTACTATTAGGTAGAACTTCAACGCAAACCAAGTGACGTCAAGTTCTTTTCCTTTTGGTACTTACAACGCAGAGGAGGCCGTTCTCTTGCTCTGCCGCAACCAGCGGGTACCGCGTTCAATACTTTCAGGTCCCTCTCTAGAGGTCCCTCTCATCTGATGCTGACAGTGCCCATGCCTCAGAGCCATACAATGTCACGGACATGAGGGGAGACGAGAGGCTTATGTCTGCAGCGGACAATATCAAAAATTTAGAGAAATTCTACTAGTATGCAGCTAAATAGTGGATTCATAGAAAAAAAGAAGAACCTGACCACTAGACCGAAATTAACCGCAGAAGTAAGCTAGACTTTTTAACGATCATATCATTCAACCAAAACGTAGATAATATATCCCCTATAACTTAGATATAACTTAACCATTTTAGCTAAGTTAGTATGAAGAATATACTCGTACTTTTCATCATTCTTCCGCAAAGTGTTTTTTTAAGAAAAATATGCTCTTTGAATACATTTTTACCCTTGGAATTACTCATAGTATTAGTAGATTCAGCAGGCGTATTATATGTTTACATCTAACATTTTTCACGCGATCCATGGAGCATACGACAATCAAAATTGGACCTAGATATTTGTGTATATAATTTTATATTTTAAAAGATGACAAATAAGTTAATTTTAAAAGTAGTTAATAATTTCTGAAGTAATAGAAATAAATATAGACAAAGCGCGCGAAATAAGTAAATTGAACATAATCCTTTGCTATTTTTGAAAACTTAGCATAGAAATAGTATTACTCGAGCTTTCCTTCAAATATTTTAATTATTAATTAGTTCTAATGTAATAACAAAATTATTAATATTTACTAGCTTTTAAAAAATGTTAATAAAACCTATCGAATTTTTTTTTGGCTTCGATTATCTCTTTCAGTTGCAGAAAATTTTTCTCATCAACTCTGCATTCATTACAATCAAGGACCGTTTTTTTCAAGTCAATAAAAAATAGTGGATTTTCCCGATATGTTTTCCATGTCAAACCGAGAGGTAATGGTGTAAATTTTGTCCATCAAAAATAACAGTTTAAATTTTTTGATTGAAAAATTAAAGCTCAAAAATATCAGTTTAAAATCTATGATTTTTTCAATTTAAAAAAAAAAAACTCAAAATTTTAGCTGTTATTTTTGATCGCAAAAATATATTTAGAAAAAAATCAAAGTAATCTAAAGCAGTCATGGCAATCATTCCTGAGAAGCTTCACACTCCTATATTCAATTCGCAAACTTGTCCCGCCTGATTTGCTATATTAAAATTTCGAAAAAAAATATAATTTTAAACTTTGATCAGACAATTATTTTTCGTAAAACTTCAATAGGCGGCCGCCGTAGCCGAGTGCTCGAATCCTTGCAAGCATTTCCTAATATCGATCGCCTCCCGCTATTCAACAGCAATCCACCGACTGTGTTTCCGCCATGAAAACCCTTCTCACACAAATCATTTGCCTCTCGGAGTCGGCGTAAAACCGTAGGTTCCTCAATTTGTGGCAAAAAAAAATCAGAAAATTACCATTATTTCTTGAGTTTAATTTTTTTGCTCGGGAAAACAATCGTTATTTCTTGAGTTTTATATATATTTTTTTTTTTAATTGAAGCTTATTTTATGTGAAAACCAACAACAAATTAAATTTTTTTCTGAGCTAAAAATAAAACTGAAGATATAACGGTTATTTCTTAAGTAACTAATAAAACTAAAAAATACGATCATTTTTTAAGCAAAAAATAGAATTCCCGGAATAACTACTATTTTGCGAGCAATCAATGAACATATAAAACTCAAAAAAAAAAAAAAAATACGGTTGAACTTGAGTTTTTAAAATAAAACTTAAAAATTAAAAATCAGTGTCCCTTGTAACAAGGGAGATTGTATATTATAATTTATTTTTATTTCATTTATAAACGTAGCATTTCCCTTTCCGTATGATTTTTTGATTGGAAATTTTAAGAATTATCATTATTCTTTTAAAATTCCCGTTTTCATCGCACAGTGATTTTGTCTGAGAATCCCATAGTTAAATTTGTCACCAAAGAATTCTCTAGAACATTTTAACACTTAACCTGCTTTCCAAATTTCTTTTCTGAAGGGTTTCTTAAAGTATGGATTAACCTTTGAGTTTGCTGTGATATTTTTACCACACTTTTCATTTTTTTTTTTTGAAAATAACTTAGGCCGCGTCATGACACTTTTAGTCGGCCAAAGAAAAGTTATTCAAATTCATCGAGTATTTTACTACTGAATAGGTATAATTTGAGGAAATATAATAAACAATTTTTTTGTTTCCTGTGCGTTAAAATAAAACCAAATAACACATTTTATTTCTTATAAAAATGTTACGTTTTATTTATGAAAATATTAATTATTTCTTAATTTTTTGTATATGTTATTTTTTTGTTTGTTTTAGAAATATTCTTTGCATAACATAAATTTACAAATTTTGTTTTCAAATATCAAATTAAAATTTACATTAATTGTTTATATAATTTTTTTTTAAAACGAGAAATTTGCTAAAATAATTTTTTTTAAAATAATTTAGAGCGCCAAAATTTGTTTGGATAATTTTTCAAGTTCTTTTTTTTTTTTGCATAAATTGTTTCAGTTATTTTTCATGAATGCTTGGTTCGGCTGTTGCTTGAATATCTCTGCGTTTTTACTGATAACTATATTTATTTATTACTATATATATATATATATATATATATGTATGTATATATTAAATTGAAAAATCGTTTAAAGTACTTTTGCTTGTATTACCAGTTTTTGTTTTATGCTTTGTATTTCTTTGCATATCTTATTCATTTACTTTATTGTTAGTGCGTTTTTGTAAGTTTTGTATTTAGTTGAACGGCTGTTTCGGTTGTCTTAAAAATATTTTGTACAATTATTTTTACTTTTGTTCCACTGGTTTATCTATTTGTATGTTTCATTTCCACTTTAATATTTTGATGTATGTATTATATTTCGTATTTTCTTATTTTTTTACTTGTATCTCATTTCCAGCATTGTACAGGGAATAAAAGTAGTAATGCCTTTTTTCACTATACATCGTTTACTGTAGTTAAGTTTAGTAGTGAATTTGACGATTAGTTTTTGAATATTGACCATACATGTGTATTTTATAAAATTGTGAGCTCTTAAATGTTAGTTGGATATATATTTATAAATATATATGTATTTATATATGTATGTAGTTGTGGATAAGATTGTAGTTATATCTATAAGTAGTAGTGAAATTTGTATGACTAATTTTTGATAGTGAAATGTTGCTTTTATTATTTCTATTTATGTAGTATAAATTCTGATTGTTTTTTGTTTTTAATTTTTAATTAGGAAATTTTGTGTGTCAAATTTGTAAAACAAATATAAAGTTATTGGTTTTAAAGGAATATGGGCAGGAATTATTGAGATTAAAATTAAATGAGAAAAAGAGAGAATAAAATAAGAAGGAAATTTTTCAAGTAACTCATTGGTAAACACTTTTTAAAACTCGCTTAGTTCGGAAGTGTAAAATTATTTTGCAAGATTTGAAAGAAAAACTAAAAATGAACGTTAACGGAGAAAACGTGAAAACTGCTCCCTACGTTTAAAAATTTAAAAAAGAGAAAGCAAAGAAAAATAAAGTTCAAAAAAATAAAAAGTAAAAATGGAAAAGTGCAAATCAAAATAAAAAACCTGCCTTTGCAAATTTTTTTTAAATGTAAAATTTATTCTTTACATATATCTTTAAATTCTAGAAGAATTTTCAATAAAAAAAAAATATCGCTCAAAATAAAGTTAAAGCTGCGCTATTCAAAAATTATAATAAAAGTAAATAGATAAAAAAATAAATAAAAAGTTTTTGAATTTAAAAGAAATCCTAGGCAATATTTTTCAAATGCAAAATTTATTAATTATGTACATCCGCTTATTTACCAACAGCCAAAATGAATTAAATTTTTTTCTAAATGATTCTGAGAAAAATTCATGTTAGAACTTTTTGAGCAAACCGCATTTTTTTTTTGTATTAATGAAAGGTAAATATTTCGTAAATTGGCAAAAAGTAAAATTCGTGTTTTGAAACTATTTTGCAATTTTTTTCATTCTGCTATGTATAGTTATTTCATATTTTACTGCTTAGTTTTGACGGCTAAAATTAAAAAAAAATTCATTATTAAAATTAAAAAAAAAATACAAATAATTTTTTTTTTCAATTTAATACTTTTATTTTTATTTTTATTTTGAAAATTGGTTTTTTGAAGAAACTCATACTGACAGAAAAAAAAATGTTCCACTTGTTTTAAATTTTTACAAAGATCGAAGCTATTACTTTTTTGTGTCCTTCACAAATTTCAAAAATTTTTATGATATGTTTAAAAATATCATAAATTATTTTGAAAAACATTTTTTTATTTGGTTTAAAATTTCGTAATAATTTTTTGTGAAAATTAGTTTCTGTTTAATTTTTATGTTATAATTTGTTTTTTGTTTAACTTTGAGTTTATAATTTTTTTTTGAAAGAAATTAAATTTTTTTGTAACTACGGACAGTATCGCAAAAAATGTTTACATTTGGCTATTTTCCAAAATATAAAAAAAATAATAAAATATAAAACCAACAACATTTAAAAAATAATTATTTCACATTCCTTCCACAAACTTAACACACAAAATTTCGTTCGCAGAAAAAAAAAATTTTCTTAGTAAAAAAAAATTGCGTATTTTTCGACATACGTACATATTTACTTTTGCATTTTGTAGTTGGAACATAGAAACTAAATATTTATTAGTGTTATACAATTAATTATATTGAAACCAAAATTCATAATAACAATGAAATATTTGAACTGCTGTTACTTGCTGGCGTCATTTTCAAATGACATTTACAACCCGAAACCGTTACACTGTTGTTACCTTACTTTTTTGCTATTTTTGTTTTACCTAAAAAATCTTTTCAAATTTCTTTCGCTAGTTCACTTCGAGTTACTCACAATTCGCTTATCTCTTAATTAATATTAGTATCGTATTTTAAAATTTTTATACATCTATAGGCATATCAAAAATTACAAAAAAAAAAAACATTTTCAAAAACTGGTCTCCAAGAAAAAGTAACTGGTTATGCTTTACAACAGAAACGAAATTATTTTATGAAGCTAACAAAAATACGACTGAACTGAGCAGCTTTGGAGTTAAAAATTTGAAAGTTATCGGCAATAATTTTTGAAAATTTAATTTTTTGCAGTTTTTTTTTTAATTTTTTAAAGGTTTTTTTATTGTTTTATTTTCTATATAGCCTCTCAATTCAGTAAATTTTTGTAAGCCAACAAAAAAAAAAAATGAAGAAAAATTATATGAAATAAATTGTTGTAAAGTCTGCGTCACTTCCCATGGAATCACAATGCGCTTTGATTGAGCTTAATGATGGTCTTTTACAAGAGTTGTCTCCTCCGGCTAACAGAAGGAGTATCGATGTGTTGTTAGGCTGCAAGGCTGTGCCGAAATTTTTTTTCGCCGCCTCATGTTATTCTTAAAACAGTTTCTCATTTGTTACTTTAATTTCTCTTCGTCGGCGGTTTGTGCGTACCAGGCTCCAGATTTCTGCTATCCACGACCGCCGCTGCCGGCGCTGCATTAGCCGTCGGTCGCTCAACACCTGCGGCAGTCAGATTTTGAGGTTGGGTTTGCGTGGAGGTTGACGCATTTTGTGGCGCCACCGTCGGATGTACAACCAACGACGGCGGCGGCGGCGGTGGCGGCGACACGACGGATTCACGTGCATGCTCTTGATGTGGCTGCTGCAGTGGTGTTTGTTGTTGTTGCAGTGGTGCCGCTTGTGCGCCAACTTGCACTGTCGTATCGCCAGTAGGTCCACTGTTGCTGATTTCCAATGATATTTGTATTACCGTCGGATGACGTTCGGATTCGTGGCAGAAACGCAATGCGTGGCAGAATATTTGTGTTAATAAATCCCAACAACCAACATCTGAATGGGCGGCAGTGGCGCTGTAGGCACTCAATGGTATGGTGATGTTGGCGCGAAAATGATTATTGTGATTGTGATGATGGGCTGTGTCGTTGGTGTGGCCGCCGCTTGGGTTGTGTGTTGGTTGCGAATGAGATGGGGTCGTGGGAGAACTGCTTGTGGTGTTATTGCCGCTACCACTGCCGCCATTACCGACACCGTCGCCCGTACTACTGGTATTAGTTTGGCTGCTATGGGCGGCCAGCAGCTTGGCCTGATCGGGTATGAAGTAAGCGATGGCCATGATGATTATTTAATTTAATTTTTTAATTTTTTTTATTTGCAAATATTTAGCTTTATTTTCGACAGATTTTTAATATATTTTATGAATATATTTTTCGTTGCTTTTTTTTTTAGAAATATCTGCTTGGAAAATTTGATTTCATTTCTTCGCCGAAAGTTTTTAGTGGGTTTTTAATTTCAGCACTTAAAAAAAATTTAATTTTTTGTTCAGTCTCACATCCTACTATCTGCCAATTTTTTTAACCAAGTTCGTTAATTAAGTAATTTTTTTTTATTTTCATTAAAATTTGAAAATTTATTATACTTTTTCCAAGTGCTTTTAATTTGTTATAGTTTACATATATTCAGTGATATTCCGTAAAGTTCATTATATAATGCAGTTTTTTTATTTTCCGCAAATTATTTTTCTTTGAAGTTCTTTTTTTGCTTAAGTTGTATTTTATTTTAATGTTTCAGCTTTCTCCAATTTCACTGTCTAGCTTCTTTGCTAGTTTTTCACTTCTTTATATCATCTGATATTTAAATTTTTGTAAATTTTATTTCACGTGAGGTTACAGTGTTTTTGTAATTTTTTATCATTAGCTTTATAGGTATTGTTCTTTTAAAGGTTTGCAAAGAAAACTATGTAATATTTCATGTCCTCGAATATTTTTTTTTTAATTTTTTTAATTCATATTTTTGAATTTTTTTTATTTCACCAAAGTTCGCCAAAAAATTTATTTTTTTTATTTTTAGATTGTTAGTTCCTCTAAAGTTTTGCTGTACTGCTCACAAAAGTATCTCACACTAGCTTTAGCAGTTTCAGTCAATATTTTCAAAGTTCAGTATAAGTAAATTTTTATAAAAACTTTTCGAAAAATTTATTTTTCTCATAAAACTCCAGCACTATCATTCCACATTCGCATTCAGTTGCATACAAATATTTTTTACATTCAAAAATATCGAGTTTTCAGCACCTTCGTTCATTTCGCGCCAAAACACTTAGAATTTTTTTTTTCACAGTCACGTGACTTTCTTCATTTATGTATGTACGAACACGCAAGTTCAAGTGAATTTGTTGCTTTCGCTTCGACTTTTACTAAAGAGATATTTAATTCCAGCTGCGGCACAAGGTTGTGTGCTAACGTCGCAATAGCTTTGTATCGACTGACTGCATTATCCTTGCAGTAGTGACTTTTATAAAAGTTGTCATTCGTCGCTTTCACGGCATACCAAGGCAGAAGGCATTCAGTCACAATACAACATACAGAACTAACAAACAGCACTAACACTCACACACACATGCACGGCAGCGAAGTGTAAGCTAGGAGCAAGCAACAGTAGTCAATTCAAGTCCGCGCGCTCAACACAAAAGTCACCCTCTACGCCAATTGTCTGGAAAAGAGGTGGTGCAAACACCATAAACCACCAAACCGCGAAGGCGCACACACACACACATATTCCATATATACCAATATCACTGTAATGCACTACAGCTAACCCACCACCTCTACCACGACCACCACCACCAGTCTTTATATCAATAAGTACCTAGTGTGTTTGTTGTTATTGCCTTGGCAGGAAACCTGAAAGCGCGCTTTATCACCTTTACGCTCGATTCTCACAATGACAACATATTGCGGTACATAGCTAGAGAGCGCGCCGTAGATGTGAGAGAGAGCATTGCGCGCTCTAAATTGGAAGCCTATTTTTCAGCGTTGTAGCGCTCTCAGGAGCCGAAAACCTACCCCACTTCGCATTTTCACTGACTGTGCTCGCTTGAGGTTTCCTTTTGCCTACACTTCGAAGTAAGTTCGAATTTCGAACTAAGTATTCCCCTTTTCCCCATGGTTTGCACGAAAGTATGATTTTGCTCTCAGATATATGGATGGCATGGCACAGCATGAGAAATATATATGTTTTCGAAGTAAGCGGGGTATTTCGAATTACGAAAGCATGATAATTAATTAAATATGTAAGTGGCTGTGTTTTCTGCGTATGCTGCACAGACTGGCACATTGCGTTACATACATATTTACTCACATTGCAAATAGCAGTAATCAGTAAAATTTTATTAATAATTAAATCTAATTTACATTGCCAGTGTCAGTTAAGAATTAAATCTGTAAAATTTTACTGATAATGAAATTTAATTTCATTGCTGAAAAAATTTGCCCTAAAAATAAATTTTTTACTGATTACAGGAAAAAATTATAGTACAAGTATTTTCTTACTGATTATTGAAAAATAAAAAAATGCTGATAATATAATTAGATTAAATGTTTACTGCTCAATAAAAATAGTTACTGGTAGTTAAATAGCCAACCAGTAGATTCAATTCATTATTAAAGAAAATTACCCATTACTGTCATCTGCGCCTGCAACATAGTTATTTTCATTCGCTGGGATAGTGAGCTTTTGAAATACTTGTTTTATGAAAAACCTATAGCAGATAACAAATATAAAATACATGTTCCAAAGAAAAAAAAAATATTCGCAATTTCTTTAATGATTCATTGAATCTGGTGGTTGGGCACTGGTTTCAAACTACCAGTAATTATTTGCGGTAAACAGCGAAAACTTTACAATACAGAACGAAGGCAAGTAGACCTACATTTGACACCAACAGAAGACAAAAAGTGATCGATGTCACCTTAGCTGACAGAGGTGTGGCGTAGCACATCAAGGGATGGAGGTCATGGAAGGGGAAACTCTTTCTGATAATCAATTGATAGAGTTTCGGCTAAGCAGTAGCACCAATCAAGTGCTTAAACTTTGAAATCCTCGAAAGGCGTGAATTTATCTTGCTCCTTGAAACGAGAATACCAGACTTCCAAAAATTAAAAAGTTTATAATTAATTGAAGAGGCGACCCGGAGTAGCACGACGGTGGAAACTCCCGGCAGAGATAATTATGTGGAAGTTTGTTAGGGTAATAGCCTTTTTTTTTATCCCAAAAGACAAACTGATACTGGAAACCGCTTTTGGTAGAAGGTATAGCGTAAAATTTTTTTACAAAAGAGCAATGCGGAGATCCATTCACCCTTTTTGAAGGCTCGGAGAAATTTTTTTACACTGACGGCTAGAAGAAATAAAATTTGACAGAGCTTGAACCCATGTGGGAGCTGGCACACTGCAGTAATCAAGGTAATGAACTAGCGGACGAATTTACTAATTGCGGGCCTTTGGCAGACACCATTTGACTGCAGGTATATTTGCACTAGTAGTCATGAGTATACAAGAAACTCATTTATTATTAAGAATAAAACTTTAATTGAAACAAATTCTTTTTAATCATTATTTATTTACTTTTATTTTAAATCAACAACTATAACTATTACTTAAAACTCAAGAAACAACCATTTCTTCTATGCAAAGTATAAAACTCATAAAATAACGGTTAATCTTGATACTTTTAAATAAACCTCAAAAAAATAAAAAATCCCGGTCGCTGTTACAAAAAAATAAAAAGAAAAACAATCAGTAATCAGTATGTACTAGGAATAAAAATAATAATAAAACCGCCAAATATGTATAATTTTTCCCACTATCGAATAGTTTTGCAATATTTGAAGTAATTGCGCCTTAAGGTAAAAGTAACGATATTTCGATATACATTGATATTGTTTCAAAAAATCGATCCGATACATATCGATGTATTAACAAAATATCGTTTATTTTTTTCACTATCGAATAGTTTTGCAATACTTTAGATAATTGTGACTTCAGGAAAAAAATCTATATATTTCTTTCATTTGCCCGTTCTTAGCTTGGTAGCCTTAATTTTCGTTTCACGCAGAGTTCTGGGTAGTATACTCAAGTTTCTGTGAATCACTAAACATATTCAACAGCCCTCGGTTCCATATCTCACTAAGCTTTCCAAAATCATCGAATGGTCACAATCCACGGCTTATTTTGCCAGGCTTTTTTCCAAAGTATTTGTCTAATGGAATTATTTCCAACAGGACGTTCATGACTATCGTTGGCGAGGTCTGAAGTGCGCAACTGTTTCAAATAAGAACCAACATAACATAAGATGATAATATTACTTATAATATGGGTACCTACACATGGCTTGAAAATCCTGAGACACTCAGTAATATTTCTTGAATATGCTTACTCAGCCCTCTTTACAACACTTCGCATATATTTATTGGAGCATGCGAGACCGGTTTCTCTTTGCCGGCACCACTTCAACTCGCCTTCAACTTGAACCAAAAGCCCCCAATGTGCATTCTACGATATGCATTTGCCTGGACAAGCACGTGGCTGTGATATCACGATGTATTGGTGGCCTTGAAGATTCTTGCAAGCACCCATCTGACTACCACAACTGCACCCCAAAGGCGACCTTGGATATCAGCAAAAAGTGTTACATTAGTACCCTCTCAATCTCTTCACTCTCCGAACACCACAAATATCTGAAATGCACGCAGCTAACGATGTCCAATTGTTACAGTATAGCAATTTTTCTTTTTTTCTTCTTACAACTAGTAGATTTTCCAAACACTTCGTTTTAACAGTTTGCACAAAATTCCAATGCTTGTTGCCAACTGCACGCTGCATTTCAGGGTCGCACCAAATGCGATAGCAAGTGTGACAGTTGGCGGAAGCGGAAATGTAATGGAATGCAATTGCAAGCACTTAGTGTCAAAATGTCGCTCCCTTCTGTGAAAGCAAAACGAACGATATGTACGCTTGTAAAGCAAAGTAATGGAGCTATTCTGGAAATTATGGATTTTGTGGGTGGATGTGTAGGGGAGCGTGCAGAGTGAAGAAGAGCTCCTTGGTGCTGGGTGTGTTACATGAATTTTGCTTACGAGCAGTGTCGATTAGCGCTCAAGGTTAGTCAGTGATTAAATTGTTATAAAGAGAGAAGCGTTTTTTTCCTGCTGACATTTTACACCCACTTTTGATTGCGTCCTTGATAATGAAATTGTGAAGGTCTTGAAAGTGAGAAAATGCTAGAAAAAACTGGGGTAAAAATATGTGGCATATAGTGGAAAAGCTTTAGCCAACTAGAAAGGGAGCACATTTGTGTGCATAAAAAACATACTTGCAGTTGAAAGTCAAGGCTAAAGATTTACATTTAAATTAATGAACAAGAAGCTGTCACACAAAATGTGGTTGAGGGATAAAAATGTGAAAATCGATAGCAGGAAAAGGTTTAAAGCGATTATGGAAGGAAATTATTTGCAGCTAGAAATTTAAAGGAGTTTTTGAAACACGAATATTGCTGGGAAAAATACTATGTCACATTTATCACACAAAATTTAATACATCGAAAGCTAATATTTTTTTGCCGCATATTTTTTTACAAAAACAAGGACGTGATTTTGTTGGATATGACATTTTAAATTTACAAACAAAATATTATTAAAAATTATTATTTTCTTTTCAAATTTAAAATATTATATTTTGTAAAAGTAAACAAAAATCTTCTCGCTTTAGAATCATTTAAGAACATATACTTATATTCTTTATTTTATTAAAGAAATTGAGCCCAAAATAAACTTAATCAATATCGGAAATTTCGATATTTTTTTCGACAAAACTTTCACACGAGGTGTTTGTTGTGAGATACGACTTAGTGAAAAAAAAGTGTTTTGTTTTAAATTATTTTTATTTTTCAAAATTCAAAAAAATGTTATCGTACAAAAAAAAAAAGAGAAAAACATCTCGTTTCATAATTTTTTTTTAAACATATCTACATAGGCATTTTATAATAGAAAATGAGGCCATATTCAAATTTAAGTTTTTTCATTTGTTAATATACATATGTATATTATTTTGTAGCCTCAAATATTCTCTTTAAAAAGGATCCAAAATTTTGTGTGTAGCTTTAATATTTTTCAAAGTATTAAATAAAAGATTGTAGAAAAACTGAGAAACAATGAAAGTTTGCTTTTTCCATAACACCATTGGTCAATTTGACATGAAATTACATCTTATATCAAAAACTCTCGTGCCATGGTGTATGTGGTCGAACTCCTACGAAACGGCTCGAAAGAATATTTTAAGCTTGGGAGAGGGTAGCCACTCCTATGAAATATTAAAATATGGGTCTCAAGGTGTTAGTCTCGGAAAGGAGGTTAATCACTAACTTTTATTAAGATTGCCACCTGTTTGAAAAGTCGAATCAAATTAAATTATGCACAAGTTGTATGAATTATTAAAATATGGGTGTAAACGGTTCATGTCGGCGAGAAGATGGATTTTTTTGGAGAGAGATGCCACCTATTGAAAACGTAAAGTTTTACTAAATTATGTACAGTTATACAGAATTTTAAAGTGTTAGTATCAAACGGTTTCGTAGATGAAAAGGTAAATAGCTAACTATAATTTGAACAGGTTTGCCAGGGGTTCGTTTCGAGTAGAAGAAGGTTCATACCTACTATATAAGTCTCTAGCAGAAGGTTGCCACCTGTTTGAAAAATCAAATTTAAATAAAATTTATATGAAATATGAAAATATGTTCGCTGAGGAGAAGATTTATACCATATAAAGTTGACTTGAATCAAATTAAACACATGTTTTATGAAATAGGAAAATATGGCTATCGAAACATTTGTTTGTGTAGCCACCTTTTCAAAAGTTCAATTTAATTAAACTATACAAATGGATGGACGGTGCACACCAATATTTTTGAAAGGGTTACCACCTGCTGAATTGCAGAATTTTGGAATAAAAAATATTTTCCTTTTGTTATTTTATTATTCCTTACTCTTTTGTGCGAATCCTGATAACCCAAGGGTTATTTTTTTGTGTGTGTTCTATCATTGAATTTTTCTATGGAAGGAGTGCTAATCGTGTTTTTTTTTTGTTAGTTCTTAAAGAATTTTTTTTTAAATAAAAACTTTTTATTTTTCAAAAAATAAAAAAAATTTAAGTTTGACTAAATGTAATAAAAAAACAAACAAAAAATGCAGGGCTGTCTTCAAAGTTCTTATGAATACATGGACTAAAATAATTGTGATTATATTAAACACAAAGAAACCTATCAGGGACATCTATTCTGTTCATTTTAGTATTCAAGATAATCGTAACAAGCAAAATTTGTATTGGCTTGAGTTAGGTTTGCGTTCGTCCTTCAATTCGCGTCTACCAGCGCTACCAGCGCTCCGTTGTGAATATCCTAAGGCTGAATCCGTAGATTTACTCCTGAGCAAAAAAATATGCTGCCCAAGGGAAATATCAATGACTTATTAAAAATGGTGTACCAAAGGGAAACAGGCGAGCTCTCAGAGCTGGAGGTGCGGTCATCATGAAAGGTTCAGGCTTGATGTTGAGGATGCTGGAGGATAGACCCAAAGATTTTGCCTCGTATGCGAAGATTTGACTACCAATATAATTCTGGTAGCTGGACTATTTAAGTAATATAGTCTTTATTCTAAAACTTCTGTTTTAATAATATGTACTCACTTAAATATTTTTAGAGTATGTGGTTATAAATTTCTCAAGCTAAGACCTATACAAACTACAATATATCTATGATCCGGGACTTGAGGTAACAACTGACAATAAATGCCTACATGATCCATCACAAACTTCCAGTCTTTGGTAAGACCCGGAACGAATGAGTAGGGATAAGGTCTGTGAAAGGTCTTAATAATTTAGATGCATATATTGAGCCTCCCTATAAACAAAAAGCCAACATAACAGATGAACAAATATGGATGCGTTGGGTAAGCACTTAGCGAAAATAAAAGAATATGTATACTTAGCGTAAATACTAAAAAGATATATTCTATTGTATATTATTATATAATAATGAGGATCCGCAAAGATATTGTACACAATTAGTTATTAGAAAATGCTCAGGTTCACTCCTTCGAAGACCATTACCTTCCCGATTGGAAAACCTGTCTGAAGATCATCACAGTTTAAGGACAAGTATTAGGAAATCAAATTTCTTTCCTATAATATGATTTGACTAAAATATTGTAGTAAAAATATGCAGCTCATATAAAAATATTGACACGGCTGGATCTAGGAATGTCACAATTTTATCTCAAAAGATCTGGACGTGGTAAGACGATTTCTTGCAATGCACTTTTTCTTTTTATTTCTCTTTCTCCGCTGTAAAAAAATCTTATCAACCGTACCAACGTTATGTAATTAATTATAGAGGCAACATTTGTCATGCGCCACACTCCTTTAGTATTGCGTTCTCGTTTGCCTAAACACCAGACTTCGCACTCAGTTGATAGCAGTGAGGCGCAAACTACAAACGTACATATAAATATACAGCATATATGAAAGAGTAACCCAGCCGGAAATTCGAAGACCATCGACTTCTTGATAAATACCTTTAGAGAATACTTAAAAAAAAAGTCCTCTTGTCTAGAAGCCGTACTAAGATATCTCCGAATTTTCCTTAACTTTGTAGGTAACCAAAGAAAGCGAAGTCAATTCGTTGATGCTCAATTTAAATTGTTGCTGTACTTTTGCTCATTCCAAGAAGCTGAATCCTAAAAAAAAAAATTAGTACAGCATCGAGCGAAAAGCAAAGCTATCGTCCCTGCTCCTAGCCCCGGCTATCCTTCTTTTGACTACTGGGTATGCACATAAAAAATATGTAATCCACACACGCACTTGTCGCTTTTAACACACATGTTGAATAGTTCGAGCGGAAGGCAAGTGAAAAACTTTCACACATGAAAAATTATGACGAAGAAACAAAAGCGAGTAACTAGCACCAGTAAATGTGTGGCCATTGAAAGGGGTAAGCGTTCAAGCGCATAAAATAAATTGAAATTTTAAAGTATGAAATTAATTTTTTGACAGCATAAGCATAAAGCGAAGCCAAAAGAAAAAAAAAAATAACTTGTCATGCACGACGCACACACGTTGTCGTCGTTTCTTGCTCATTCTTGCAAAGCAGATGAGCCTTTGGTTTACTTGCTAGCTGAATTTGCATTTGGTGTTGACACTTTGCCTGGACGCTTTGTCGCTCTTCTTACTGGCTAAGTGTTAACAAACCATTTGGCTAAATGCAAATGTCACTTTTTGTCTTACGCTTTTTAGATAATCGTACAAGCCTGCGAGTAGCGGTAACTGATGAAGGCACATTAGAAATGAGTTGCAAGAACTCTTTCCTTATATTTCACGCAATAGTCATTTGTCAAAAATTACAAAATGATGTCATATTCATACGTGCAAAGTGCTTGGCACTTGTTAGCTTCATGGCGTGGAGTGAGATGAGAATCGGCAAAAGAAATTAAAATCAGTCGTGGAACGGTAAGTTGGTTTAGTAGGGGTGAGTTGGTAAAATGATTATTGCTATTGTAAAATTTAAAGACATTTTTAATTTAAACTGATGTGGAAAATTCATACAGAGCTGTCAGATATGAGGTCTGCTCAGTGATGGTTGTCTTGTGTAGAAGAAGTTGGACCTGGGTGATCCAATGGCTTTTGCAATAAGATCCAGCTATATATAAATACGTCGTCAATACATGCACGCAGGAAGCCTCAAAAGTATCTGTACTGATCCATAAAATGAAAAGTACTAGTTTATGCGGAGTCTCCCACTCTCTTTCCTTCATAAATCCACTGTAAACTTTGCAAGAATCTTAGAAGGCGCCTGATTTCCACACATCTAAGTTCGTCGAAGTTACCGAATAAATGTCTGCCTAGTGTGGATAGTCTTTTTGTGAATAGTACGATCGATTAGCTCAAAAAGAGTCATCAACTACATTCGCCTCCTTAAACCACTTTGAACTTTGCAAGAATCCTAGGAGCAGCCTGATTTTCACACATCTAAGATCATTCAAGTTATCGAAGGATTGGCGGCTTAGTGTGGATAATCTTTTTCTGGATAGAACGATCCATTAGCTCAAAAGGAGCAGAATCATCTTTTCCTCTTTTTCCCCTGACAACTTCCGCATAAATCATGCAATCGTATCTGTCCTGTTTAGCATTAAGTGCCGGCCAGAATTATCGTAAAATCTCCGAAAATGCGATGGAGTCGGTGATCATAGGTCGGTTGTTCATAGATACCATGAAAATTCGGCCTACGATTGTTTCAGATATATCCCATAAATATCTTCAGAAGGAAATTTAGTGTCCAGTCTCTGGTGTTCATCAACCTTACAGTTCCCCTCGATATCGCAATGGCTTGGAATCTATATCACTTTTGGCTGAAACCACTCAGCCATGTTGTTGAGATATGTGGAAGATTTTATGGCTACCTTGGGGGTGGTCGATTATTTCCTGAGAGATTTTATTACCCCTATTGCCTATCAGTGAAAATGCAAACATCTACTTTTAGTATCTTATAATATTATACCAGTCATATGGAAGGGGTGCAGGTGCTCTCGATTTCACAATGAATAACATAGGAAATAACTTGACAGAATTCACTCGCCTTTGCACCGCAGACATAGCTTATAGAGATATTTATGAATTGGATTCCTCATTATTTAAGGCGTTTGTCTGATATTGATTTTACAATATCCAATATTTTCAAGTTTTTGAAAGACACTGCCTACCATTATTTTCCATAGAAACGTTTTAGTTATAACTTCGATCTGAAATCTATTTATAGTTGCTTCAGCCCATCCTTCACTTATTTCCGACCGACTGGCATCCTTTAATGAGTTTAGCGCCACAGGAATGCTAAGCAAATCGCGTTCAATGCTTAGGAATGAAAACTATTTTTAATGCCTGCCGTTTATTGGGTATATAAATAAGTTGGGTTTGTTGCCTCAAAGACAGGTACGACTATTGATGTGTTAATTTCTGCTGTTTACTGTAGGCCAGTGCGAATGATTGCGAATTGTCCCGCAGACTTCTAAAATTTGGACGTTTTGTGCTGCGCCCATTTGTTATAGTGTAATACAAAGGGGAAGAACGCTCTGTCTCAGCCTCCAAGCATGGTTTGATTTCCGCTGGTGGCTTTCCGTCTTTTGTAAAAAATTTGGTCAAATCTTGATACCCAATTTTAAGGAGTTCGAATTTTTAAACAACAGTTTAATTTTTTTTTATATGACAACTCAAGTCTGTTTAGGCCAACCATTTTTGAACTTTGCTACATAACTTCAAGTTTTTGCAGAAAAGTCACCTTGGTTGCGAAAACTGACAGATCAGCAGCAAAAAGGTTTGGCTTGTTATGAATCACCGTACGTCCCAAAACGAATCCACTTCAGGGGGTGTTATATGTGCAAAAACACAAATTTACACTAAAAAGTTATATGCACAATGACAGTATGGTTTACAACAAATACATCATTTTGGCTTAACGTTCGCCACGCGAATTCAATCAGCTGCTTGATCAACTTCTCTTCAACTTATATGAATTCACCCTGGTGCATCCCTTGGACCAATCATGCATCTCTCGATTTACCGTCTGAGCTTCGAGTGAGATGATTTATCAGCCAACCATGCACTCTCAGCGAGATTTAGAGGTACTTATTCAACCAAGTGCAGCGCAAAAGTCAGAAACTTTTCGAAATAATATTGTAAAAAAAGAGGTATCCAACTGGTAAGCCCCTACAGATGATTCAGTTCGAATGAGCCGCGACGACAATTTGAGAAAGTATTGATTGATGGATGCTCAATGACCTAAGTTCTTCCTTAGTTATAAACATATTTCACACCCTTGTGGCACATCTTGATCTATCTGTGTAATTGCACTAAGGTAAAAAAAAACACATATTTGAATGGTGGATAATTCAAAGACTACGATCTTTTAGTATCATAATTCGAGTGGATATATAGGAAGGGTTTGGAATATTTCCAAAAGTCATAACTAAAAACTACAGGAAACTAAAGGGGGCAGGTCAAAAGTTGCTTGCGTATGAATTCAATTAGTATAGCTGTCAAACAGAAAGAGAGGACGCGAAAGACAAGAGAAACAGAAAAACTAAAGGAAAGTGAAAAGACAAGGAAACGAAAGGAAGGAACAACTGGAGGACTAAGAAGCCGATCAAACTTAAGAGAAACAAGTAAAGAAGTGCTGCCTGAGGAACTGCCGAAGTCTCCATATGTTTTATTGATATGAAAAAAATTAATTTAAATTACTCTATTGTTAGCGTAAAAGTACTCAATTTTATATCTAATACTATCTACTTTTCGCATATACAAAAGTAAAGTACGATAAATTTAAAAAATACAAAGATACACCACTGGCCCCTAGGAGTACTTGGCGAAAGAATTGGTTTACCCTACAGCAGTTTCTGTAGCAGCTGTGAGGACCTGGGCTGTAGAGTGACAGGCGGACACCTACCTTATGAGTGACCAGATCTCACAATGATTTGGCTAAATACACTTGGCAAACAATTTCTGTTGAACATTTCAGAGTGACAATCGACTTAACAAATATCTCAAGCGCTAGAAATCAAAAATATACCGTCATGGTCATGGAAGGAAGTTTCATATGTTATCGTTTACAGAAAAACTCGTCAACAACTTAACAAAAAGAAATTCTTGTTTTGTAGCAAAGAATGTAGCCCAAGTTTGCTCAATAACTTTCCCATGAATGCTATTAATATTAAAGCCTACAACCCAAATCAATTTTCGATGATTTTCCCAGTGGGCCTCGGTAAACTGTCTTAATACAGGAACTTTAAGGTAAAACTTACTATCTGAACAATCAGTTGTGCCGGAGTTATCCGTTAAAGCTGTCCGATCCAGATGATTTTCAATGGACACTTCCTCTTTATGGCAAGTGAAAGGCCTGCCAAATTTTATGTTCTTGCACCAGAGTTATAAAGCAAAACCTCAAATCTAAAACTCAGTTGTATAACGGCTATATATAAGTAGTAACCGATATGATTAGTTTCAAGAAATGATAAATACATTATAGAAATACAATTTGAGTCAGGTATTTCAAAAACTCAGGGACTAGATTGCCTTCTAAAAGACAGACGGGCGGACATACGGACATGGCTAAATCGAATTTGCTCTATCTTTTTCCTCTTATACTTACAAACATCTGCCAAAAGTTATAATACCATTTCATTTTAATGACAGGTATAATAAAATTGGCGGAAAAAGAAGTAAGAAAAGAAGAAAAACCAAGAGTAAAAAAAAAGGAAAAGTATGAATGGTGAATAAAAGGAACAGCTAAAAATAAAAATTGTACAATGCAAAAGCAAAGAACTGTAATTCAAAATTGGTGTATCTAACAAACCGACCAAACCCTTTAATATTTCCTTCCTTCCTCCAATTTACTCTTCTGCCTCCGACTTTTTTCAACCCATTTCCTTATCAGCTTCCGGCTTAAGTGCCAACCTCAAGCTGAACCATTTAACATATTTTCATCAACCCGTTTTTATTTACACGCCTTGCTTTGGCAATAAGAAGGCTAAGTCACTTAATAAGAAAAAGCGGCGAGCTAAGCAAACTACGACCAAACGGACTTGACTGACGGATTGAAACTTTTTTTCACATTGAGTGCTGCTACCTTCGACTAGTACGTTGTGAGTTAGCTACACATTAGCTCAAGCACTTGTTTGTCCGACAACTTATAACAAATATACAAATATGACTTGAAAAGGACCTGCTCTATGAAACCATAGCCGGAATGTAAAGTAGACATAATTTATGCGTTTGGAATTTGACAAATTTGCATATGAGCAAACAGTAGACAGACAAAATAGTGACGCTATGAAATAGACGCACATACTACGAGGTATGCCGCTGTTAACAAATGGGGGTGTTAAGTTTTACTTCTTCATCAGAGTCGCGTCATATGAGTGTGCGCGCGAAAGGCCGAGGCTCTGGCTCTGGCTGTGCTTGTGGCTCTGTAAAAATGGCTATTAAAATCTTACGCTACGCTATTCAACATTTAGTTAGACATTTTGACTCAACTTAGCGGCTGGTGTTTAATTACAAATAGCAGTAAAATCAACAACGCCGCAAAAAGCAGCTCGGCTATAAATAAGGCAATAAACACATTTAGGTGTGAGTGGTGGGAGGTCAACCGACACTGTACTCCTTTAGCATATTTTACATAAAGAAATATATACAGTAATATAAGTAGTAACTGTCTGTCACCTTCATTGGCGCGTCACATTTGCATACGCTTCGTTTGGTTTAGAGAGCGTTACAGACGCAGTGGCGCGCGCTTCAAGCGCTCTCGAGTGCTCCTAGGCAAGCGCTATAGTTTTAGCAGAATATACTAAATGTATATATGGGCGAGGGTGTGTCTACGATCGCGTTCCTTATCATATCATCAGAAAATTCTATTTTTATGTTCTTTTTTTTACTTTAATTTTATTTTAAGGACTTACCGCTTTCTTTGCACACCAACTCGCTCTCTCACGCGCACTTAATTTGACAATTTATTTAGCCGCCTCGCATTTTTATGAGGTAATAAAAATTAAAAGAAAATTTTCCAAAATATAAAAACCAAACACGTAAAAATTTAAGCAATGCACATAAAATTATAAGCATGCATGTATCGAAAGAAGACAAGCATTTATTTGGTAGGAAACTCAATTAGTGGAGATAAGCGTGTAGGACGAGCGCGACGCCGGAACTGACTGTGGTGGAAAGTGAATGCTTCCTGGCATGACTTTCATCTGCTACTTTTGCGACAGTATGTGGGGAAAGTGAAAGGGCGACAGCATAGACAATGACTGCTTGACGATTCTGTCCGCCTCCGCATATGAAATCGCGTGTTAATTTCTTTAAAATAAACAAAGCATTTACTGCTTGCGCCGCAGAGACTGAGACGGACTTACTGCTCTATAGGCATTGACGAGTCAAACGGAAAGGAGTCGTTAATTTTTTTTTTTTTTGGGTAAGCAAGCTCATAAATTTTCGCTTAGTTACGGCATATAAAATTAAGCAAATGAACTTAGCGCAAGTTATTTGAGTAGGAACCTTTTTTGTTGGGGAAATTTATGTGAGAAACTCGACTTTCGTTGACAAGCAAAATGGTAAGTAGTGCTGTTTTAGCCTTCGAAATGATAGTTAATATATATTTGGTAGGTAGATTAGTAAATGCATACTAAGATCACCCAACTGGTGTACAACAACTGTTACCTATTATCCAGTTCGGTTCGGCTGAATAAAAGCAAAAATTAAATAAAATATACAATCGATAGGTCGTGATCCAAAAAAGTGCCCGTTGTTGAGAAATGAGATTTAATTTTGTGCTAATTAAAATAACTGTGAGAATACCCAGATATTGTTTATTAACTTATTTATTTATTTTTTTAATAATAATCCAGAAGATGTCAACTTTTTTACAAACTATACAGATACAATTTCAACTAAATATTTTGTAACCATTTCATTTAAAAGAGATCTAAACCTGGGTTTTGGCATAGAGAAATCAATATCAGCCGAATATGATAGAAAACTAAATTGTTTTAATGCTCTAGATATATTTAATGATTGTGCAGGTCACTTGTGGTAATATTACATTAGAAGGATTCAAGCAGAAATGCAGAATCGATCACCTCTCGTATAGTATGATAAACAAATCTAAGCGAAAGGATAGTCCTTCGGCTATTTAGAGACTTAAGATCGATTAACTAACACCTGGCAGTAGATATACATGGGAATCGGAGCAACAAACTGAACTGAACGGAAGGCAAAACGTTTAGAGGGGTTTTGCAATCGCTCAATCCTATTGATGTGGGGATCATGGTATGGTTCTCTAGATAAAGACAGCAAATTCTACTAATGAAAAGGTTTATAAAAGCTATGAGCGAAAAATATAGTAAGAAGTCACTATCGGCGAACGAGACTTGGAAATTATGATGTGGAATCACTTTTTTTATATTTAACCTGCACCAAATAGTAACATTATTTAGATCCGATTGAAGCTTGGCAGAATCAAACTGATTAGAAATAGTAGTGAAAATGTTGAAATCAGCGGCATATAAAAGATATTCAGAGTGTTTAAAGCAGTTAGATATGTATGTCATTAATGAAGATCACAAAGAGAAGGGGACCTAAGACGCCACCCTAAAGTACTCCAGAGACCGCAGTTACAGAATGAGACATTCAATGAGAGTCACATTTGCGTGACGCAAGGTAAGACTTAACTTAATTTATATTTATTAGGAGCAAATGGCTAATTTTGTCAAACGCTTTAGCGAAGTCTGTACAGACAGTCTTCACTTGCAGATGATTATTGAAAGCCGGCAGACAAAATTCAGAGAAAAAAAGTGATTTGTAACAGTTGATCGACCAGACATGAAGCCACGTTGGTTAACATAAATCAGCCCCTTAGATACAAAGCACATATTTTGCTTGGCAATGTACTCAAATAACTTAAATACCGTAGACCATTTTAATATTGGTTTGTAATTGGAAATATTGGTCTTATTACCATTTTTGTGAATTGAAGTAATGAAGGTAACCTTCCACGAATCAATAAGTTCACCACTTGCAAAGGATTTATTGAGCATTAGTAAAGAGGGTATGGAAAATGGGTCAATGGGGCAGGCGTCAATATCTCACTCCGTTGAGAATTTCTAATTAAGAATGCATTAAACACGTCATCCAGTGAAATAGTGAGTGCTCAAACATCAAATGGGGTATTCACAGTCAGACAACAGTCATCAGTAGAATTTAATTCAGGCTTATAGTTAGAGCTAAAAAATCAGCAAACAAATTTACCGCCTCTTCAGAAAAACTCGCATGAACTCCATTATAAAAAAAACCAGAGACGGATTGTTTGAGCACCCTTTTTTTTGATTTAACATACCGCCAAAAGGTTTTAGGATTGGACTTAATTTCCTGTTCAAATTTCTGAACATAATTTCTTTGAAGGAGCTTACTCAAGGATTTAAACTCTCTTGAATAGTTCAAATATATTTCCTTCTGTGAGGAAAAATTAGATACCTTAAGTATTTTAAACTTATTTCTTAAATTTTTAAATTTCTTCAATTCCGTAGTGTACCTTCACTGGGATCTCACTCTTTTCGAAACACATTGTAAATGTTCGTGTCGAAAAATTTACTGTTATAGAATTGCACCGACTGCTTAATTGAAATCCATATTACTGCTACAAAGTGTGTGCACATTAACGACAACTAAAATCTATGCTATCTGATTTTAGAAATCAATCTTTCAGTTCGTTTGTTAAAAATCTAATATCCACAAAAAAAAAGCGATGAGCTCAGTCTCTGGAGAGCTGCCAAGTACCTTAAGCGAGCAACCAAATATATAGACGCCACACAGAATTTAGATGGAGTATGGCGTAGGAGTGACGAAGCCAAAATAGAGCCCTTTACCGAACTCCTCTAGCAGACCTTTCAGCCTAGGTCTTTGGATAGTGACAGCAACGAAATGGAGATACTAAATTTTCTTGAACCACCATGTAAAATGGGCTTACCACTCAGCTGGGTATTAAATAGTGAAATTTCTGAAGAACTACTTGGACTAAGGAAGGAGAAACTAAAATTTCTTAAATCCCCATATTCTTAATATAAACCACAACCCAACCCAAGGGAAATGTGCTGGTGTAGCGATGATTCTAAAATTATTATCGGAAAAATTTAGAGGCGATCCTCACCTTTTAAAAAAATAAAACCAAGGTGAACTCTGAAAGGTATACACATCACCTGTTTGAAAAGTCGAATTATATTAAGTTATACGCAAGTTATATTAATTATGGGTGTCAAAGGTTTCGTCTCGGCGAGGAGAAGTTCGATACCTATATTTTGGAGACTTTTTTGTGTGAAAAGTTGAATTTAATTAAATTATTAATCAGTTATGTGAAATATTAAAACATTGGTGTCAAACAGTTCGTTTGGCTGAGGAAAGATTTTGTAGCTAGCTATAATTCAAATGTAGCTTTCTAATTACATATGACAAAGCAATTATTAAATAAATATAAACTTATAAGCCAGTATTTTATTAATATGTTTGTTTTTTTTTTGGTTGAAGCCAGTTTTCATTTGGAAATTTGAAAAAAAAATTAAAATAAAATTGAAAATATATTTGAAAAAAAATTAAAAAAAAAAATTAAAAAAAAAAATTGGAATACTTGAAATTATAAGTGTTATTGTGGATATTACTACATCCAGGAAAGCTCAAAATCCATCGGATCGTTTCGGACATTTTTCTGTATAAACTGACAAACTAATACTCCAACTATATAGCCCATTTCATAATCATAACCGCAACTCATAATGGGGCAAAGTTTGATCAATTTTTTTTAAATTTAAATTTAAATTAGTAAAAAATTAAATAAGAGTTCATTCTACACCAAACACGATTCAAATTCTGTGCAAATAACAAAATATCCAATAGATATTCATAAAACTAGTAACCAGATTTTTTGTTGAGCTTTTTTATATCAAACGAGTGTATTTAATTAAAAATAGATAAATAAATAACAAATATAAAAAACTTAATAGAAAACCCTTAAGAAACTTAAGATAAATAAATAAATGACATATTTTGCCCTATTGCTAAGCCGATCGTAGCATGATTTTCGGAAGTTTTACGAAAATGGCATCGCTGAGTCCGAATAGCCAGGAAGTAATACATTAAATGTACGAGTATATGTTACGCTCGTACTATGATGAAATCATCGACAGTTTTTTCGTAGAAATCACAAAATTGTGGTCTACGAGGGATTCAGTGATAGCGCCGATTAAAATAAGCTAATATTTTGAATTTTATAGGCTTTTGAAAAACTTTAGACTAGTTTTTCTTAGCTCCTCACGCTGAAGTAATCTTGAAAACTCGGAGTTAAAGAAATGTTTGCTTAACTTTGGGATGCTTTGAACTGAAATAAGACTGAACTGGGAGAACCTCTTTGGTTATTTGAACTTTTGAAAATTTAATACAAATTAACTTTCCAGAAATATACGGGTAATGAGATTTGAGCAAATTTTACCAAAGGCATTACACAATAATGCAATGATTTAACAGAGTATCGCTTACAAATCAAATGATTTATGGTGAAGAATTTTGTAATAGCAATATTACATCAATCTTATAAGAGTAAATAATTTTCCTAATTCTAACAATGCCTTCCTCATGTTTTTCAAGTTTTTTTCCGAGCGTCGAAGTTTTTGAGTTAAGTTTAATCAGTGCTTTTATTTTAAATGTCGCTATGCTCGAATTGAATTGTGACTCTTATTGCGATATGAATATTTTAAGTAGTAAGTCCAATACAAAACATTATTTCTTTCTTACATACAATAATTTTTGGTTTCCCTTTTTCTCTTCCGCTCATTACACATAACACTCTTACACTGACCTCACACTTTCCTTCCTCCATAATTTTCATTCTCCCACTTACAAGCAGCTGTCATCTTCCATTAAACGCCTTGTTGCATTGTTTGTGTTCGCACCATAAAAGTTTTTGACACTTTCACATGCGATTGCGATCAAAATAATGAAATTTTCATTTTCGGTTTTCGCAAAATTTTTGCTAGCCATTGTTCACTCAATTTTGTTGATTTAAATATAAAATAGCTGTACCCTTAACAACTAACTACAAATGTGAATGCATTTCTTAGATATGAGTGCTAAATATGTAGGTACGTGCCACATTGCTTGCCACAAATGCATACAATACTCGTATTTGTTTTTGGCATATATTGTGTGGGTTACTAATTTACATATACTAAATATATGAAATGTATTTTGCAGAAGTTTTAATTAAATTTTCATTCATTTCGTGTAACCAATTTCGAAATTTTATGTTTATGTGAAATGTGTGGTTTCAATGGAAAAGTTCTTGTATTCGTTCTGGAATAAAGTTAAGGCTATTTCCTTAACTGAGTTAATAAGAGTGTAATAGGAAAATTATATACATGCACCTATAAGTTTAACGGTTTGTGAATAAATACCATAATTTTGGTTCTTCTGCGACTTGACGGCATTCCTAGTCGTTAATTGTGACAAAAAAATCATATTAATTTATCGTTTTCTAATATTTTTGATCCTACGAATTTTAATTACCTCAAATCCGTGTCCGACAGAAGCGAACATACTTTGTGCAAACTCGAATATGTTTTGATTCACAGAAGGAAAACGGCATATCAAATCAATGTTTCGTTCATTCTGTGAGAGCGGTTTATTTTTTATGGGTGAACACATTTTTTTAATAAAGGTATGTGAAGTAAAAACTATATGAAAAAGTGTATAAAATGAATAAAAGGTAGAAATAAAATTCTATCAAAATAAGTGAATAAATAAATGCTCAAGAGAGTTTTGTGCTTTAAGAGAAAAATCTAAGATATATAAGAGATCGAATATTTCAACTTTTTCATGAACTCGATTCCGACGATGAATCTGAAGTGGATCCTTTTCGCGATGACGGAGAGAATGGGAACGATTCATACCACGCGCCAGATAAGGAACGAGAAGCAGACCCAAAGTTCAGACGAGGAGTCCGACAAGAAAGATGGAAATCCTTGCAGCATTTCCCCTAATGCAATCGCTCGTTAAAATTTAGCGACCCTTTGCCTGCTTATAAATCTCGCTGCCTGCTCTTGAATCTAATGACTTTAAATAGGCGAAGTACCTTTCTCGCCTGCACCTTCGTTGCAAATATCTTAACCGGGTCAATAGACTGTTTTGATCTCTTGGAAAGGTTAACTTTTAATATCCCTTTTCGCAATTTGAGGCAGTTCTCTATATTTTATATTGGAATTTCTAGTACTAATTATGCTAAATATACTCATCTGATGCGAATTATTTCAGAAATTAATCTTTTAACTGACCATGCTTGACCCATCTCTTCCAAGGTGCACAGTGCGTAGTTTATTATATATTTACTTTAAATAGTGTTAAGCACTTTTGTTAATAGTCAGTAAAGATTGTGTTCTTTTGACTGAAATTAAATAAATAGATAAATAATAGGAGCCTAAAGGCGGCAGGCTTGAGAACGTCAAAGAAATACCGCAATTTAATTTTGGTGCTAGAAACTATAGTATGACAATTTTCGTCGAAGAAAATTGGCCCCAAGCTATTTTTTTGTGAAGATATTCACATTTTATTAATTCAACAACTATATACATATACTCAAAATGCACGTTTTACTGTTTTCAAACCTACGAATAAGGAGGAAATGTATAAGTTCCTGGGTATGTGCTTACTTCAGGGTCAAATAAAGGCACCCAAAGTTCGTCCTTATTTTCTTTATACAATACTACCATTCTGTATTTAGACTCGCAATGACTGATTGCAGATTTGCACAGCACATACGTTACTTGAGTGACTCCACATCAAAGTGACGATGAAATTAAACTAAGAAAATTGAAGCCGTTACTGAATTCTTTAAAGTTTCCAAAGTGTCTTATATCCTGGGAGCACCGTTCTTTTAACGAATCACTTTTACTCCTCAGGGGATGGCTACACATCCGTCAACATATCAAAGGTAAAAATACCCAATATGGTATTTAATTGTAGGAGCTAACAAAACATACACTTAAATTCTTTTTAAATATATATTATAGATTATTCCGTCAAATCAAAAGAGTTTAAAATATGCCTCTCGGGTTTGTGTCACTTCTGAGGATTTTTCGGCATCCTATAACAGCTAAAGAAACCATTAACCTACCATGTAAATCACAGAAATAAACTCCATGAAAAAATAAACATATAACTTTGACCAAATAACCGAAATGCGCCTTTGGTTAACATCTTTACTACTTTAGATCCTACTACTATATAAATTATAAACAAAATTATAACAAAAAAACTGATTTAATTGTTTTTTATGATCCTGAAAAATAAAAATTTTAATTTTTGTAATCCTCATATTTTCAACTTTTTCTTAACTCCATATATCGTGATACGGTCTAATATATGTGCATATCAACATATGCATATATATACATACATACATAAGTGTAATTACTATTATAAATTTAAATGCCATAAGCGCAAAAACTCATTACAATTTTATTGTTTTGCATTTTGTTCGACCGCAATTAAAATCGAGCAATAAAATTATCCATTGGGGAAATACGTATGTATGTACATTCACATATTCATAAACATAAACATGTAGTACGAGGGCGGGTCAATAAGTACGTGACTTTTGGAATAAAACGCAGATTTTTTGATAAATAAATTATTTTATTTTTCAACATAGTCTCCCTTGAGCTCTATACACTTTGTCCAACGCTTCTCCAATTTTTTTATCCCTTCCAAAAAATATGTTTTGTCGAGGTCCTCAAAATAGGCCTTTGTTTGCGAGATGACTTCATCATTGGAGACAAATCTTTTTCCACCAAGCCATTTCTTCAGGTTTGGGAACAAGAAGTAGTCACTCGGAGCCAAATCTGGAGAATAGGGCGGATGAGGGAGCAATTCATAGCCCAATTCATGGATTTTTGCCATGGCAACTGCACATGTGTGCACCCTTGCATTGTCTTGGTGGAAAAGAACTTTTTTCTTGGCCAAATGAGGTCGGTTTTTCTTCAAATCGTCATTAAATCGGTCCAATAAGTTGGCATAATATTCTCCATTGATTGTTCTTCCCTTTTGAAGGTAGTCAATGTGGATTATCTCGTGTGCATCCCAAAAAACAGTCGCCATAACTTTATTGGCTGACAAATCCACCTTGGCCTTCTTTGGCGCCGATTCACCCTTAGAAACCCACTGTTTTGACTGTTGTTTGGTCTCTGGTGTGTTGTGATGGATCCATGTTTCGTCCACGGTTACAAAACGGCGCAAAAACTCCTCCATATTGCGATTAAACAACGCCAAACCTTCCTGTGAAGTTGTTACACGATTGCGTTTGTGGTCTACTGTGAGCAAACGCGGCACCCATCTTGCGGAAAGCTTTCTCATGCCCAAGTGATCATTCAAAATTGAAACCACTGAGCCATGCGAGATCCCTACGGCTTCCACAAGCTCTCGCACTTTCAATCTTCGGTCGGCCAACACCATATCGTGAATTTTTTCGATTGTTTCGGGTGTAGAGACCTCAACTGGGCGTCCAGGACGTTCGGCATCTTCAGTGCTTGTACGGCCACAACGAAATTCAGTAAACCACTTTTTTACCATAGATATCGATGGTGCAGAGTCCCCATAGTATTTATCAAGCTTAGCCTTGGTCTCGGTAATGGTTTTTTCGCAAAAAATAATGCTTAATAAGCACACGAAATTCAGTTTTTTCCATTTTCTCCTCAAATTAGTGGGTATTCTGATAAAGATAGCTGTCAAACACAAACTAACTGACGCAGCAAGTTCAAATTTTGACAGGAGTCAACTGGCAGATGCCTGTTGACGGGAGTAGTGTTGTTTTTTCAGTAAAGAGGTCAGAAATTCAAAAAGTCACGGACTTATTGACCCGCCCTCGTACATACCCACATGCGTGTTAAAACAAAAGATGACAACAGGATTCGATTAAATTAACAAGAAAACAATGCAATACATCAAATTTTATGACTTTAACAAATATTTGTAATATTTTAAAATACGCTAATGTGCATGTCACGATAATAAAATCAACTACACAACCCTGTAGAGAAAAAGCAAAGTTTGCGTAACTAATTTTTTAAATCGAAAAAAGGGCAAACTCTCAATTGACTTTGTTCCATATACTGAAACTAAATTTAGGGCAGGACAACTAGTAAAACTAGTACGAGAAATTAGTTAAAATAGCAGTTAGTTAAAATAAAAGTAGTGATAGCTTTTTTAAAAGTAGTAGTAAAAAGTAGCAAAAAATAGTAGTAGTGGTAAAATATAAGTAGTAATTAGCAGTAGCATTAGTACAAATTAGTACAAATAGTAGTAATTTTTAGTAGTAGCATTTTTAAAAGTGCCAGAGGAATTAGTAAAAATAGTAGTAGTACAAGAAGTAGTCGTAGTAATGATAGTCGTATTAGTAGTCGAAGAGGTGACTGAGCAGTTCGCCTGGTATGGTTATCGGGTACAGTAATATATGCTCCACTTTCGCCATTCTGGAAGTGCTTAGACATGATGGAAAGTTCTTAAAACCGAAATCTCCGCGGCTCTCACACACCGGTTTTTGTAGAAACTGAAGTTACGAGGAGTAGTCGGTTACTCTGAAGCATCTACTCTTTGAGTTTTTGCCACTGAGGAGAAGGAAAAAGATATTCATGGGATCAGAATTATTCGAAGCTCTAAGCTAGCTGGGTTGAAGATGCGGCAATCGCTTAGATTCTGCGACTCAACCCCAAGCAATCCAAGACTCACAAAGGGAAAGTTGAAAAGTTAAGATGCTTGCTGCAAGGCTATTACCAACACCAATATGAACACAGAGGTTTGATACCCCAGTAAAGTTTTAGCTGGATGTTGGATATCTACCCAGAAGAAATTTGATCGGAGCTGGCAGTTGGCAACGTTTTACTTCTCCCGGCTATTTTCAGACCGTTTGATATCACATCAAACATCAGATTTAACTCTCCCATACTTTTTTCTGTTTCGTTTTTTGAAGTCAAGGGTTTATGGAAATAAACGACAGACTTTGAAAGCCTTTAAAGAGATCATCCATTAACAAATTAAATAAGAAAAACGTGGAAGAATTCATAAAATGGGTTCAAATCGTAATTAAATGACGGCGGTGTCCTTAACTGATATCATCTTCAAACCACCATGGCAAAAAATACTATACACAGAATAAAATTTAACATTGGGTTTATTTTATATTAGAGAACGAAAGTTTAAAGGTAGACGATTTCATAAAACTTCAGGAAACGGCAGAAGTTAAAATAGTTCAACCTTTGACCATGACCGAGTATTTTCGCAAAATATACACTCTTGTTAGAAAAATGGAATTGTTATGTAATGGTATGTAACCGTCGTGACATCTTAAAATAAAACTTAAGTCCTCGTGTGGCCGAAACGATTGAGAGCATACAATGGTTACGCCCATTTCGTTTCGCTAATCGGCTCTGGGGGAATTTGACAGAATCAGCTATGTATTGACAGTGGTGCAAGTATTCATTAACAACACAATGTGATTGTATGTATGTATATGTACAGTGGTCGTCCTGTAAAGTGAACATTTGAAACAAATATATTTCATATATCAAACGTTTATTTCCTTAGCGGCATAAAAAATATGTTAATGGTGAAGATAAGAGCACTAGACTTATTCTTTTGTACTTGAGTTACAAAGAAACCCTTGATGAGATATCGAGGCAAAACACTAGGCGATAAAGTTAAATAAAAGTTAAATAAACTGTGAACGTCATAAGAAATTTCTGTGCAAAACGCCAACAGAGCAGTTTTTACAGATAAAAGCAAAAGTTAACCGAGTTACACCATTTTTTTTTTTTTTTTGTCACTCAGCTACTAAAGAACGCAATCAGTGCCAAGTATTTATTTCACAAAGTTTACTTACATAATTTTTTATATATCGCCAGACATGGGTCATTTATATCATTATACACTAGACGACCACTTCGGCATTTCTCGTTCGGGGCTGCACCAATTTTACAACAAACAAAATTTCGTCTCAAAAATCCGCACATTCTTGTATTCTATGATTTTTGTAGGCGTGTGATTTAAACACTGGCCAAACTCTTAATCCTGCTGGAGTTTCTTAAGAGAAGAAGCTTCTCTATGCAAGTAATCGGTCTTTAAATCCTTAAGAAACAAGCAACTCCCTCTGAGGGAATTTACTATTTATAATAATAATTACATCGCTTGAAAGAAGCGCAGATACCATTAATGCGAGTAGTATTTAGCTAAATCAATTATTTTCTTTTATCAAAATTTAATTGAAGATTGAGTTACAGAAAAGTCAGCAAAGTTTTTATATGTACTTTAAAATACTTTCGATAATAATTACGAGTGAAACAAATTTTTTAAGTCATTGATAACTATTATTTTGGAACTTCGATTATAAAAGTCTTTTCACAATAATTATCATTTCAGGTCACCGCACACCGGTAACTGTTATTTAAAACTTATATAATGTAAAGGCTTTTTCATAATAATTATGGCAAGTCGTCAAATACTTTTATTTCGAGAACAATATATAAGTACATAAAAGTATTTTCATAATAATTATGTGTGAGAGCTTTTTAGGTCTTGAAATACGGAACTATTTTGAGGCCATTTCGGGACTATTTCGGAATAATTACCCACCAGTTTGGAAACATTTGTACCCAATTAGGACATGGTATGGGACTAGCCTTGAATTACCAAACTTCTTCCAAACACGGTCCGAAATAGTTCCGTATTTTAATACATAAAAAATCTTTTTTCGCTCATTTGATGGAATTGTATTTACTCCGTACGTAAGCCTTTTATCCAAATGGATACCACGATTATTTGTTTTTTTTTTTGTTAAAACTGAAGGTTGTGTGCGCACATTTGGGTTCACTGACTTTTATTCTCCATTTTAAAAGTCACCGATCGAGGATATTTATTTGCTTTTGTAGAATTCCGTAAGCACAGCTATGATTTTCATGAGTACATAAAATTGCTTTGTCGTCGGTTGGTATGTCTGATTTGTAAAACAAAAATAGTACATAGCCTAGTACACTGCCTTGGGGACACCCGCATTTACTTGGCAAAGTCGAGATATGAAATCTTTTTGCTTTACCACGAATCCCCGGTTTGTGGCCCTTAGGACACACTTCGTCGAATGCGTGGGGAATATCTCGACACTGATCTATTATGAAAACTATTATATTATTTCTCTCTCAAAATAATGGTTATCGAGCAATTTAAAAATATGTTTCATTATATAATAATTATTGATCCACATTTATTATTTTTTTATAATACAGCTCCACAAAAAAAATCTTCTTTTGAGCAAACCAAGGTTATTATTTTTTTTTGGGTCGTTGACACCAAATCTGAGGTCAGTTTTGCGCCATCATGTCAAGGTTTTTCGTGGCCTCAAGAAAAAAAAAAAATCGGCGCAAAAGAATCTTTTTTTTTGATCGATTCAGATTTGGATTCAGCGACCCCATAAGCATATAATAAAACATAAAATTTATTATTTCACATATACCTACATTTTTCGATCTTTTTCGTAACGCCATCAGTGGAATTTCCTACAAGGTATAACTGGACATACCCAAGAGTTGTGCACATAGTTTAGTAAAACTGCCAAAGTTTCCTCAGTAAGAATTATAAATTTATGACTTCATATTGTCAATAATTAAAAGTGTGTGTGCGTAAAGCAAATATGAGAGATAAAATTAAGTATGTGTGTTTTCATTTCGAATGCATTAGGAGAATACGTTTTTTTTTTTGTACGCAAACCAATACGTCTTTACGAAAGTTCTGGTCATGAATATTTAATAACATAATTCGTGAAAATTTGCATGTAATTTACATTCATCATATATCCTGCGCAAATTCTCAAATTACACATAACAAAAAAATAACAGTTTTCAATGCTTTTCACGCCTGTTTGTGCAATAAATTTTCTACGCGCCCATATTGTTTATTTGCGGATAGCTCTTACGAGCTATTACAACTGAAATATTTTAATTTGAATCACACTATGCACACATGCAAATATTTCAGTGTATTTTGAATTTCGTTTAAAGCCTACATATTATAAATAAAATGTTCCGCGACTGATTGTGACACACAGCGCGCATCGACGCCGCTAAATTTTATTACCAATTGGTGTGAATTTAGCGCGGCGCAATTTTATTACTTGCATGTTGCGTCAGCAAGAACAACAACATAAATTATATACAATACCACAGTATGTTTTAATAAATAACTACACCAAATAATGACAACGATTAGTTCTGCGCACGAATAAGTCAAAAGCGATAGCTACATATGGGCAGTGAGTGAGTGAAATCCTTTGGTAGATTCTACATGTATGTTGCGCCGCAAGTCCTTTCACCAATACTAATCTAACTGAAATGCTTTTGTTATTAGCGTATTTCCTATGTACCTATATTGCTGTTGATATTTTTATGACTTTGCCTACCGTTCCACCTTCGTAGCGCCTGTCACTACTACCAATAATAAGTTATCCCAATCCTGTGACGCACTGCAAGGCAAATGATTTGTGTACATAACAACTAAAAGCGTTTCGATCACCACGGTGCTTGTTGTTTTTGTTATTCGTTTTACTATTTCCACTATTTTGTGTAGTTAGTAATTTATATTGCCAACAGATGACACTCACCCAACTTTGAAACGGCAGCAATAAATTGCAAAACAGTTGATATATGTACCTAGGTACTACACCCACTTTGGGCCTGGTCAGTGGCATGCCACGCCGGCACATATGCGAGCTCAAATGTATGTGGAAATAACAAAACCTGTACTTTATTTAAGAGCACACACCTTGTCGGAAAAAAGCAGGCAGTCTAAAAAATCTACCAATTTAAAAAGTAATCGGAAGTCAACTGCTTTCAAAAAAAAAAATGCATGTTAAATTAATTATGTTGAACTTATCTGCACCAAGTATATATGTATGTGTAGTTATGTCTATTACGGGGGCCCATTTCTTTGTAACCGAGCTGCAAAAGAACACTAGGTAGGATAAAAAAAGGGAATGTAAAGTAACAACACTAACTCAGTAAAATATGCGAGCTGAGGCAACTCGGTAAAATGATATACGGCCTGAGATGTAGTCTTGGGAAGTGAAAAAACTGCGCTATTGTGAATGAGCCGGAAGAAAATGCATGGAAAATTTAGATTTAAGACTTAACTTGTTTTTATTTGCATAGTATTTGTAAATTTATAACTACACAAACCTAAAAATTGCCGCGACAACTATTTTCCGTTCCTAAATGGCGCTAAAAACATATCGAAACTTACATGAGGGAGGCTAACAGGGTTGCTTTTGCAACTAAAGGAAATTCTAACCGAATTGAAGCGTTCTTTTGCAACTCGGGTGTAAAGAAGCGGGCCTATTATAATTTTTCTGTGGTAAATATATTTTCAATAAATTATATGTATTTTTTCATTTTATTTTTTCTAGAGGTACCACAAAGCACTGAAAGCCAAAAAGTGTGGGACTTGCTTTTCGACTCACCGCACTAAAACCCACCCGTGCGTCCTTTCTCTCATTCCATGGAACCACCGCTAGGTATTACTTCGCGGAGATGGAGCAGTTTATTGCCCTGCTATGAACTTCTACGGAGTTACTCCGCGCAACGCAGTGTGGTAAAGATTGTGCTTGCCATATTACATACAACCGACCAACTTTCTTCGGACTCAAGCATAGTATCCACTGGGTTTTCAACCGTAAGTCGCCTCCCCGTCTTCATGCTCGAGACCTCCCTTTCGATTGCAAAACGCAGACAGACGAAAAAGCAGTGTTCAATAACGTCATTCCCACAGAAGTTGCAGCAGGTGTCATCGTCGTGTTTAAATTTGCGCAAATAAGATTTAAAATAGCCATGACCCGTCAGAATTTGGGTAATATGGGAGTCCATTTCCCCATGTCGCCTGTCTAGCGGTTTTTGTAAAGAAGGAATTTATCTGCATGTCCAGTGTCCATTATCTGAAGTGCACCATTGCCTCTGCCATGTCTGCAATCAATTCCGTTTTCGCCGTTTCAACAGACTCTCTTGCCACAATATCGAGTGGGCCGAGCCCGGCTATCACCAGCGCTGCTTCTTCCGATGTTGTTCGGAATGCACTACACACCATAATAGCGGAAAGTCGATATATTGATCTAACTTTTCGTACATACAAAATTTTTTCGAACGCAGCTGACCAGATTGGAGCACCCTACAGAAGTACGCAACGTACCCCGCTTGTATACAGCCCGCTTCCTCCAACCATGTCTGGATACGCGTAATTCCTAAGTTCGCTTCTGGCTCCACATCTTTGACGTTCGATAGTTTGGAACCCACGTTATCAAGTTCACATTGATCGGCTGGAATCAATCCAAAAACAGTTTTTACTTTTTGCCCTAAGAGACTCTAGATGGGATTCTCGGCTTAGTCTTCCTCATTATACTGATCGTTTGAAGCTAATAAATCTTCCTACTCTTTCCAGCCGTAGAAAAATGCTAGGCATAATATTCACTACTAAACTACTCACAGGGTCTATCGCAAGCACATTTCTTATTGCCGAAGTTAAACTTAATGTTTCTTCTCGGATTTCAAGACACTTTAAACCTCTTTATTTAAAACAGTGTAAAACCAATTATGAATTAAATGAACCTTTCCGATGTTTATGTCAAGATTTCAACTGTCTTTCCAGCACTTTTGATATTTCGGACTCACTTTTCACCATAGAATGAGCTGTACTGTCCTTTCTCACTAAATGATTAACCCTGCTGTTAGGTTAAAAAAAACTTACGAATCTTAGGTTAGAGGACCATTTGGTCCGTACTGCAGTTTTCATACAAAATAACAATTTAATCTTAGTCTTTATATTTAGTTTGGTTCAATACTTGCTAAATATTATTATTTTATTATTTACTCAACTCTGGTAAAACCCAGCACCAGTGGCCTGCTCTAAAAATGCTTCTAGTTCCGGAGCTCGAAAGCGAGAAATTTGTAGTTGCTGCAAGTCTAAGTCTGATGTAAAATGCTCCATTTGCAGTGCGTTTATTTGCAAAACCAACCGAAAAACATTTTTTTGCTCATCATGTAGTGCCAAAAAATATCGAACAAACTAATAAATACTTATTTTTGGGAAATTAATGTAAAGAAAATCAAAGAAAATATACTATGGACCAAATGGTCCCTTAACCTAAGATTCGTAATTTTCAATTTATCTTAGTCCAGTTTTAAGTCAGAGAATTAAATTTTCGCACATAATATTGTTTTATAAAAAGACCACCTGAGCTGAAAAATTTAGACAGTGTATATCGCCGTTCCAAAGTTACAAAGAAAACAAAAAAAAAAATTGGACCAAATGGTCTTAACCTAACAGCAGGGTTAACGGCGGTATAATATATATTTGATTCAGCTGATGAAGTTTTTTTCTGTAGCTGAGCAGTTTTGGATCTCGACGCTTAACAAACTTTTTCCTTTTAACAACTCGGCACAAAAAAAAAATTAAAAAAAAAAAAAAAAACAGATCCGTACGTCATGCGGACTGTGCCCCTCGTGTCGGTTGGGCGGGAAAGAGGGTAACCGTTGGGCTTATTATTATTATTAAAGTCAATGCCATAATACATTACAAGACTGATTCTTGTGGTACTCCTCCGGCAATATTGTGTCCTTTCACACCTTCGTATGTATCGTAATGGGAACTCTGTCTGCCAAGTAGCTGCTAAAAATATTTCGCAAATATGGACGAATTTCAAAACGGCGAAGAGCTTTGGAAATTTTCCTCCAGCTTACGGAATTGAATGCATTTTTAATGTCAAGCGTGATAACCAACCAATATTTTATATATACGCCTTCCCATCTTACTCTACTGATCGCTTGGAGACGGGTGTGTAAATATACCGTCTATAAAGCATTCGTTGCATTTATGGGAAGTTTTCCCGTTCAAAGGGTGGCTGTGCCGGGAAAAGGGCACTTACCATTTCATCCAACTTTCTAGTGATTATTAAAATTTTAAATGTTATTAGTTTTATTAATTATTATTTTGTAGACAAATACTAGCTATAGACATATATTTGGTGCAAACCATGCAGGATTATAGCTGGTCGAAATGAAGCTGCTTTTCTTAATTTTGACTTGAAAATTTGCTTTTTAATTTTGCCATTTATTTTAGGTTTGTTCCCAACATGAAGTTAAGAAATTTAAAAAAAAATCTGAAAAAAAACTTTAATACCAAAGTTAAAATAAAGTTTCATTTTGACCAGCCACAACTCAGTATGATTCTAATCAATCCCGACAAGTTTTATGCCGTTAAAAGCGCATTGATTGTTTTTCGAACTAGATGCACAATGATCGCACTCAACAGTTAAGCAATACAAAATGATACCCAAAAAAAAAACCACAAAATTACTTGCAGTTGGTAAAAAAGTACTTTTCAAACTCCTTTTAAACTAATTCTTTTTCCGACAGGGTATTCATAGCTTTGCATCTATCATTCCAAATACACTCACACCAAAGCAACTGTGATCGGCCTCATTTAGTTAGAGTTGCCTCAAAGTATAGCAGAAAGTTTCTACCACCTGATGCTTGTCCCAAGTAAGTAGATATAGATGTGCTGATTTATTACTCCCTTTTTCGTGCGCTACGCTACGGTCACTTGCCCACCACCCCCGTACCTCTTCCACTGAAAGTTAGTTTATAATAATAAGCAGTTGCTAACACTGGAAAATGGCAAGTAATTGTTGTTTGCTTTTGCTTTTACTTGTTGTTGTCGTAATAATTATCTGCCCTCTTTTCTAATTGTATACTTACACTATTTTACCTCCCTTTAGTGTTTTGTTTGTTGTTGGTTAAAGTGAAAAAATTAATAACTTTTTGGTAAGTTTATGTCATCTCATCAAGCAATGTCATGCAACACTGCGCCATTTAATCACCACACTCTACAATATGTTGCCCAACTGACGCGTCGCCTTTCGGTTGGTAGAAAATTTATTGATATTTGCTCAGCTAATTTACGTAAATGCTTGTAATTTGTTTGATTTTTTAGTGGTGACTTACAGTTTCAATTTAAAAAAAAGTGTGTGGTTAAAATGCTGGGCAATGATAGATATTGATTTAAATGATGTACAGTCGAACACTCCTAAAATTATACCATCGCTCATAAGTTTGGTAAGGTTAGATTGCTGTGGTAGTCGCCTTAGCGGCAAATCACTTAGACACGCATATAAAAGGGGTCCTTCGTGATACCAAAATCCGCTGATTGCCACCACTGAGAGCTCGTCTGGGTATTAATGAAGGGTGAGCCTAGGTACTTACACCTCAGCCTCGCATAGGCAGGGCAGCTGAGTAGAAAATGAAAAAAATGATTATACCTCGTATCCGCCAAACAGCTGTGACAAAGAGGGTCGCAGACTATATCCCGTCTAACCGCATGAATACCTATCGGACAATGCCCGTTTAGAACTCCTACAAGCATTGAGACTTGTCGCTTTACAGCGACCGGAGTTCGTTTGAACACCTAAGATCCACCACTAGCCACAGGGCCTTTGGAACAAGTTTCGAGCAAATCATTAAAGACCGTAGGCATTTTAAGCCGCTTGCCTATCAGATGTTTACTCGTCCAAAGGGCATCTTTGATTGCGGCTATTACTGCCTGAAACACACCACGGCAGTTTGAAAGCCTAAATTTTTAGGTGAGGGAAGAAGTTCAACAGCCCCTTGACCCAAACGTCTCCCGTTCAATGCCACTTAGCGAGATGTGAGTGAAAAAGATCCAGTTGGAGCTAGAAATGGCAGGCAGCGGTTTGTTTCTTGAGGGACGAAGTTGAAGCTGGCAAGAATTTGATCGAATCCCCCTCTCTTCCCAAAATATACAGCAACCGGTACCTTTTTTACTTGTTCCTCAACATTTACCCACCAGAAAAACTTCCTGTCTAAAATTAGAGCCAAGAGCCTAACTCGGTCAGAAAGCGCAAATGGTACACCACCGATTGAGGGAGGTCGGGCTGTAGGGACACTCCACCTTCTAGTGAACACAACGAACTCCGTCTTGCTGATGTTAATCCCACTTCGTGGACCATTTCACGATCATGTTTAGGTATCCCTGCATGAGGTCAAACAGCATGCCCACAAACTTTCCCCTTACAATAAGTGGCACACCGCCTGCATAGGCAATAACTCAGAAGCCTCTTCTTTCTAACCACCATTCTGAGGTGGTGGATAATAACGACCCAAAAAGGTTAGAGAACTCCACCTGCGAAGAGCTTCCCATCACCTTTCGTTGTATGGAGGTATTGCCCAACACTCTCACGATGGTTCTGTTGCAGAGCAGGCGGTAAATGAGCCTTATTAGGCTGGAATTGACCACAAGCTCACCCAGGGATCTGACTATTGCCTTGAGCTGGACGTTATTAAATCCCCCTCTCTATCCAGGAAAGCACCAACTGAAAAGTATTTGTGTTCAAGAGACTACTCTATGGCATTAACAACCATGTGTCGGGTTGTTTGCAAGGACCTGCCTTTTGCTCACGATGAATCCCATTTCTTAAATACAGCTCAATCAGCCTCGCAAGGGGTTTCAAAAGAAGTTAAAGGAGAGGGTGATTAATTTGAAGCCCTTATATATGCCAGCTCTTACCCACCATGGGAATGAACATTATCTTCACTGCTCTTCACAGCCTGGGAACATATCCCCGGATAATGCAGCTCGCATAGACAGACACCAACCAGCGGCATGGCACGGATGATGCCACCAGTTCCCGTTGACTTGAACGGCCTTAATGAGCGTATCGCCCAGAGCAAGCGACATTCCTCTACCAGGCACTTGGTTGCAAGCCGGTGGCTCCACACGGCTCATGGTTGTCGGGGAAATGGGCATTGAGGAGAAGGTTAAGTGACTTCTCACTACTCATCGCCCAATTACATACGTCGTCCCTCTGGCATAACAAGGGAACGATAGCCCTCGCAAGTACACGTATAAGCCTGGAAGACTCGTGGCAGACTCGAAAAAACTTCTCCATGAATCCCGCTTTGCTTTCCTTACCTCTGATTTATAAGTTCCTAGAACTATGCTACATATTTCCGAGTTCAAGGTTTCTCTGGTCTTCCTCGCTCGGTTAAAAATACCCATGATTTCCTAGAGTTCTAAAGTCTACCAGGGTGGTAAAGAGATGCCCGTTGGCTTCCTCGGTGCACACGACATTTCAGTCGCTTTATTACAAGCTAAGGCGAATTTCCTCCACCAAGTTACCGATAGAGCCGACCGGAAGGAGCAGATTCTCCTGAGGTTCATCCTGTTCAAGATTCGGGATATCAATCTTAAAGAGGTCAGGGTAAAATCTAAGAACTCCCCTCTCGCCACAGATACAAATGTACATAATGTGCGTGGTTTCTTTATGAAATTCATAGAATCCTGGTCTCGTTTTGCTGCCGAGCTGCAGTGGGTAAATCTACGTAAAGCGGTTCTCTCTGTTTGCTGAGAGGATTAAAGTTGTGGTCTTGTTCTCTGCAACCTGACTATCCACAAAAATTGTAGTAGGGGGAGTTGATGTGGTTTTACTCTTGTTTCGCGTGCGCGAAGGTATCAATTTAAAAATTTGTATAAAACCTCCGATTTCAATGCCTAATGGTGCAAAAGAATTCTGTATCACATCAAAAGAGATTTGAAATAGTTCTCAAAACCAGCCAATTCCATACGTTTCCCATGAAAATTGGCATTAGATAAAATTTAACAAACCAATCAAACAACTTTAACACGCCTTTCAAAGTTGAGTGACAACAACGTTGCTTATCAACAACAACCACTATAAGTAGAAAACAGTGAACAATAACAACAACGAAATGATACACTGCTGCACCACAACTTCTTTCTATATGTATCGTGGACGCATGCAACACTCAAAATTATTTTAAATGCCTAAGATTGATTATGTTGTACTTTTACGAACGTGCAACATGACCACCATTGCTACTACACGCTGTCGATGGTAATACGTCACTTGAGAAAAGAAAGCGCATAAAAAAGAATGACAGCATTGTACAACAAGTAGTGGCGCCACGCACTAACAAAGCGCACCAACAACAACAAGCGTACACCACTTTAAGGCGGCAACCCACAACACGGCGGGAGTGGTAGTACAGGAAAACTTCAGGCGGCGAGTGGCAAGCATGTAAAACGTGCCACATCCACATAATACATTGTTCAATGTTTCCGCACAAGTTGCTGTCAATTTGAAATTTCAACAACAAACACAACAATTTCTATGAGCAAATCAAAAATGTTGCATGAACGGAAATCTGGTTGTTGCTTGTTGTAAATTTAATTCTCTTGTTGTTAAAAGTATAAAAAAAAAAAACGAATTCGATTTCAACATTTTTAAAATGTTTATCAGTCGTTGCTGGTTGTATACCAGAAGCAACAACAGCAATATAAAAAAAAAATCTATTATTTTTGACTCATCCTGGCAGCCATGTAACACGAGACGAATCTGGACCAAATGCCATTGCCACTGCCGTCACCACTTTCGCTCCGCGCTGCGCTTGGCAAATGCGAGGGTAATTTTTTTTTTTAATTTTGGTTGAAAATCGATTTTCAACAAATGAAAAAATTTAAATCGAAAAAAAATATTATAAATTTACCAGTAAATGCGCTTAAAAGTTTGTATGTTTTTTTTTACAGATTTCTTTTTTTTTTTTTAATATATTAACAGCGCATTAACGTGTAATGTAATTGTTTTGATTCCTCGCTTTCGCCGTTTGCTTTGACAGTATGCGTGCATGTATGTGTAATCTGCCTTTAGGCGTGCAAGCTGCCTAGCGGATTTTGTGCGTCGATTTGGGCACTCTTGTTGCTTTTATTTTGAAAAATTTATCAATTTTGTGTCAATATCCAGTTTTGCTTTGTATTGTAAGGGTGATGTTTATGTGCGCATGTACATATGTGTGTGTGTGTGTGTGTGTGATTTTTGAGCATATGTATTTTTTATCGGATATATGTCCCTTTTTAATTGCCGTGTTCTAAAATTCGCCTGGCCTGTCAAAATGTCAACATATCAATTTTTTAGATTTAAAGTCAAACAGCAGCTATGAGTATTAGCGATTTTTTATTCAACTGAACGTAATTAATTTTTTATGGGAACTTTTGAGCGTTTCAATTTTCCTCATACGTTGTAAAAAAAGAATTTCTAACGTCCAGAGTTGAATAATATATGATGATATATCTATGTATGAAAATAAACTGTACAATGTTTCATTTTTTTTAAATTTTTTTTAATACGTATGTAGCTGTTTCGCTTCATTAGTTATCGCATATTCTTCATAAGTAAAATTTTTTGGTATTTTTTTCAATTTCAATTTCATTATAACTACCATTATTGTTATTACTTATAGTAATCTTCAAATTCCCGTAGTCGTTATTAGAAAGTTTGTTATTACTGACGCCGATAAAGTTGGCGAAATTGTTATCGTTATCGATATTTCCAAAGTTTTCATGATAGTATTCGTATATTTTATGCAAGTGCTTACGGATCTTAAAACTTAGGTGTGGAAAGAGCTAGAAAGGCTTTCTCAGTAAACTCCGCAAACCCAACCCAATCAGCCTTTTTGAAGTTGACAAAGATTCGATGGTCAGCGGAGACAAAGTCGGCAGGCCTGTCGATCGAGATGATTTTGGGTAGGTGGTCTGATGCAAGCGATAGCATAAATCGTGAAGTTACGCTACTTATCCGACTTGCTGCAACTAACCGTAATACAGGTTTGGCCATCATCGTTCATCGTTCAGAAGGTCAAACTGCTCTGCCGATTAATTTTTTTTACGATCTGCTGGCAGGCTTTAATGCGATCCTGATGCGCATTGAAGTCATATACTAGTAAGCGGTTTTCACCTCTGAGGAGTGCACCTAAGAGGAGTGCCCAAGGTATTATAACTCTCTCCACCTAACGGTTGCTTGTTGCACCATAAACCAACAGAGATAGATATAGACATATATATACCAAAATTCTTAGAATTAATAGCCGAGTTGATTAAGCCATTTCTGTCTGTCCGTCCGTCCGTCCGCTCCGTCCAAATCGAGTAAATATTGAGCTATCTCAACGAAACTTGGTATACAAATTGGTCTGGATCAAAGATAATGTGGTATCACAAATGAGCGAAATCGGTTAACTGCAAAGGTTTTGTGAAATTCAAAATAATTGGAAATTTCCGTAACCAGTGAAGATAAATTGCTCAAATTTAATATATAGGATGGGTTGAGAAAGGAAACATGCATGTAGTTTTTTTTAATAGCCGTGGGCAGCCTACTTTATAAAAAAAAGTTATGTCTCCGAAAATCCTAGAGCAAACTCTGCCAAGTTTGGTACTCATGTTGCAATTCGAATCGGTGAGCGAAATTTTTCTTGTAACGAACACAACAATGAAAATGGTGATGCATAAGCAAATACTCGAAATAAAAAATAGGCGTGGCACCACCCACTTTAGATTAAATACACATAACATTTGAAGTCAATGCGCAGAATTCCAAAAATTTAAAAAATTGGACAAAAGCTACGCCCATCTCTCATACAAAGGTGATTTTCAAAAATTAAAAGAACGCGATATCTAAGAATTTACGATATCTAATTTAATATATGGAGTTAGGTTGCAAGCAGGACTACACAAAATAAAAAGTTTTGGTAATCGAGCAAATAGGTATTTCTCAAAAACTATGCCATCAAACTTCACCAAACACACATTGCATTTCAAGTCAATAAACAACAATTCGAAAACTTCGAAAATTCGAATTGTACAAAAACCTTACCCCATCTTTCATATAACGGTAGAATTCCAAAATTAAAGAAATTCAACGTTTATTAACTGTAAAAGGATAGATAATTTGCTCAAATTTTATAGACGAGATTGGGTTTGAGAATGAAATACATTCGTAAATGTGGAGAATGGTCATGGTATCGCCCATCTTAGAGTAAATTTATACATAAGTATATCTCTGAAACTTCTTTAACAAATTCTACCACATTACGTACAATTTGCATTTCTAGTCAGAAAACACAATTTCGAAAATTATAGATATCAGACAAAACCCACGCTCACCCATCATATAACGGTGATTTGCAACAAATGAAAACGTTCAATATTTTACTAAATCATGTCGCGAATTCTTTTAAATTTCGTATAAAGAATTTAGATGGGGAGAGAAATAATGAAAGGATCAAGTGGGTATGGTACGTTAAAATCATATTAACTTCCATTTTTTGTAGTTAAATCATCAAATGTGGTGATGTTATACTGGTAAATTTTGATTTGATGCGCCAATAAAGACAATTTTTTTTTAGATATTGAACAATGCTTTTAGGCTTAAAATATTCGTTATACTTTGATCTAAAGAAAGTATTTATATATCGAATATCATTTATCGACGTCAAATAGCTGGGAAGATATGGTGGGTAGTATTTTTGTCTTACATGTAGAGATGACATTTTCCCAACAAACACTATATAGCTACATATATAGAATATTATCATATATTTAAATTAGCAGTTAGTTGCGAAGTTAAAAGGAACTAAAGTTTTTCTTATTGTATAGAGCCCATTACTTCCAAAACTATAGTCGGCTTGATCCATGAGACATATATATGTACATTTATATCAAAATATTCGGCATTAACAACGATTTCAAATTTTATCTTCCAATTTTCCCAAATTTATATATATCCTTAAAATAAAGGACTCACATTATTTTTTTATATTACTTATAGATTAATTTTTTGGATTCCACCCAAATAGTAAGGTTTATTTGAAATAAAACTTGCGTCGGGTATTTAAAGTTCGACACTAATTGGGACTTTTCGGTGGTGAGATTGATTTTGAGACTATTCGGTATTCAGTAAGCCGTCTCAAGTTTCTAGTATCAAAATAAAGTCACAAATTTGTCAGCAGGCCGTGAGCAGATCACAAACCAAAGAAATGGGGGAAAGTATTGATCAAACGCGAAAATGAAGTAGCACTCGATCTGTCCCCTAGTTGTTTGCTATATTTTGCTTCAGTGTGTAAAAAATTATACTTCTTTTTCAATAAGCATATTAAAAAAAAGACCACTATTGGTTAAGATTTACTTAGGTATCGTGTTCCGCCACTTTGATCGAATTTGCATTTGGATGAGTAGCTGCATTTATCGAATGTTGATAGTTCTAATTTTTATTAGATATTTTAAATAATTGTTTCACATAAAATGCAGTAGTAAGAAATTTTAACGGATAATTTCAATGTAAATTTTAAGATAACCATATTATTTTATTTTTTAAAGAGCAATAATGCCGTTGAAAAAGTACTGAAAAAGTGTATTGTGTGCTATCGATAAACACAATTTCATGATGTTGTTTGTGCGTCTCTAGCTGAACATACCATCAGCAGAGAGATAGAGATTGTCTCTATTGCTTTTCACCACAGTCTCTGGTAAAGGTTTTTGAGATTGTTGCTTACTGAATACCGAAATCGTCTCAAGTCACAAAAAAAATCTCTAAATGAAAGTCTCAAATTTAATGACTTGAGATGAGACTGAATTACAGAATACTAGAATCAAAAAGTTGTACCTTCTTCCCAATTTAAGAGTAAATGAAATTCTAATATTTATTCATAAATAAACTGGTTGAAGGGTTTGATTACAAATGCAAAATTACCCAAGAAGAATCTTTTCATATTTTCAATATATGTGTAATTTAGAATTATTTTTCTTTTTTAATTAAAGTGCTAAGTATTTTGTGCGCCCACAGACACATTTTCCCCGAAAGTAATCTTGCTGTTAATTATCCGCAATTAAGCAGAGATAAAATAAATAAAAATATACACAATTTATCAAACATTACAAAACTCCGTTAAACAATAAACAGCGCAATGCAACGATGCATGCAACTCTGATGCGGCAATAATTAATCTCGATAGTGATAGAATGTTGTTGTTGTGGCCGAAATGTTAATTTAAGGCGCGTTAATTATGACAAAAGGTAATTATTTGAAGCAAACATGCAATAACAACAAAACACATTTATGTATGTATACAACCAGCGGCGCCAAATAAAGGACAATGCACTCGAGACAGGACGGGGATGATACACAAAGTGCGGCACGGTAGACACAGGTAGAGTTGAGGATACGAAAAATTAAGATAAGTCGCAAGCAAAAGCAACAATGAATGCATAAACGTAAATGACATTTGACAGAGGCACGAATACACACACACAACCGAAATGAGAGCTGCAGGGATGTACGGCTAGTGAGCCAGGTTGTGGCATGTACAGAAAAATTCGGCGATATTATATTTAGGGTGCATGTCCTGTGCGTGGAACACATTTGAAATTATTGAATTATTATTGTTTAGATGCGTAAAAGCAGATTATAGAACATCAAACAAAAAAAAAACGTGAATAGCACTGAGAGTAAAGTACACAGGTACTCATCAAAGCAGCATTGCAAGTTACGAGCCATTTTCAAACATATGTCGCGAGTGTCCTTTCGCCACGTATCGTGTGTACCTGTAACCAGCACTCCACCTTCCAGCACGCCATACACAAGATTGAATTGTATTTGTAATTTTATCGTATCTGTAGCAATGCCGCACCCTCGTCTAAGTGCTCAATATTTTCCAATTCCTCGCTCAGCATTACAACGCTTGCTGTGGCGCGACCATATGTTGCATAAGTATATCTGGTATGCTGTACACCATTCACAACTTAAACGTAAATGACGAAAAAATTAAAAAAAAAAAATTCTCCCTCGCGTGTGTGGGTGCCTTGCTATTGGATTTTTCTCTGTGCTATGCCCCATTCACGGACACACATTTGATGCGTGTAATTTGTGTTGCGTCCATCTGGTAATTGCATCACCGCACGACATCACCATTCACATACACACACACACACACACACATACAGGCTCACATCATAGTGCATGTAAGCTAGTCATATGTGTAACTATATAAATAAATATACACTTGGACGCCGAAAATTTTTAATGCCACAATTTTCCGTCTGCTCTAAAGTTATTATTAATGCTTGCAACAAATTTTAGTTTTGTGCCCTTCGCTCTGTTGCACAGTGCACCGAATGTGCACAAAAATTACCTAAATCAAGTGCCAATTAGATGGTTGAGTTTTATTAGCAATGTAATGCTTGAAACACAATATCGGCAAACGGCGAATTTCCGCTCGGTAGAGCGACAACGTCTGCAACGTTCGCCCAAAAATTTCGCTCAGTAAAACACAACTACAGCGACAATGAAATTAGCTGTTTGGCTTTTACTTTTTTTACTTTCACCAAAAACCAATATAGAATTTTTCTGTTTCGATTTAAAGTCATAAGTATATTTAACATTTGTCTACTTCGACGACAATAGCAATAAATCTATCACAAGGAAACGAAAGATTACTTGCTCCGCTGGTTGCCCGAATGCAACTGACTTGACGGTATCAGATAACCAGCGTTGATAAAGGTCAATTCCTCGATATCGGTTATTCGTCATCGAGCTCAGGACTGCTCTCCCACCAAGGCTTGCTTTTGCTGGATTCATATGTGGAGCAGAATTTGTGTGACTTAATTTTTATACCTGGAAAATCTTCAATCGGGTATATATATTTATTTAAGAGTTTGCGATGCGATACGGGCCTCGATATTTAGGTGTCAAATCGATAGCCACTAGGTCATTTTTTTAAACAATAATACACTGTAAGTGTTGTATTGTTAAAAAACATCCGAGGGCACCTTGGATACCACCATTGAGTTACATCTCCTACAGATATTGATACTTGATATACCTAGTCTACCTATTTTGTGGGGTTTACCATTTTTGTTAGCTGATTTTTGATTATTTGTACCCACTCTTCCCGTGAGACGGCCCCTATCCTGTTTCCGATCAATTGATGAGCTGCTGGAGTTCTTGGAGTCTATGAGGATGGGAGAAACTTATCTCCTCGATCGATTGCCTTCACTGACCAAACTGGTCGCCCAATAGCTTCCCGATCTGTAGTAGGAAGGGTTACCACCCTCTTAGACCAGGTGGTATCTTTAGAGCAATATTTAGAGCCACTTTGGCGCTGACCTCTACAGAGCCGCCTGAAAGAGCAGATCCGATGGGCCTGGCGACTCAGTCGACTTCCCTTTTATACGGATACCCTTCAATTTAGTAGACCCCTAAGCCTGTGGAGAGCTTTCACTGAAAGGGGGTCGACGGCTAGCGTAAGCTCAGGGGTGAGTCTTTCTGTACCCTGTTGAGCACATTTCAGCTATCAACTCGCATCCCAATTTTTCTGACTTCTCCTGACTAAGGATTCCCTCAATTTGGGTGGATGCTGACTCCCAGGAGTAGCGTAAATAGATAAACGGTTTAGGCACTTCCCCAACATCAGCTACTCTGAGTGACGCGCACTTCCACAGTCTTAGCGCTGGAGAAGTACTGCGCAGACAGTCCGCAATCTTATTGTTTCCTCAGCTGATCGCCAGCCATTCAGGCGCTGAAATTGGGCTTACGCTTCTGCTTCACGTTACCCAATATAATCCCCTGCCACCAGAATGATGCTCTTGTTCCTGCCCTCACTAGGGATCCTAGGTCCATTTTGCTTTCAGCCATTGGTAGCAGAGTTAGCTTTTTGGCTTCACTTTCACTGGCTCATCTCGAGGGGTAAAAATTCAATCTTTTCTTACCCGCTCCAGAGAGCTTTTTACCAGGGTTGCTAACCTCTTCTAGTTGTGACGATATGAGAGCTTTCTCATCATCCAACGGTATTGCCCCATCTAGGTCTTTTGAACCAGAGTCCAGGTTAGCTCAAATCCCCCTCATTGCTGTCTGGGTTGTTTGAACCAAAGCTCATTTCTTCCTCAGGTGCAATACATTGGGCTTTGGGATTTTCATCCATTTCGTCCGCCGCGATCACTATTCCGACGAGCTCTTTGCGCATCAAGTACTTCTATAAGTCCGAAGACTGCATTCCACCTGCGGTAGTTGCAAAGTGATGTTTAATATTATTATTTAAGTTACTTAATGCTTTCATAGAAGATCCCACGAGTGATGGGGGAAGCAGGAGTTAAGCCGAGGCAGTGCTCGGTGCCTCGAAAATGATAAATAAAAGAAGACACACTCACGTAGTGCCATTCAGTTCCAGGCACGTTACGATTCACATCTGGACTTACAGATTTTACCGAGTTTTTCTCTCTAGATCTGCCATATTTAATAGAAACAGGTGGACATCTTACAATAAATTTGTGATATATTCATATTTTCGTTTTATTTTCATAATTTACGGAAGACTGTGTCGTATAAATAACTAACAATAATTATACTTTGTTAATAAAAATAGGAAAATTTATAACCGGTACAAAAAAAAAAAGATTTAATTTTCTAAATCACCGTTCTATAACACTTTTAGGAGTAAAGTTTCAATGAATTCCTCGCTCTTTCTATTTTTGCCCATTGCTCGTATGGGCTCGCTACACTGTGTGTCGTGCGGGTTTAGTGAAGCTGTTGCGGCTGCTGCTGTTTCGCCTGTCTCATGCAATTTAATGCTATGTTTAACTTGTTGTTGCCAAATATATACACACACACATACCTACACGTATTTTCCCTCGTTGCCCTCACTTTTTCCACTACGTATGTAGTTAGTCCATCAAACATTTACGCTTCTGCTTTGCTGTACCTTTGTTTGTTTGCTCTAATTTAATTTTCGACTTGTTACTTTTCTTCTGCGCGGTTGACTGCTGGTTTGTGGGTTTTTCTTTTATTTTTTTTTCTTTTTTCCTTCTCCTGCCCTTATAACTTTATAATTTTTGTTAAAACCGTAGTTGATGTTCCGAATTTCTCATTTGATTTATGAAATTTTAATGCAATTCGACGTAAAAGTTATGCTGTTTGATTTTGGGTGGGTGCGATTGGTATTCGTGGAAAGTTTCGAAGATTATTTAGAAATGTGTGTGTGTTATATTTAATACAGTATACAATCAAATGCACGAATACAAATACAAGTTCTTGATTAAGAGCAAAATATAGTCAATAGATAGTATTGATTTTGTCGCTTTAAAGAATTAATAGTGCCCACTCTTTCCAATTTTTAGAAAAAAAGGATAAATAGTCAAACCAAAAAGGATAATCAAACCCTATTTTATGTTATACACATAAATCAAATCAATTCAAACATTTTATTTGTATTACGATTTGATGACAAATTTTAAACGGGTTTCGCATATTTATTTTGGCTTTATAAGCTTAAAAAATAATTTAGTTTTAAGATACGAGAGAGTGTTTTGATACGTAATATGAATTCATATATTTATATATCCCATATCATTTACATCTTCGCCATCAGATCAATTCTTCGTATATTCGTATTATAAGTGTCAATTGCGAAATCATGGCAACACTTTTCGACCTTCTTCCAGCCATATTTAAAACTTAGAATTGCATTTAACATTTTAACACTAATTCTATTTCTTTGTTAATTTTTAAAATCGTTAGTAGCGCTAATTTTAAGAAAAAAGCTATAAAAAGGCGATAGACTAAATTTAAAATTGTCGGCTAAAAGAGAATAATAAAATCAAAATGTGTCCACAAAAAAAAAAGTAAAAAAATGGCAACACTGATTAAAAATACAAAAGTGGCTTCCTGTGTATCTTCATTCTTTTTGTCTTTCAACCTTACTTCCATTATCTCGCTAAAAGGTTTTGAGATTCATTACTTTGTAAAATGAGCTGCTTTTGAAATTGGCTGGTTTTGCCGGTTATAAAATTTCCTATTATTATAAAATTTTCTATTAAAATGCAAGAAATTAAAATTCAGTTAAGATAATATCGAGATTTGATTAAAAATTTTTCCAATATTTTCCTAATTCGAGACAAAACTAAATTTTATACAAAGAAAAAATATTAAGCCATTTTTCTTTGTTTGTATTTTGGTGGAAATGTTCATGTGTTCTAAATTTCCCAAAAGTTCTTTAGCGAGTATGTAGCGTGTGCGTGCTTCACTTGGAGTGTCCTGTGTTCATATCTCGGACGTGGCAAGTAACATCAAGAATTATATAAAGGCCTTTTTTAATAGCGATAATTTTTTAAATATTTGTGTGTCTGTTTGCTTGTTAGAACTCTACAATTTCCGAAAGAGTGAATTTAAATTGGGCTTTAAAGGGACACGATACTGTAACCTCGATCGTAACATATAGTATATTTTACTAAAATATTAAATGTGCTAAGAATCAATTTTCTCTTGAATAATATTTTATTTTTTTATATATTTTTATTTTTATTTTTTTTATATTTTGATCAAAGCATGGCGGTGTCTATTTGTGTTTATATGTTGTTATATTTTTTTTTCAGCTGGAATAAAAATTGAAGATTAGCGACGCGCGCTGGGTTTAGCTAATTTTTGAATAAATGTAGCTCCTTTGTTTTGTAAAATAAAGCAGAACGAGTACGCACGAAATGAAAACTTTTACAAGATATTACCGCAGGCGATGCAGGGAATGAATATATTTTTGGATCATTTTCAGAATTTTCTGGTGTATGCTTGCCTGTTTGTGTTCTCTAATCTCCAAAACTACTGAATGGATTTTAGGGGGTCTTTAACTGGTGACTAGAATGTACCCAAAATGAAGGAATAAATTTTTTATTAGAAATGTTTTATAGTAATTTTCTTTTTAATACCATTTTATTTTTTCAACGGCATCAGTGTATGCCTGTGTCTATTATTTTTTGTTGTTAATTTTTTTTACTACAACAGTTATTTGTTAGAGCAACATAATTTCTTTATAGGTATAGCCCAATATACCTATAGGTATACCAAATGTCCAAGTAAACGCATGTATTTGACAGTTCAGTATACTTCGGCAAATAAATTATTCGGAAAAACGTTTACAAACCGTGGAAAAATATTTCAAAGATTCGCGTTCTTTGCTGCAAACTTACAGACCGTATTTTAACTATCAAGTTATCTTCAGCGATGAGGCAAATTTCTGGTTTAGTGGGTGCGTAAATAAGGAAAATTTCCGAATTTGAAGTGCAAACATTTATGTGGAGACTTTGTAGCCTCCGTTGCATTCAAAAATATTCGAACTTAAACTTTTATTTATTTATTTATTTATTTATTTATTATAAGTAAAAAAAGATAATAACAATTATTATTCTACTTAAAAGCTATAGCTACCAAGGCTTTCAGCTATTTTACGTTCAAGTAATGTATAAATAAATTTTATTAGGTAAATTCTATTTTTTTGTTTAACTTTTAAATAGTATTTTAGATTTTTATCAAATATTCCTATTTCTTTGAGAAATTCGTTAATTTTGTTGATATTCTCAGCGGAAGGTGACGCAAGTAAGCGTAGCGGGTCAGAGTTGTTGAAGATCTTGATTCTATGCGTTGCTATGGTTGGGCAGTTAACGAGAATATGCTCTACGCTTGTTTGCGGTCTTTGACAGAATAGACAGATGGGTTTAGAATTTTGGTTAAGTATATATTCATGTGTTAATTTAGGGTGACCAATGCGAAGTCTCACGAAGTTAGTGATCTCGACGGGGTGGCAATTAAGTGGATAGTCAGGTTTTTCTCCTTTGGGGTTGATTTTTGTGTAATGGTGTGAGATGTTCTTCCAACTTTCATGTGAGACGAACTTCATGTGGGTGTTAATGTGTCCGAGTATGTAATTTTTGCGGACATGCTGCGTCATAACCAACGGTTCTTTTGTGGCTAGTTGGGCTCTTTTATCGGCGTATTCGTTTCCTTTTATTCCCATATGCCCGGGGATCCACATAATTTTTATCATGTTAGGGTTTTGTAAAAGCTTGTTTCTTATTGCGTTTATCAGAGAGTTGGTATTGCATACATATATTCTGTGTCGCAGATATGCTTGACAGACTACCAGTTAGAATTATAAATTTTCCTTTGCTTATTGAGGCGTACTCAATAGCGTTTAAAATTGCAACTGCTTCTGTCGTATAAACGGAACAGAAGTAGGCGAGTGTACCGACCGGCCTTAATCGTAAAGCCGTTACTGTCGACGACAGCGAAAGCAGTGGAATGATCGTTTTTAGAGGGTCAGTGAAGGTGCATATCCATCCCGTTGATGTGTAAGGTTCAATGACGTTTTTGTATAGTTGGTAATAAACAATCGGATCAGTGTTTTCTTTCCTGTAAGTTTGGAAGTTTAATATGAATGAGGAGTTATTAAGCAGCCAAGGTGGTGACTTGTCAGGTATGTTAATCGTAGGGAGGAAGTTGAAACAAATTGCTTTTGATTCGTGTATACACCGGTATATTGCGGAGCTTCTCTTAGGAGTACATTTGTATTTGGAAACTTTCTGCGTCATTTGATGCATTTAGTTGTTAGACAGGAATAATTTCGGCATAGCATTCAGTGTGCAGGATTTAATGCGTTCTTCGATTGTTGGAAGTCCAGCCTCAGCAAGGATCATCTTAATTGGAGAGGATCTAAAGCTCGAATACTTCTACGGACAGCAGAATGATACAGAGGTTTAATCATGTGAAGATTTGCTTTAGAGCAGTTCCCGTAGATGCTTAGCCCATAATCAATTTCGGATAGAATTAATGCTATTACAATATTAATGCAAGTTTTAATGTGAACAAATGATCTTTTTGTGGATAGATAATTTATAATATTGAGTCTTTTCGAAATGCTATTTTTAACATGAACGCAATGCTCCTTGAAGGTAAATTTAGTGTCAAAAATAACTCCTGAAATTTTAAGGCGCTAGGTAGCTTCTTTTATGTTCATTGCATTTATTGCTATATTCGTTCGAGCCTTAGTGAATGTTTCAAACATGTTATACATAGGTGCTGTTAAATTTTTGTACAGAATTGAAATTTATTAATTAATTCGAAGTATACCCAATCAAACTAAGAAGGCTTTATATATTTTTTTTATAGGGCAAACTTACTTGTAGTCCAGCTTTCGTAATTTGCTCAAGCGTATGATTTTTGTTTTTTGAACTCTTTTTCTTGTCTCAGCATCCACAAGCAGAACTGTTAAATTTTTCACGAAACATAAATAATTGAAAACAGCTGCTCAAACCGATTATCGACTTGGATTGTAAATGATTCGAAAACAATTCGAATTCTATTCAAACTCAGTCGAAATCACGAATACCATGACAAAACGAGTCGGAATTTCATCAGATTTACTTTTCAAAGCGAATCGAAATGCAGAACAGGTCTGTATATTTCTATAGTTCTATTGATGCAACAACAATTTATTTGAAAGGTGAAACTTTGTAAAATAAAGCTGAGCTGTAAACGGACAAAGCCAAACCGCAACGTCAGATTAAAATTAAATTGTAGTAAAATGTAAATTCTGCGATTGCATTGTGTAACTGTAACCTTTTTCTTCACACACACACACACACATTTGCAAATTTATGCAATTTCCAACAATAAATGCCCGCATGCTTGGATTAATCGAATTCAACAGTTGAGATGCTGTTCAAGGACAATGACAACAACAACAGCGTAACAATAACAAATACACCACAAACTCATTGGCAGTATTTGTGCGACGGCAGACAGAGGATAGAGATGTGTGAAGCCTAGGACCCAAATAAGGTAGAAAATGCTGTCAAAGTGTGAAATAGGTAAACACCTATTGTGTGAAGTAGAAATGTTGTTGTTGTTGTTGTTCTTTTGAATTACTCTAGCTACCTCAATTACCTTGCAACGCCAACTCACGCACACTTTTTATGCAAATATAAGTTTTGCAGACATTTCTGTTGTTATTATTGTTTTTATATGCGAGCTGTTGTTATTATTTTTGCTTAATGGCAAAAAGGGTTTACAATCACAATTTTCGTTTCACTTTGTGCTTTGTTTAACAAATGAACGAAAGCGGGTGAGCAAATAAGTGAATGGAATTGGCCGAGTGGCCGAGCAAGTCTCTATAGTCGCATTTGGTTTTTGGCTTTTGTTATGCGGGTGTATAACAACAGTTTTGTTATTTTCTTAGCAATTTTCAAATTTCGAAAATGCATGCAAACATTAAAATTAATGAATAACAATAAAACGATGCCCAACTTGGAAAATTTCGATTATTCTGTCCGAAATTTAAGTATTGAGGAGGACAGCGTTGTAATATCGCTAGACTAATGAAACGTCAACAAAGCTAATGGTGCAATATTTTGGTTGACTTGTTTTTTTTTGTATAAACATTTGACTTTGCAAATGATTTTTGACACATTAAAGCATTCGTCGCGCTAAAGAAATAGTAAAATAAAAAAATCCATTAAAGCCCCCTTCAACCTTTGGTGACTTTATGACTATTGGTAATTGCGTGAAACTTTTTTTTATCAACATTTAAAAAAAAAATCCGTTTCCTTGTCTTTCTAAAATTGATTATTGTTGCCACAGAATGCCGTGCATTACATGACTAGAAGCCTATTAAGTTGTTGCCTCATAATTCTTTCGTAACGTATTATTTATATTTTGCTTTTTGCCAGCGTCGCCTGTCAAGCCGTTGACATTTTGAAGTTAATTAATGAAATGCCACAATTGATTGTTTCGCCAATTTAAGTATTGGATAAATTTGAAATCTATGTAATTAAGTTGATTAGAAATGGCGAAAATGCCTGAATTGCAATGCTCATTAAAGAACAATAGGCAGCTTAAGTAAAAAAAGGCTGCTGTAAATTTTTATTGCTGTAGGCAATTCATTGTATATATTGCGGTCATTGGTTATTGGCTCTAATAGAACACAGTTACAAAAGTAGTAATGCATTCCTTAATTTAAATTTGACTAACATAGATTGGTTTAAAATATATTATATTAGATTCGCTAATTTACGATGATATTAAATGATAACTAAATCTTATTTCACACGGTAAATACGTTATAGACAAACCCGCTCGAAAAATAAAAGTCATATATGAAGTACGTAGAAAAAGGGGCACTACTATCCTTCAACCGCTTTAAATAGTTAAAATAAGTGAATAACTCAAAAACATTACTATGAGAGTCTTTACAAAAGCTAAATTAAATATCTACCTCCATTAAAGCACAGTTTATTTCATAAAAAGTAAGAAAGAGTCCAAGCTCAAATAAACCTGACTTATTGTATGCAATCAAAAATGTTAATCTTATACTGGGGTTTTCAATAGGAACGCTACAAAAGTTTTTTTAAATAAAATAAAAACGGTTTGGGATATGAATTAAATTCTTTATTCTTGTGAAAGTACATTCGATGCCATTACGGGTATGTATGGAACTCGATTTCTTTTGCATGGGCACCACGGGCACGCTTGCAGAAGTCCAGACGCTGAACCCAATTTTCGACGGTTTTCAAGCATAAATCGGCCGATACTGCTGCAATTTCACGTCCGATATTCGTACGAAGTTCATCAACCGCCGCTGGCTTGTTGGCATACACCATATAAAGGGTGGTTAAATTTTAAGCGCCGATGTTGAATGTGAACCACACCTAAACGTCAAGTTTTTTTCTGCATTTCATTTGACATTTCTCAATTTCAGACTAACTCAATTTGAACATGGAAAGATACACAATCGAGCAACGTGTTAAAGTTATTCAGGCTTATTATGAAAATGGGCGTTCAAATCAAAATGCATATCGCCTCACCTCACCTCACCTCAGTGGATTCGTCAATAAGCAGAATTGCCGCATTTGGGCGAATGATAATACAAGAGTGATTGTCGAAAACCCAATGCACCCACAAATAGTGACTGTTTGGTGCGGTTTATGGGCTGGCGGCATCATCGGGCCGTATTTTTTTCAAAATGAGGCCGGTCAGGCAGTTACTGTGAATGATGTTCGCTATCGTGAGATGATAACGAACTTTTTATGCCCGAATTGGAACATATGGGTGTGGACGATATGTGGTTCCAACAAGATGGTGCCACTTGCCACACAGCCAACGAAACAATGGCTCTTTTGCGCGACAAATTCAATGGCCGTGTTATCTCACGTGGTGGCGATGTCAATTGGCCACCAAGATCATGTGATTTGACACCGTTGGACTATTTGCTTTGGGATTATTTGAAAAAAAAGGTATACGTCGATAAGCCAGCAAAAATTCAAGAGCTAAAGGATGAGATAATTCGGCACATTAACGGCATATAACCTCAATTATGCCTCAGCGTCATCGAAAATTTGGACCATCGGATGGAGGTGTGCCGCCGAGATCGCGACGAACATTTGGCCGATATTTTGTTCCATACGTAATTGAACTACACCATATTATCATAATAAAAGGAAATTAGATTAATTTCCAAAATAATTTGTGCTTTATTCAATATCGGCCGTCAAAATTTAACCACCCTTTACTTGACAGGAAATAGTCTAACGGCGTCAAATCGCACGACCCAGGCGGCCAATTGACTGGGCCATTTCGTGAGATAACACGTTCACCAAACTTGGTTTTTAATAAATCGATTGTGTCATTTGCTGTGTGGCTTGTAGCGCCGTTCTGTTGAAACCACATATTGTCCAAGTCCATATCATCCAATTCGGCCCAAAAATATTCGGTTATTATTGAGCGGTAGCGATTCACATTCACAATAACGTGCCGGTCTTAATCATCACGAAAGAAATGCAGCCCAATGACGCCGCCGGCCCATAAACCGCACTAAACCGTAATTTTTTCGAGATACAATGTTGACTCATGGAGTACGTGTGAATTGCTGCCTGCCCAATAACCCATATTTTGCTTATTGGCGAAGCCATTCAGCCAGAAATGACGACGACCATAAATTGGATGTAGCGCTCTTAAAGTTGAGGCCATTGACTCCGAATTTCGGTAGTAAATTTTAATAATTTCGACTTGTTGTTGGTTATGGCGTCGTTTGCTGTCACTATCTGTCTACTTTTGTAGCGCCCCTATTGCCAGACCCTTTAGATTAGACAGATAACATGAGATGAGACAAGAATAGAATTTTGGTTAGATTAGATTAAAATATGCCGCGACAGAGATGAAGAAAGAATATATTGAGTAGTATATTCGGATATCCGACATTCGTTGACACGGATAAAATCGTAATAATAACCGCAAATCTTCGTAAATCCGGATATTCGAACAAAAAAAAATCGACGAACGAATGGAATGATGTTTCGGATGGCGAATTTTCAATTAATACCTTTTTCAATTTCGTTCCCTTTTAACCATTTATTTATTTCACCTACAAAATTAAATTTTAGTATCCGGATATCAGAATACAATGTTGATATTTGGATATTGGCTAATGCAGGTATCTGGAAGATATGATAATATCCGGATATTCGAATATAAGGCTTATCCGGATAGTTAAACAAACTTTGGCAAGAATTCGTTCAAAACAAAAAAGACCAAAATCAAAAAATATCAATCAGTTATGATCGGACAAATAAAAATCACAGAATAGTGATTATTTTTGATCGAAAAAATAAAATCTAAAAATCAATGGTCAAACTTGCTGGAAAAAATAAGAATTACGAAATAACGATTAAATTTGGCTTGGAAAGAAAGTAATTTTTTGGGTTTGTTTTTAGCGCTGATGATATTATAATAAAAAAGAAAAAAACTTTTACTTTTTAAATAAAAACAAAAAAATTTTATTTTCCAGACAAATAAATTAAATTCAAAGAACATAAACTTTTTTCTGATATTTCAATCCACCTATTAACTTTAAAGTGGTATATATTTCATTGAATCTATACCAGATTAATTTGTCTGACTGGCTTAGAAAAAAAACCTGCGAAAAACATGCTACAACTTTACTGCAAAAATGTTTCATTAAACTTCGTTACATTAAATTGAACAATTTTTGTGTAAAGACTAAAATTCGCTGATTTGCTTTAATGGATTTTTTTTTGTTTGTTTGAAGAAGCAAAACTTTTTACTCCGTCGAAATGTATCAATTTCACAAATGCATGCAGCAAAAAGTGGCATCGTTTATCATAGCCGGATATCAGCTATATATATGCACCAACAAAAAGCCAACTGCCAGCAACAGTTACTCAGAAACTTTTTGCCCTTTAACTTCCAGCAGTGTGCCACATAAACCCCCAAATAGCTACAAACACTGGTAATCGCTTTGCTCGTTTCTTTATTTTTTTTTTGTGTTTGCAATATTCAACATGTATTTTTTGCTGTTTCATATTTTGCGTTGCTGCAACTGCACAGTTTACAAAAAAAAGGAAAAAAAAACCGAACATTTGTGCAACTAAATGCGTCTGAAAAAGGTGCAAAGGTGATGCGGCAAGGTAGTTACATGAAAATGCAATCAATTTGCACAGCTGGAGTTGGAGAGTGCAAAATAAAAGTAAGCGAGAAATAGTGTTTAGACTGGGGAGATTGTTTTTTTTTTAGTAGATTTGAAATGTTTTAATATTTGAAAGTTTAGAAAATCCAGCTTGTTAAGCTCGTCTATAAATAAAATGTTCTTATGACAAAATTTTGGTAACAAAATAAGGTAATTTTTTATGTAGTTTAATCCCAGTAGTATTTTAAGTTCAATACGACGACGTAGTAAGCGTAAATCATACAATTTTTTTGAGCTCACAATAACGCCAAATTCAATCTCGAAATTTACCGCTACTGCGAGTATTAAATAAATTGTTGGATTTGCAAAAGTTTGCCAAAATTTTTTCTGATTTTTATGGTATACTAAAGTTCCATGTCCCGCCTTAAGTTGTTTTCAAAAACCTATATCTGAGCGAAATTAAAGGTTAAGATATATGTTCATCTACCAGTGATGGAAAATAGCAGTTATTTCTGAAAACTGTCAGTGAAAAAAAAAATTCGCTATGATATAAATTCTTTACAACCAAGTGTAATATGCTAATCGATTTTTAATTTAACCGAGAATTAAATTTAAAATTTTTTTTTTTTTTTAATTTTTATGTAAAATAAAAACAAAAATAATTGTTTTTCTTGATTTTTATTTCATAAAACTAAAATAAGAATTATTTTTGATTTTTAGTTGCAAAATTATAATTAACTGTTATTTTTGATTTACATAAATGATTTTGTAAATAAAAACAACTGTTATCGAAAACTTGTATTTAAAAAAGTCGTCGATATAAATAACTCATTGGCTTTTAGTTTTTAAGGCATACTTAAAAATATCACTCTAATTTTTCGCAGAAAATAAGTTATTGCAGAACGAAAAAATTGTTTATTGTTCATAATATTTTCTGGAAAAAAGTAAACTCACTTTTATAAGTATGACATTTATAAAAGTCAGTGACTGTTATTTTTTTAGTCAGTGACTCCTTTTGATTTATAAAGCAAAAATAATAAATAACTGTTATTTATGACATTTCAATTAAAAATCGAAACTAACTGTTATTTTTTATCTATAAAATAAAAATCAAGAATAACTGTTACTTATGATTTTTATTTTAAAAATCTTATTTAACGAGAAATTGAATAAAAGCTACAAAATAATCGTTAAGAAGCAAGTTATATAATAAAAAGCATAATAGTTGCAGTCCCTGATATCTACAATAAAATTTCACGGCATACATTTTCTTCAAATATTTTAACCCAATAGCTGCCCCCTAAAAGTCTCATTTTGACGCTTACTTCAAGAAACCCTCCAAAAAAGGAATTTTAAAATTGAATAGAGGATTTTAATGCTCTAGAGAGAGTAAACGAATTTAGTAACTGATCCACCTATTTAGTAAAAAAAAAATCCTAACAGAAATTCAAAAGCGCATGAGATCAAATATTTTTTTATAGCCTTCAAAAATATTCATGTCCCGACCTAAGTTTCAAAAGAGTGGAAAAAATTGTTGATATATATCTACTATCTATGAGCGAAATAAATGTAGCGCAATATATAAATACAGTAACGTTTCGCTGGAAATATTTTTGTGGAATATTTTAACCCTTTAGCTCCCACTTTAAATAACACTCTCAAACCCCAATTTAGAAAGTCGCTAGAAGGTATATTTTATATGCTACATATTATTTAAATTATATATATTATTCAACGAAAATTTCACTTGGAGTATTTTCGTACAAAATTTGTTTGTCAAATACGAATACACAATAACAAATAATTTCCTATTAAATGTAGGTAGCGCCTTAGTTGACTTGCAATGTTACTGTTAATGATGGAGAGCATAAAAAATGTTAGGTATTTAAAGGAGGCACATTTATTTTTAATTTTTTGTGGACTTTTACGTTTTTTGTATTAAGATTTTATCTGAGTGGGGACCTAGTCAAATTTTACGAAGAATGGTTCTTTAGAATATTATAACCCTCTAGCGACTCTCTTAATTTATTTTTTCATCAGTTTTTTGAAATTAAGGGTAAAACGGTACTTAAATGCGGTAGTTACTGGGTTAAAATATGCAACTGAAATATTTGGCGTAAAGCTTTACTGTTCATGGTTTAACCTTTCATTTCGCCAATAAATATATTTTTTTCTCTTTCTGTTCCTTTTTTTAAAACAACTTAGGTTATAAATAAAATACACGATCGAGTGCTTTACAAATGGATAGGCATATACACAGAAAGTATTAACGAAGTCTGGGCTGGTTTGAGTTGCCATAAAGTTTTCACACCCCATAGTTCAAGGGCAGATTTTTTTTCCGATTGAAGAAAATATTGCAACCTAGTAGAAAGTATTAGGCAATTCTAAATGCGCCCATTTCTTATAGATGGGATACTATTTATTAGAAATTGCAAAAGCTACTGAAAATATAATGAATATTTTTTTTTCTAGAAGGAAGACTGAACGTTGGAAGGACTTCACATCATCACTTGCTTATTAATTTAGCAGTTTACAATTTTGAATGAAAAATGTAGTGGTTACTTGAATAGAGATTACTTAATTAGCCTCTTGATTAATATTTCTCTATAGAGAGTTTTTGCTTCATTGCGTGACCTCTGCTTATGGCTAATAACTTTGCTTTGCTTCTATATTACATCACTCAACGATAGTCTGCGGAGATGTCCAAGGTCTATAATACGTGGATTAATAATTACTTTCCTAGCTGGAATATCTGAGGAGTGACCTCATATGTTTAGTGTGACCGAAAACTTTACAAGCATGTTATTGAGATGGACTATAAAAAGCATTGCGACTATAAAAAGCATTGCCTCTATAAACAGCTTGATGGCCCCTTTGAGCCACCTCATCAACCAAGTACATATTCATTCGGCATCCAGTCATTTGTCTCTCCTATCAATCAAAACTTTTCCTATTTTCCCATTCAACTAAAATCGCTGGACACAGGTCAATTTAAAGTATGTGATTCCCTTAAGCCCGTAAACATTTGCACAGTTCGTAAATCAAACAGAGTGATATGATGCAAAGAACAAAACTCACTAGCCCTTCAAATAAAATAAATTGCTCAACACTATAGGCAACTATGCACATCCTAGCGTAGAAATTAACAGAGCCCAACAAGAACTATAAAGGTAAGATAATTTCATAGAGTTCATCAAAAAGTTGATGTGTGAAAGAGTTTTACATAAAAGCGCAGCTCATACTCATCTTATATATTGTGAAAATGATTTGTTTAGCTTTATCTAGTGTCTTTTTATCCCCATTGTGCTTCTTTTTTGCAATGTTAATTCAATGTGACAATGAAGCATTCAATTTGGTATGCATTGAAATTTTATTATATTCATTATCCTTTTTCTGCAAAGAGTTTAAATTGATAGTTTCAAGTTAGACTGGCCAGCAAGATAATTGTGTGACTATATGAATACGTGCATATAAAAATAGCTAAAAGTAATTTAACTTTTCCCATTTGCATGTACAAGCAACTTATCTTTGACTTTGATTAGATCTACTGGTGTATGAATGGGATGAATTGTTTATTCGATTTATTCAATGCATGACTTCATTTAAGAAGACTCTATTAAACAGAAAATGAAATATTTATGTACTTTTTAAACTCTTATATCGAAAATTTATAAATACTTGACATTTAGCTATAACTAGAATCAAGCGTTTGTGTAAGTCTAAAAGTTACTCATACGCCCCAGCGTCTAATGCGAGTTGCGTCATCTACAGGTATACCGTGAACTTTTGCATTATTATCTCTTATAATAATATTAATAATTATAATTTGTCGCTTACATAATAGCTTGACATTTGACTGAAATTTTCCTACAATTTCTGATTTTTGTGAGACGTCTTTCCCTGGCAGGAATACACTCGGAGGTTTGCCACTGTCTGTCGAGGGGCAATCGCGTTTAGAAAAAACTTTACTATAATTTTTGATGCTATGTTAGATGCATGAAAATTATACCCAATTTTATTAATCATATATTACTTTTGACCTAATTTATTGAACCGACGAAATTATTAATTTTTGAGCTCAAGATCTGTATAAGGAGAGTATTTGGAGAAAAAAAACACCAAACAGGTGTTGGGAGAAATTATAGCTATTTCGGAGCTCCCACATCTCCTCATTAGATTTCTTGCATGACTTCACCGGTATTTGAACCCACAACCTACGACATGATGGGAAAGTACGTAGCCAATGGACCACAGTCGGCTTGTGAGCTGCTGTTGCTTTTTACCTTATATCCATTGATCTTATTCAGCTTCGAAAGGTAAATTTACATAAAATTTAGTTAGAACAACGAGATTATTTTCACTGTCATTTTTAATAAAAATACTAAATTTTTTTATACGTTTTACGACGTATTTCAATTATTAAAGTGTAAAATATTTGAAGTCAACATTCTTTCAAGCATAAATTGAATTCGAATGTACCTAAAATAATTAAATTTGCTAAACTGTTTTCAAAATTTGCACACCACATTTCAAAATTTGTCAGTTGGTGTACATAATTTCGCTGTTTTAAATATTAGAAGCTGATATCAGATTCGTTACTTGGTTGGTCAATCACCTGGCTTTTTTAGGATTCAGAAATATCACTCTAGTTCTGGAAAAAGCTGGGCAGCTGCAGAGGAGTTGTTTCAAAGTCTCTTGTGCATCTGGGAAGTTGCAGGCGCAGCGGTATCCATTGTATTTCATTCTAATTCTAGCAGCATGAGTATACGGTGCTCTGTGAAAACCGCGGTTAAACTGGTTACATTTGTTCGAACTATTTTAATGAATGAAAAGATCATTTGGGATTAAAAAATACTCTTGCATACCCTGCACGTAAGTTTTTTTACTTGCAGTCAGCGAAGTTCATCCAGTGATGGGAGAACTGTCCGCTGATGAAACTCAAAGCCCAAAAACTGCCAAGGCATATGGTTAATGTGCATGTTAAGGTGCCCCTCTTTCTTAACAGAGTGACGCTGTGCCGCCGAGCTAAATTCGAAGCGCACTCTCTGCACCGTTTCACCAAGCCCAATGTCACCATTTTTAAGCCGAGTGTTCGGTCGTTGTTTCCCTATCTGAAAAATAACGAAGCTATGACTGAGAAACACTCGTCAAAAAAAATTAAAAATGCCATAACGTTCCTATTGAGGGTATGCTGAACAAATTCCCGCACCTACTCCACTGTTGAATTTTTTTTGAGAGCAGAGCTTCTTATCTTACGATTGAGAAGTTCCGGTTCAATGAAGAACAGCCGGCGCATACGGCTAAAGGTTAGTTCTTTTCAAAGTCCCAGTTCCATTTGCCTTAGGCCACTCGGAGAAGCAGACTACTTGAAGTAAAGATACATCGGAGTCATGTCAAAAATAAAGTTTGACGGCTTGGTTGAAATGATCTCATTGCTAAAATGATGGCAATGCAGCCTGACCGCGGAACCCTGCTTAAGTTCGCTGCTGTTGTTCCCTTCAACGGCTTTCCACCAGGCTAGCAAACTGTAGGACACAACTGAGTGGATTGCCGCTTTTATATTCAGGTTATAAGTTATGGAGGAAACAGCCATTTTATGTTTGCAAGAATAAAGATTTTTAACCCGCGGTTCCATACTCAGTCTTCAGTTTGACTTAGGAGTCAGAATGGACGTCTTATAACATCGGTACTAGAAAGTTTTCTACTTCAAATCCTTCTACGGGGAGCACACAAAATCGGCTTTTAAATGAAATATTAAATCCAATGATAGTTGAGAAAGTACTCGATTCTCTCTGTGCTGACATTGTTTAAGGCCCCGATTACATATCGAAGAAAGTATGTAGCGTTGATTGCTTGCTCTCCAGCGAGTACTCTACTGTAAGCACGACCTCACGAAGTGCATATTCGCAATCAGTAGGCCAAAAACAATCGAATATCGAATTTGGCGCAAATCGGATAAATTTTTCTGGGATCGACAATCGGTCACTTTGAGTAATGAGTGTCAAACAATGTTAGTGTTCAAAAACATTGGCATCAACCCAACAGTCGCTTTCTCGAAATCTACTTCTCAGCCGATGGACTATTTTTAACTGTTCAAACCAGAGCTCGTACGGCTATAATTTTTACTTCAAAAATCATAATTCTATCGTTAATTTGGGACTTTTTTTCGAACAAGTGCGATTATTTAAAATTTTTTTTTTTGATAAAAAATAATCGTTTCTCTGGAATGTTCCTCTGGAATGTTTATTTTTCCGATCATATTTGATCGATATTTTTTAATTTTTATTTATTTTGTGATATTTTTTTTCTCGATCAAAAATAATAACTTTTCTTGGATTTAAAATTTTTCGATCATATTTAATCGATATTTTATGATTTTATCCCGGATCAAAAATAATCTTTATTCTTGAGCTTGTATTTTTCCGATTGTATTTGATTCATGTTTTTTACTTGTATTTTTCGATCAAAAATAATCTTTTTTTTCAACTTAGAAATTTTTGATCATGTTTTATCGGTAGTTTGTTATATTTTTCGATCATAAAACATATTATTGGCATCGCCGACAAATTTGTTTGCAATTATTATGACTGAAAAAATAATTTTCGATCGATAAAATAAAAATTACACTATATCAATGAAATATGATCGGAAAGTAAAAATCCCAGAATAACGATTATATCTGATCGAAAAGATTAAAGAATAACGATCAAACTTGATTGAAAAAATAAAAACCCAAGAAATTGACTATTTTTGATCAAAAAATATCGGTCAGATATGATCGGAATAACGATTATTATCTCTATCTATTTCAAAGAGAAATTTTAAAATATTTTAGAACTTCTGAGTTGATTATTTTATATTTTTACTTAAATTATATTGAATGATATTGCTATATTTTCTTGGTCATTATCGCTCAGTATTATTGCTTTCAGTTGAGTCAAATATTCATCCCCTTTAACCGATAATCATTATCTTTTCCCGTTCAAATCATATCCATAAACTATAAAATAATTCAATATTCTATCTATTAGCTTATCGCTGCCAGCAAATGCAAAATGTCAATTTGTTGTAAATTTGAAACACTACAACCTGGCCATACCCATCACCATCGCGATAATAATTATCGCCAATTGCAGTCGTTAGGCATAATTACCGATACAAAATTTATTAGGCGACAATTTACAATTTCAAATTATCAACACATAAAATTACATTGCTAGCTGGCAATGATGGCCACAAATCCACAAATAATGACTGTAGTTAAAGTAGTGTGAAGAAATAACTATAAATTGAAGTGTGCAAAACAGGGAAGAGAAAAGGGAAAAGGGAATATGTGATTGGAGTTCATGAATAGTGATAACAAGCAAATGATTGCCACTTCAGGTTGGTCGTCAAAATATCAAATAAAATCACAGTGAAGCTAGAGCGTAAAGTTAATAAGTTTGTGGCGCACATGGCGTATGGCTATTAACGCTATCATTACTGCCAATTTGCGAGCGAAATTGTAGCAGAGCATAATTTGTTATTTTGTATTTGTTATTGGGGCAATTTACAGGTTCTACCAACATATCTGCTTTCTTTGGTTTCAGTAGAACTAGGAACTCTGCTTCCTCTATGCAGTTACACATAAAGTCGTATTTAATTATTTAGTTGCGTTTGCTGCTGACAATTTTACGCGCATTACAATTACGCAATTTTACAACGACTGCTATACGCCCCATTCACTATGTCGCACCCACTTACTGCAGTATAGGAACTTACAAAAACTCGCCTCATAAACAGACAAGCGAATTTAATGTACGCCCTGTAGAAAATCGAAGGAGCCCATTAGTTGTTGAAATTCATATGGAATTGAATTATTATTCTAGCAGTTGAAATAAAGCACCCTCCTTTTTCATCAGATTCAAAAAAAATTTAGTTTTTCATTTTGCAAACCTTCGAATCGGACCATGTTTGACTTCCTTTTACAACATTTTTAATACAGTTCCACATTTAACAGAGGTAATCTAGTTCATTTCGAATACATTTTGTAATAGCTATGTGAGCACTTTAAAATTACATTAAATTTTTCGATATTCCGAACCAATTCAAAATCCAAATAATGGGATGTTAATTCCTCTACGTCATACTTGCGATACTTCCCAATTTAATTGGCACAATAATAACCTAATCGACTTTAGCCGAGTTCAATATATTACGCCCGTGGTTCTTTCATCCTGACGTGGGCCAATGGGAAACACCAAGTGATGCCAAACCTTTCCATTCACCGTCACAGAAACGTCAAGGTCCAAACATTTTTCTCTCGAAAACTCTAAAGTCCATCTCATCGACGTTCAGTTTTGCACTACTGGAACGACCCGGATTTATATCCAGCCATGGACTGTCACTTCAGCAACATTCGCCCTAAGTTTATGAGGAACGTCATCTGCTGTTACAACAACAAAAATATAAAACTTTAGAGTGTGGTTTTGGTTTGTCAAGACAACTGAGCTTCGGATTTCGAGAAGTATAATATTATTCAGACTAAAGCTGGTTCCCAGGCAAATGAGAATATCTACTTATAATTTAACAGAACTGTAGCAACAAACAACGGTATAATCAACGGTAATCAACGTTTACTGTTGACTTAATGCAGGAGCTACATCCTTTTGCCCCCTTTCATACTTAATTTTGTATCGCTACGCTACGCTATCTATTTCAGAAAAGACCGAACTATCGCCGCAGTTGTTTAGGTCGATGAGATCAAGTCATTAGATTACACCAGCAGTTGTATGGTCGGTTTAATTCTGCAGTTCGAGTTATCTAATCCGACTTAACGTTAAAGAAATCACATGCCGTTTGAATCCTTGTTTGATATCAAACGTGTCGGAGAGGTTCTTCCTAACTCGAACAGTTCTGGTGGTGTCAATCAGCGTCATTTAACATAGCCGTATGAATTTTCCACTTTGCAGCGATACCAAATCCAGATGGCGCGGCATATTGGCAACTTCTTCTCGTGTCGAATGTTGATTTAGTGTAGCCACGGGTATATTTCAAGATTTGGCATATCGGGAATATTTGGTCGATGGTAGAGTTTCCAGGCTTAAACCCACACTGATAAGGTCTAATTAGTTCAATCTTTCATACAACACAGGCAACAAATATTTATATGTAATGATTCCGCGGTAATTGGCGCGTAGGATCGCCGTTTTTGTGGATCGGTTAGTATACACACCATACCTTACAAATTAGCTGATGCATGATTTTTATCAGCTGGCTGCCCGTCAAAGCCAGCAGCATTGTTGTTCTTTAGATACACTATTGCCATTAAAAATTCAACTTATCGGGTAATGGGACTTCGACTACGTCCTCAGCGATTAGTTTTCGGGCTCGCATAACCACCATTAAGCAGCTTGGAAGTTCTTGATGCCCGTTATCTGGTTTTACACTCTCCTGAAGCCATATCTCAGTCATGACAGAATTATCGAACGCTTTTTCCATCAGCAGGTAATTTAAGCTCTTTTCACTTGCGTATTTCTGCATCGGCCTGCTTCGCTTCTCTTCCTATTATTGCAAGATTCATAGAGTCGATCTCTGGCCACATCCGCAAACTAGTGATACGTTGGGAAAAAATTGCCGGGAAACGTAAGTCCATTATTTTACATGCCAGTTGTAGTAGACAACCTAAGGTCTGATGCTCGTCATTTATCGAGCGGTCCATCACGTCTCCTTGATGCGTTTGAAGCCAGCATTTGCTCTTACGAGGACATTAAGAAATCGGTAAGAGGTAAGTTCAAAGCATAGTCTTAAAACGCTTCCGTGTTGGCCGAGTATCAAGCCCAATGTTTAACCAGATTCCTCCGACACTTTAAATCCGCTTGTAAATTTGGCAGTAGTCTAAGTTCGTGCTTCCTTTTCGACAGTTTCGAGTTATGTACTTCTAACTTTGAACTGGTGAAACTATGTCATGTTTCGTTGGTGATATTTCCAAACGAGTTCTCCATCCCAGATAAGTTCTAGTTGCAACTAATTTGGCGATGAGTTAAATGCAGTCCCAAATTCAACAAATAAATTGCTCCACATCCTATATTCGAAAATTTGTTTATTCAAAGCAACTCTAACTAATTCACACGAGGTAAAAAAAACTGAGTTCGTTTTTTTGTTGCTTCTATTCTCAAACGAGAAGTGGGACATTTGGTGAATCCTTGTGGATTCGATACCAACAGAATTCGAAACCAGTCGTACTTCTTTTTACCAATATTTTTTTTTTTACTTTTTCAAGTTTTTCCTGCAAGACTTACAATAGTAAACCTATATATGTATGTACATACATACATCAAATCCTACAGCTATGCTCAATTACGGTTTTTGCATGCTACAAAGTCGACTTTTTTTTTTTTTGTTTAAACCCAACCAGCCTTTTTACCTCCGCAACGACACTTACCCACCCTACCACTGGAAGAAACCATTCACTTCTGCTCTTGCTATGCTTGGCTAATTTTCTGTCGCCAACCGAAAGTGGCTTTTCCCTCTAACTTCACAGGTCTTCTGCATAGAATTCGAGAAGCATAACGTCCTGATTTGCGTCCAAAACGCTTCATTGCATTTTGGAGTACACAAAACCAAACCGGCCACCGCATATATAATAGAAACAACAGCAACAACAACAACTATGCAAATGGTCAGGGTAATTTTCGTATTTTGCTGACAGTTCAAGTTGTTGAATTTGTTTGCGTTTGGTCGCCAGTGATTTTGACAGACGTAAGTAAGTAAGTACAAATCTAAATTGCGGTGGCATGCAAAGGCGGTAAAGACAAACGTGCGGCCGGCCGACTGCCGTTCGAAAGTAAAAACAAATACTTGTCGCAATTATGTCGGAATTGTTGATTCTTCTAGGATTTTTTTTGTAGATAGAATTGCATTGAAATTATATTAGTGTAATGAGTAGATGAAAGAGATGGATGGAAGGCAACGATTGTCCTATGTGTATGGAGGTAATTATACGCGCCAATTGTTTTTGTGATTTTCCGATTTTTATTTTTTTTTGTGTTGTTTTCGTAGGCCAATTTTATTTGATTATTCGTGGAATTTGTCGTTTGTTTTGCTACATCAATTGATGTTGTTAATTTACGAGTTGTTTGTGTATCTGCAACTGAGTGGAAACGAGTAGAGACGGATGCTTTAAGAAAGGGGGAGGGGCGGATAAAGTCAATGACGATAGGTTAGTGCTTGAATTACATTAAGGGACACGACTAAATAATTTTTTTTAATCCGAATTAATACCGTATTTGAATAAGTGTATCCGCAAATTTTTAAATTTAATTCAATTTTCCATTCTCAGAATTTGTTAATTGGTAAAACAAAAGGTAATTTAAAGCAACGGAGATGTCATGAGAAGTTTAAAAACAAAATGTATATGTATATGCAATCAGTATATCATAAGATGCATCAGATACAACTTTGAAAAACTTTTCTGAATTAAAACTTTTTTTTAATTCCTACTACTACTATTTTTACAAATGCTATTACTAATTGCTGCTACTCTTTTTATAAATTCCTAGTACTATTTTCAATAATGCTAACATTAATTATTAATAATTTTTTCTAATGCTGCTACTTATTATTACTACTATTTTTAACAATTTCTCCTCCAATTTTACTAATTCTTCTATTTATCCCTACTACTATTTTTATTTACGCTACTACTAATTGCTAGTACTACTTTTACTAATCTCCTCTACTATTTTTACTAATGCTACTTCTTTTTACATTTCTACTACTATTTTCACTAACGCTACTACTAATTATTGACAGTATTTTCTTTAACGCTACTTCTTATTGCTACTAATATTTTTCTTAATTTCTGTGATTATTTTCACTGATCCAACTACTACTTTTATTAATTCCTACTACTATTTTTATTTTACTACTTTTTTTTTACTAATTTGTACTACTATTTTTACTACCGTTACTATTATTTTTGTTAGTACTAATTACTTACACTATTTTTACCAATTTCTACTACTATTTTTACTAATGCTACTACTTAGTACTACTAACTGCTATTACAACCAAAACTATTACTACCCTCAAATACTTCATGCATCAAAACAATTCAAAACATAATCATAATAATAAAACAGCTACTCCCTGACTTTGACGCGTAGGCTCTTGTGACTTGTGAACAATCCATAGAAATACTACGCATTCGAGAAACCGGAATCAAGAGCAGATCGGTTTCATTTCGATCGTTTTTCCTCGCTTTATCTCAGTATTTTCGAAATTGAAATTGTCCAATAACATGAACTTTTAAACATAAAAGGTTTGGCTGACAAACAGCTTATATGCATATAGTTGGGGTTAATTTGTCATTTACTTTTCGATCTGACTAACCAAAGTCAAAATTTTTCAAACCGAAAAATTTTGTCGGAATCGAAATCAAGAACACCAATTAATTTCGGTTCTATTCCAATTTTTGGAGAACAGTTGTGCGATTCACTAACTTTAAGCGATCCGACAATCGCAATTTTTGTTGACAATATTATTCGTTTGCATTAACGATTGTGCGATTCACTAACACATTCACTTTCGCTTTGTATTTATTCAAAGAGATTAAAAGTGGCACATCTGGCATACTAAATGTCTAAATGGGTAAATACACAAAGATAAATATAAAATATGTTTGATTAAAGGAAAATAAAATACTAGTTTATTTCAAACTTGCTTCATTGTAATGGAATTTCGGCCTCCTCTTTATTAGAGGAATCGTTAATCAATGAGTATCCGGAATCACCTGCAAATAGTTTTTGGAAGAGTTTTAAATTAAATTATTTTTGTTTAGTAATTTTCAAAAAATTAATAAAACTTACCAATCAAAAACATGTCATGGGGTTTGTTTTCAGAATTCGATCATTTACTTCCGCATAGCAGAGCAGATCCACATTTATGAATCGTGGTGCGCCTCTAGTGTATTTAGCTTTTATATTTATATTTTTTGTATTCATTTATAAATTGGGGAAAAAACTTTATTTAAGTTTTTTTTGTTTGAATCATATATAAACGTTTCCATTTGCCATGAACTGAGGATTTAATATTGCATCAAAAGATTACATAAGCAACCTACATGCCGAAGCAGACGTCAATCCATTGTTGCATGGGCCCACTTCCTCTCCATAACGCCAAACATTCAGATGATTGTCAATATTTTAGTTTTCGATAGACAACAGCTGCAAATATCGTTTAAAATAGCTGAATAGCAAAATTCGTTAAGATGAGTTAACCATGCGAATATCGTTAAAATAAACTAGATTAAACACTGGGGTTTAAAAAACGTAATTTCTTTTATAGATGTTTTACGTATAGTACAGAAACTTAACCAGTAAGTTAATAAATAAATCAGCACCAAATATGAACAGATAAAAAATAAAACAAATAACTATTTACCAGTATTTTCAATCCAGCGCCAATTTTTCTTAAAATTTCATATACCAAAATTGTAAGATTTAAGACAATAGCAACTAACTATATATCAAATCAGTTTTCGTTTATATCAACAATAATTTTTGATTAAGAAGTATTAACATAAGAAAAAATAACTAATATTTTTCAAAATTTTATAGAAAAATTCCAATTTCATATGCTTTGACTCAGAAGCCTTTATAAACTCCTCCATTCTTATCCCATTTAAATAACCTTTAAAAGAACGAAGCCTCCTTTTTATTTTTCGATTCCATTTCCACCACCTTTACTTTTGAAAACTCTCGCTCTCTTCGCTTATGAAAATCTAATCCCAACTGACCCTTCCATCAATCGCCTTAAACCGCAAGCAGAACGAATATTTGTATGCGTCCGATTATTTACATGAATGCCACTAATTGACAACATTTCAACATATTGCATGCCATATTACTGTGTACTATGTCTAAGCGCATAAAGTATTATGCCAAGTAAACCGCAAATAAAGGGCTCGTTGCCTTAGAGAACAAGGAAAGAAACAAACAAACCAAACAAATCAAAAAAAAAAAAAACTGCAAATATTGAACTTCGTACACAGTAACTGTGAAAAAATCGCCTTATACAACAACAACAACCAACACTCATAGCCCATACTATCCGCCGGTGTCCTCTGTCACACATCAACAATCTATCACAACAACAATGCTATGTGCAATTTCTTTTATACTTCCTAGTTGATCAGCGAAAAATTCATACCCAACACTTTAAGGCATTGTCTTAGGTCATTCAACTTGCTGGTTTTTGCACGCCGGCATCTTACCACAGCATGCCGCTACAAGGCTCGAACGTTCGTCGTTCCCTTGCGTTTTCACCAGACAGCAGTACGCATTTTACAATTTTCAACGCAAGTCATTTCTTTTATTTTCCCCTATTTGGTTATTTTTTCTTCTTTTGCTGGTCTTTATTCGCCCTTTCTTAAATCTATTGTGACTGCCCCCTAAAACATTTTAATGACATTTGTTGCATTGCTTTGCAGCGAGCGATTTTCATTTGGCATTGCCATTGCTTTTGTTGTTGTTGTTGTAGTGCAACCGTGTGTGCAATGTAGCTGTCATTATGTCACTGCAATTGGAATTGCAATTTCACTCCTTTTCAATGCACTTTTTTGTTCTTTTCTTTTTCTTTGCCTACTCCCAGCAAATCTGCGTGCAAAAAAAAAAAAAAATTTAGAAAGGGGTGTGTGTGTGCATGTGTGTGGCGGCATTGCACTTTTGTGCAATCACATGCAACTACATACATACATACTGTAAGAAATAATGCTCAGCTGTGAAAAATCTCCATCCATTTTGCAGCAGAATTGTGTTGAATAAAAAAGCGTGCTAAGAAAAACTCTGATTTTGTTTTTCCTCAGGCATGCAACTAATGTTGTGCGTAAAATGGGTCCCGCGTTTGCATCCATTTTAGCGCACGAAAATGGGGAACAGTTCAGACTCCCTCGAATTGTAACAGTGTCACTCAAACTTTTTTCGCTCACCATACGGTAGTGCAGGTGTGCATTTACATATGTACCTTCGTTTTGCGTATGTCACCCGACGGCCTATGTGTGTAAGTGTATGTCAATGACAGCTGTCATTAACGGGCGTTTGTATGTGTATGCCTACCGGCAGGCCGTTAAATTGTAGCACCATTGGGGAAATCGCAAAAAGAAACATAACGTATTCCTCTTTTGCACGCTAGAAGTTGACACTTTTGTAAGCGATGCTGGCAAAAGTTAGGGGAATATTTGAATTGATTTTTTTCCGCTGACACCAGGAGGATTATGTGGGACAAAAAGCGAGTGAAAGCTGTGATATTTATACTTAAAGGGAAATCTTTAAAGATTTTGAAGCATCGTATTTTATTTTTAATTGTTTTTTTCTTAAATTTCAAGGGGCAAATACATTGAATTGTGCAAATATGGAGAGAGAGATTTGAATTTCATGTTCACACAAGTTATTTTTAAGAGATGTTTTCAATATTAAACTTGACCGTCCAGACAACATTCTGTTTTACACTCACTGATTTTCGATGACATTTCTCTATTTATTTACATTTTTACTCTAAGAAAATCCGGTAATCCAAATGACCACCAGAGCTTCAAAATAAAAGCTTCTCTCGGTGCAGAAATACGTCTTGAGCGACATAAACCGTTCCACATTCTTGTAGGCTGTTAAAAGGTTGCTGACTAATTCCTCATGGTTTTCGGGTTTGCGGTTTCCAAAAAAATTACGAACAATGTTTTGAAAATATGTCAATGTGGGTTTTTAAATTTTCTTCAAACTATTCATCAGCCCATAAGTCTATAATTTAGCTCGCTACAAATGTGCCCTATTTTATTTTGGCCTAGCTGATTTTAGGGAATTTCTGTTTTAAGTAAAAAAAAAAACCATCTCCATTTTTGTCCATAGCTTTGACGAAGTTTTCATTAGTACGAATTTGAAGTGCAATTTGAAGTAGCAATTCAGGATTTATTAAAGGATCATGGAAAATATTTCGTTAACCTGCTAGCGTTTCATTTAGGCCAAAGTGCTTTTTCTATCTCGACTATCGCACTCGCAAATGAAACAACAAAATTTCATATATCCAAGCTGAATACCATTATTTTTTTTCTATGATTCTTTCATTTCAGTGCATATGTTGTCATATGCAATAGTACAGCTTTTTAACTAACCATCCACGAATCTATTAACAAAAGCGAGTCAGATGTTTTATATTTGATCTTCAGCTTCTTCATCACTGGTAAATTTTAAGAAAATATTAGAAATTCGGGACTACATAGATAATGCGATAGAAAATGGGCACTTTACAATGGGTGATTTTCAGGGCATTACAGGAGCTTTTAGTAAAGTTTCGACACTAGCCATAATGGGGGGAATCACCTAAGTGAGGGTTAACTACGCCCTGAAGAGATGGATAAGCAACATGCTTAGCTGTAGAATGGTATCAGCGTGATTGATGCACAAGTAATAACACGGAGTGTGAGCAGGGGTACGTCACAAAGGTACTGCGTATGCAGATGATGTAGCGGTCATAATGAGCGGTAAATGACTCTCAACAACAAGCTCCCTAATGAATCGAACTCTTCATACTGCATATACCACCAGCAAACCTAGCAGCCAGAAACCTTGCGTTCGCAATTGTATACCTCGGGGCAGTTTGCATTCAGAACGTACGGTCACACCTGGATAGCGTCCGCTACGTGATTCTGTGTCTGACCTTCGAAAGGTCTTTTGGGGCTACACTAGAGGTTGATGAATGGCGCATGAGTTTGAGGATGATACGAAGAACGACACACATCTATACGTTCGGGTCTACAATGGAAAAGGAATTTCGGGCTGCGGTGTTGCCCAGAACCAGAGATATGTAAAGCTTACAAGCTGCCGTATCACTTAACTGAAGAAAGCGGCTGAGTTGTTATCGAATTTTCAGCCAGCTAACAGGCGGATTATCATCTACATACATCTACATCGACAGTCAGGTAGCCATCAGGGCTCTTCTTTCGTACACAACTTGTTTTCAAACCGTAGTAGAATGTAAAGAAGCTTTGGGAAGGTTGGCCGCGTCCAAAATCATGCACCTTCATTGGTTCCCGAGACACAAGGGTGCAGAGGTAAATGAAAGCGCGATCACTTTGCCAAACAGAATGTCTATCTAGAAAACTCAATCAGCGAGAGGGTGCCGATCTCGCTGCAAGCTATTCAACGATCGCCCGAAATGTATACGCAAGCAGAAAAGGGTGGAAGCGAACTAAGCTCACGAGCACTCTAAGTGATGCTACTGATATGTCATTGCCTTTTGTAAGTAAGTAGGGATAAAATATGTAGATGATATTACTATATGTAAATTTCCCGCATTGGACAGACGACGTTTCAAGACGCTAGGGTAAGCACGACTACATGATCTGCAGTCGGCCACCGACTTCAGTTTGCCAAGGGGACGGCGATGTTCTTTGACATCGCCACCGGCTCATAAAACAAGGGTTTCCTTCGGTCGTGCACTTCTCTGGTAACTCAAATTACCTACTTGGTGAACCATGGTCATTCAAGAAATCTTTGCGTATGCCATATATGTTGCTGAAACTCCAAGTGGCTGATTGTATTTGAATTAAATCAATTTTCGAACTGTTTGATTGACAAATCTCAGCGTCTATGGGCAACGTTAGTATAAAGAACTCATATTACAAACTTCGCTAGCATTTCAAAATATGAAATTCACATTTATTATATGCATTAAAAGGTGCAATAAAATGCAACAACATGTCAGCATTAAAGCCCTGATCGAAAGGGGGCGGGCCGTGTAAAGCAAAAATACATTAAAACGAAGAGATAAAGACCGTGTTGCAGACAAATGCGTGACGTAATGATTTTCCGTTAATGTAAATTTAAATTAACAGCCAACGTTGCAAAGTGCAAACGTAATTATTTGATAAAATGCAACAAAACAAACAAAACTTGTGTATCGGTAAATGTCAAATTTTACAACAAACGTCTGGTAGGCAAATAAAATTGAGAGTGATGGTCGTAAAATGGCATTTACAGAAACCTTTATCGCCATATTCCGCCGACCAACATTTACATACACTATATTTGTCTGCTGTCATTCAAACATTTCGTCAGTCAGTCAGTCACTCATGCACGCAATCCATTGTCATTGACAATGTGAGTCAGTGTTTATGGTAATTATTTATTGACAGTAGCAATGACAGAATGGCGTTAGAGAATTGCTTTCACAAGGCGATTTTGAAAGCATTTCGAATATGCAGAATGCAAACTGAAAATCGCAATAAACATAAAATTTTATGTTTATGAGATTTTTCGACACAACGCTTTTGCATTGGACGTTGGACGTACAGCGACTGGGGAGCTGCTGGACGGGTGCAATCGGTTGGCAGAAGTTGGGGGAAATCGCAAAGTTGAGGGCAGACAAAACAAAAGGGTTAGCTGGCTCAACACTCAAACGAAGCAAAGGTGTGGCCTCAAGGGGTTCGAAATTATTCATGGTTTAATATTCAAATTTCAACTTAAATAGAATTGTGTATTAATAGGAAAATTTCATTTTTGTTTTCTTTACAGCAAAGCACAAATAGTGTAATAACAGATCAACGGATGTAATGAATGCGGCGCAAAGAAAATCTACTTAATGCCGGGCAATTTCTTCAGCTACGAGCAAGCGGCAATAGCACTGAGTGAAACTCGTCGGAAGTTAAAGTAATCAACGCGCTGTGCAATGATAAATAATGCGGCAGTTTGAAGTTAGCGTAACGGTAGCGGGAGTATGGTTGCGTAGTAACGCAGAAATATAATGGTGGATGTCTACAATAAGTGAGCACTCACCTAAAATTGCAAGGTGCTAGGGAGTGAGTGAGAGTCGCGAAAGATTGCGGTGAGCAATCCAAAAAAAAAACACAAAACAAAAACTTTCAAAAGAGTTATGAGTTTATGAAAGCTTGATGAAATTATAAAATTATAATTAAACAAGCAGTCGAAACCATAAATGAACATTAAGTGGTGCTTGGGCAAACAAACAAAGGCAAAAGCTAGGAGCAAAGCCAGCGTAACGCGTAGGGCCAAGAAAATGATTGAGAAATCGCACCCGCTACCTCAGAGTAAAGAAGAAATAAAACGCAAAAAAAAACTACAGAACCGCGCGAAATCAAACTTCAAGCGTTCTGTTGAAATATTCGTGCGTTCAGCATAATAAATTGCAGCCATATTAAAAGTGAATAATCAACTTTAGCGCCACGCAACGAGCAACGGACGTACGCGGACTGCAATCGTATGACCAGCTTACGTAGAGTAAGTGAAAGCTGAAAAATTACAGCGCGTGGTGGGGGTGTACAGGTGAGTACTTTATTAAGCGATTTAACACTCGCTCCTTGTTGTTGTTGTTGTTGTTGTTGTTGTAAGCAGCTAAAGATGATGAATTTTATATAAAATGCTTAAATACCAGTAATTTAACTTCGTCCAGGTACTTAACTTGCAGGAAGCAGGATAATGAAAGGAGTGCAGCTATTGGAATTGTTGAGCGAAAGTAGCGTGAAGAGTACGAATATTTTACTATTAAACTGAAAGGTACAAGAGGTGACAAGAAACGAGTGTCCATACGAGGGACGTTCAATTATTTCTTTGCATCTTTAACCAGCAATTTTGAATCTGGATCGAGCGGTAGAGAAAAGTTCAACTTGTAGAACTTGTCCAAATAGTAAGTCTATTTTTCGCCCATCCCTTCTTATAACCAAATCAAATGAATGCATTGTTCAGAAGTTTAAGGTGCTAAGCACACCGGTACCGAGTGACAATGTAGAATTGACTGTCAAAAACCTCTGCCGTACTTTAGGTCCGACACCCAGTGAAATTTCCGCCGTACTTGGTACAGGGTCAAGTTTTCGGGAGCTCCTGTTCGCCGCGGTATAAGGATTAAATCTCCGGACAGACCTCGTTGCCAAAGTTTATATCAGTTGAGCTCCTCCAGACTTGTGAAGTTGGAATGAACTCACTCAAATCATGCCCCAATCATTATAACAACATTAAAGCCTTTGTGGAGCAACTCACGTTTAACTCACTCAAAATGACTACTAGTGCGGGCCACTCTACTCACATAAAACCGTCCTACACCCCAAGATTCTTAATACCCGCGAACTTCACAGTTCCACTGCTTCTTCGTCATTTGCAAATGCCTCTAATGCATAAAAGCAATAAGAGCCATTCCCAGTCAAGAGGAAATCCAAGCTCAGAGTTAACCCAAAGAATATGCTAATATCTCTTCCGGCCATTCGGTCTATTGTCACAACGAACTTGCGACTTAAGCTCGACGTGCTCGTCCAGGAGACGGCGGCTCTAGAGTTACTCTGCTGTCAGGTAAAGCTCATTTGGTCAGCAAGTCAATAATAAATAACAATATCTATGAAGTTGGTATTTTGTATGAAAATTCCAGCATCAATTAAATGCTATTTCTTACCCAAAGGGTTGTTTCTTACCCAAAGGGTTACGTGGAGTACCACTTAAGTGTTCTGTTTTTGATATCGAAGAGAGCGGTATAACATTCATGTAATTTTCTTCCATTTAATATCCCTCTCGTAAGTTATTTCTACTAGGTAGGAGTGGATTTTAATCTAAAGGAGACTTCCAGAACTTCCAGATCATTTTCTAAAGAAAAAGATTAGTAGAAGAAGCTCGGTATGCTGGGGGGTGAAAAACTTTTTAGGTTAGGTTATCTTAAACGGGTTGCTCTCGCATAAAGATCAATACCCATTGTGATGGCTAGAAAAAGATTTCTCATACCCTGTTCTTACACGACCTTATACCAACCCGATATTTTGTCAACTCCCAATTGGTAACCCAGAAATATAAAGCGCTTTTCTCGTAGACCAGGACACTCGGAGGTGCTTAATAGAATATACCTTCTCCGGAACCTGCAGAAGTTGGTTTTGCGCGGCCCCAAACATGGCGCCAATTTGTCAAATGGATTGTTAGTATTCCCGTGAGAAGCATCACATTCGGTTTGGAGGAACTCAGCAGCCTCCGTGTTGTACATTCACTTAATGATGGCTGAAGTGAATGCGTCCACCTCCTGTTTATAGCTGTTCTCACCCCTTCCTCAACTTGCCTGAACAGAGTAATCTCAAGTTGAGTTGGGTCTCCCAGTATAGACTCACAGCCTATTCTCGTACAATCGGCTGCTCCTCGTTCTCCGGACACTACTGTGCTCTGATTCCCAGTATAGGTTGAGAGCGTGTTGCCGAAGCGATTGGAGATATCCCTTGGAGTACAGGAACACAAATCAAGATAGCTGCTGTCGACTTCAGGGCCTACAGCAGATGCAAGCTTTGAGGGAGCAAAGTCCATCACGCCTATGAATTTTAGCGCTATGTCAATTGCAAAGATCTCATCTAAAAAAACAATAATTCCAATCCGTTATGATCAGAATATCATCAGAGTTTAAAAGCGCGTCAGATTCCAAGCCACATTTGACCGCAAAGTGATGCTTGAAGTTGGGGCTAGAGTCGATCTAATCACAACTTTTGTGTGCTTCTCCAACTCCATTTAAGATACAGGTATGACTTCTATTCTATATCCGCAGCTAATGAGAAACCTTCTGTCTAAAGAATATTCTTGAAAAACAAATCTTCCTCAAAGTACTTATTTGACCACCCTGTTCTTCTTACACTTCCTTTCTGCAATATTTTAATTTAAATTGACTGCACTCCCAGTAGACGTTAACGCTGGTAAAACACGCGAGAAATGCCAATGAGCGACGAAAATAAATAAAACTTTTCAGTTTCAACTAATCAAAAAGCTATGAAAACTTTGCGGAAACTGCTGCCAACAAAATACAATACAAATAGCGCTCGGTGTCGGTACAAAAATTAGAGAGGTGGAATTGCATGTTATTTTATTTATGAAGCTTAACCCAAAAGTCCACAAAAAGAAATATTTAAAGCCGTCGTCAACTAACCAACTTTCGACAGAATTTCGTTTAACTCCAAAATACAGAAATTACACCTGACTGCTAAGCAAACTGTTCTACTTATTTCTGCACTTCTTTTTTCATGCCAAAAATGCAAACCTGCTACCTCTCAACTCACACTCGTACTAAAAAAAACTATAGTGCATCGACATTAGTATTCGCGCAGCGTTGCAATCGAGTGGCTTGCATGCAACGGGAAATGTGCGACGTGAATGCAACAGTATTTGAGCACATACAGCTGATGCTCAGCGTTGCCACCTGTGGCCATTTCGATAGCAGCTATGCATTTAATATGCAATTTTTGTGGAATATTTAATGCGCGAGCGAATGCAGTTAGCGAGAAAATGTGGGCGTGGATAAGAGGGGACATCGAGTATTAGAGAAGAAAACCTTAAGCTCACTATCACAAAACTCGTAGTATATAATGCTTGCGCTTCCCTCATGTTATTTTTTTTTCTTTATACTTTTGCTTGGTATGTTAGCCTGCATTAACTGTTGTTACTACCGTTGCGTGCTGTTGCTCCAGCGGTCGCGTTCGCGTTCGCTTTCACGGCTGCTTTTGTGATGAAAAGTTTGCATTTTTTATTAATGAAGTTAGCTGTAATAACCAAGCAGCCAAACACAAATTTAGCAGTGGCTTTTGGCGGTAGTCAACAAAAAACGTGTTAAAATAAAAATGGTTTAGAAATTGTAATAGTGATGGACTTGTTGAAAGCTGGCGCATGGGAGACTTTTGTTTTCCATTCTTCTTCAAATTTTATGCTCTTGAATCCGTTGGGGTGCAGTAGCAAAACTTTATGTGCATACACTTTATGTGTTTTAATTTTGGCAGCATGGATGCAAGATGGATTATTGCACAGCAGAATGATGGAGAAAGAGTGGGATCAACTTTTCAAAAGAAATTAGCACAAAAAGAGTGAGAATTTTTTGAGGAAAGAAAATAAAGCAAAATTAGGAGCTTAAAAGTTCAAACTGAAAACTCGCCTCCGACTACAGTGGCAAAAAAATATCTCATTTTGAAAATTCTCAATTTTGAAAATCCACAATTTTTACTCAGCGACAAACCAATTACGTAACAAAAACGGGTGAAGCAACTGTTCAAAATACCTCGATTATCATTATCACTATCATGATTATAATCCTTTAGATTGGCATTATCATTCTGTTTCTTTTTTATTTTCTGTTTTTATGTATTTTGTAATGATTTTTCGTTATCTGTTGATGTATAGTAGAACAATTTTGTCATGTTTTACAAGGGATGACGGAAAATCGTTCCAATATACAACAAATCATTATCATTATCATTATCATTATCAATATCATTATCATTATCATTATCATTATCATTATCATTATCATTATCATTATCATTATCATTATCATTATCATTATCATTATCATAATCATTATCATTATCATTATCATTATCATTATCATTATCATTATCATTATTATTATCATTATCATTATCATTATCATTATCATTATCATTATCATTATTATTATCATTATCATTATCATTATCATTATCATTATCATTATCATTATCATTATCATTATCATTATCATTATCATTATCATTATCATTATCATTATCATTATCATTATCATTATCATTATCATAATCATCAAAAAATCATAATCATATCATAATCAATCAAAAAAAAAAAAATAAAAAATCATTATCATTATCATTATCATTATCATTATCATTATCATTATCATTATCATTATCATTATCATTATCATTATCATTATTATTATCATTATCATTATCATTATCATTATCATTATCATTATCATTATCATTATCATTATCATTATCATTATCATTATCATTATCATTATCATTATCATTATCATTATCATTATCATTATCATTATCATTATCATTATCATTATCATTATCATTATCATTATCATTATCATTATCATTATCATTATCATTATCATTATCATTATCATTATCATTATCATTATCATTATCATTATCATTATCATTATCATTATCATTATCATTATCATTATCATTATCATTATCATTATCATTATCATTATCATTATCATTATCATTATCATAATCATCAAAAAATCATAATCAATCAAAAAAAAAAAATAAAAAATCATTATCATTATCATTATCATTATCATTATCATTATCATTATCATTATCATTATCATTATCATTATCATTATCATTATCATTATCATTATCATTATCATTATCATTATCATTATCATTATCATTATCATTATCATTATCATTATCATTATCATAATCATCAAAAAATCATAATCAATCAAAAAAAAAAAAAAATAAAAAATCATTATCATTATCATTATCATTATCATTATCATTATCATTATCATTATCATTATCATTATCATTATCATTATCATTATCATTATCATCATTGGGTGAACATTTTCCAAATCTTTATTTGTTGACTATTTCATAAATTTTCTTTAACTTTTGTTTCCAAAGAAATAATTATGATTATTTCGCAATTTCACTTGGCGCTTTCTCATTTTTAACTGACGTTTCCGCATTTTAGGTTGCCCTTTTCTCATTTACGATTGAAAATGGTGCAGGTTTTGAGGTACAGGGTGAAGGTTATTCAAAAGATTCTCCCATCATAGGTAGGCTTTTTCGAAATATATTTATCCATAAATTTACTGGTTTTTGTTAATGAATCAAATACCACGATCAGTGCCTCAGGCACGCCAGCCATTGACTGGTTTTTATCTTCGACTCTAAACAAAAAATGCAAATACCCCTTTTTGCGTTTAAGCCGAATTAGCGGCAAGATAAGATGCGGGACGACAAACAGAGTTTATATCTCCTCAGCTGCCCAAAAAAGCCTTGAATCGGTTACAACAAATTCGGAGGCAGTAGCAAACTACCGCAGATCACTTAACGAGATGACAGAAAAGTTCGATTTCTATCTGGTGTGGGTGCCGAGACCAGACGAGCTGGCAAGGATGGTACGGAAGTACCTCTTTCACCGGCTTGGAAGAGGGTGGGTATGTTACTGGCTTCCTGCAAGCCCAAGGTTAGCGAGTTCTTCCTCAAAGAAGTGAGTATGTTGGAAACGAAGCGGGTCTTCCAACACATCCAAACTTATGTGGCCTAAATGAGAGAGAAGAAAAGCTCAAGAACTTCTCTCGATACGTAAAAGAGAATTATCCCCAGCTATGCGAGTACTCACAAGACATATCGGTATATAGGAAGACACACCGAAGGAATAGGGACCACCCAAAACGAGAGAGCCAGAAACTATAAGGCATCTAATATGTGATTGCCCCGCACTTTGTTGAAGACGACAGAAATTCCTAGGTGCGGGATTTTTAAATGGCCTACACGTGGTTGCTGAAGTAGCAGCTCCTCAAGTTCGTCGATTCGACAATGGCTTAACGGGATTAAGGGGTAAAAGTTTGGGTCCAAGTGGTTCACAGCGGGTCCCATTGTAGTCCTATGTCTGCTGTATCACTCTCAGCTGCCACCTCAGCCAAACCAAAGCACAGTGTTATTACCACATAGCACTGCCTGCTTTCACGCAAAATACTACGCTTCAAATTTCGGCCGATAGAAATGAGACATAAAATAATACCATATTTTGCCGCCATAATATGCCATGAAAAAGTTTCTCATACAGATGGTCTTCTGCTCGGAGTCGATATCGCTAAACATTTAACTGAAATTTGGTATCATTTTCTTACCCTACTGCACTGATTTAGTTCGGTAGGATATCGTTACCGCAACCAATTGATTAAGGCTAATGACCCATAAGAACTCCTTACAAATTCATCATTTACGTGGCAATAATTCCAGTTCAATTCACACACTTTGAAATCATTATACCTTAAAAACTCTTAAAACTAATTGACCATTGCGAATCGAAACATCGTTAACAATATGGGGAAAAATCAAAGGTAACCTAACAATTCTCATATTAGGCGAGTGTGGAAAACTGAATGTGTGTGTGTAGTATACATAAATATGTAGATCACTTTGTTCGCTGCTATGATGGCAACAAATCCCATATAAATTATCACTCAACAAATCATTTCCAATTCAAATTCAAATTCAAAACATTTCACGTGATACCCCGTTGTTTCTTGCCGAACGATCAACCGATAACCTCAGAAACTAATCAATTTGATGGATTTCATCGGCAGCAAAGAAGGTACAGATTACAATAGAAAAACAATTAATTAACAAGCTATTGAGGAAAATGAAGAAAATGACAAGAACAAAACGCAAAAGGCGTAACAAATCGTGACGAAATGAAACCGTAATCAGAATTTTCGTTGAAATGGAAATATGAGAAATGCGATCACACTGGATGGTGCGGCTGCAAGTGAGTGCAGGAAATTAAAAGAAAAAAAAATATATAGTTGAAAAGCAGTGAAATATGGAAATAACAGTGGGGAGTATGATGTGACCATAAATATTGGAAACTAATGAATCACGTAGAACAAATAGTTATGATAAATATGCGCTTACTTTGAGGTGGAGTGTGTGTGTGTGTGTGTCGCGGAAGGGTACGAGGGGTGCGCTGCAGAGAGGGAAAGAGTGAGTTAGATTGAGGGAAATCTAGCCGATCAAAACGTCGATCAAACTGAAGGAATCCAGAGTCGTATGTACCTACATTCCATGGTGATCTTTCGGTTGCAACTACCAAGGCAGCTAAATGCCATTTAGTTGATGAATATCTCAGCACGCTATGAGATTTTGTGATGTATCGATATGGCGATAGCATCAACAACCGAACAGCGCAATGACTGACGGATTGTCAATGCGTGTTTCGGGTGAATGTATGCGGGTTCGGGTTATTGACGAGCCGTATTGGCTGCCCTAAAGCGAATGTAGCCGAAGCAACGGTGTCACATGTCAATGTCGAGCGCGTAGACATAAATGAGGAGAATGCTTGATTTGTGCGAGCGCATTTCTTTGCATACCCTTACTTGTCTCTTCAACCAGAATTTAAGCGAGCGTACACTTTGATTTGTTTCAACTTACTTTGCACGTAGGCAGATGCCATCAAATCTTTGCGCTGCACACGCATTGCTCCATCGTTGACTGAGTTTGCTGAGACAGCTTTGTTGTTAGCAACGCCCATCGTGTTAAACACAATTCATTAATATTAATGGTTTATTTCTTGGTTTTTTTTTTTTTGGGGTTTTCTAGCATGCTCATATCAAGCTAAGCGTTTTCCCCTCTCATAAAATTGGATAGCGACTAAGACATCCCATTGGCGTTATTTGTTCTACATGTTGTACGTGACTTTCACTTAACCCGTTCGTTTGTATTTGAGCAAATATTTCATTTTTCGTATCACCCAAAAACGCTGTAGCATTGCAACTCAGTCAACCGTTGCTCATATCCTTTCATGCGTGTCGTTTGTGCCATCGCCCAACTAAACAACCCAATCGAATACAACCCATCCAGCTAAACTCAACGACCAGTGTGTTTCCCCTTTTCTCGGTTATTTTTGCAGTGTGGAGTCACTCTGCTTGTCGTCTCTTGGGTATTTTAGTTTTCATCTTCGTCTTCGTCTGTCAAATTTTCGTTACACCTTCCCAACCGAAAAACCAACATTTTGTGGCAACTTACCATCATCTCCACAGCTGTTGTTGCTGTTCTTTCTTCATATGTACTTACATATTTCTGTCTTTGTTTTTTGTGTCTTCTATTCTGTTTTGTGTTATTGTGCGTTTATTATTGCTTTACTGATGGGCCCTTATCGTAAAAATAACTCCCTATCTGTTCCGGCTATTGATGTTGCAGTGCGCTTTTTTCGTTTTGATAGGGACGTAATGATGGATTGCCTGTTGTCTAATCGTCATAATAATAATCGGTTAAGGTGATATCGTCTGTTTGTCGAGTTCGTCTGTCATTCGCCTTCGAGTTAGCACACTGAAAGGTCGCTTGATAGGCAGTTAGGCTTTTCTGATTTTTTTTCGCACTACAGTCATTCTCTATAGGCCTCTGTACGAAGCAATCTGATAGCACGTCGTTTATTTGTCTAAAGGAAACATGCTGATTCAGCAAATTTTATGGTTTGTCGACCCAGAATATATTTAAAATTATTTTTAAACCAGAGTTCATTTCTACATGATCAGGCGAGCACACAAATAAATGGAAAGGGTATTAAAATGGGCATATGAGATTTAAATAATTTACCTTGCATTTATTATGGGACAGAAAACATCCACGCTGTACTTCAATCGCAATCTGCGCATTTAACGATTGAACAGTGAACTGTACAAATCGGTGACTCTGATCAGCTACTAAAATGAAGCAATCTTTTCCAAAAAAATATACTCTAACTAACGCCGAGCAATCTTTTCCAAAAAAATATACTCTAACTGACGTCGACAAGAGATATTACAAAATTATAGCATCCCCCACAATTCTCATTATTACACATTTTCTTTTTAATTGCCTTAAGTAAATAAAATCGTTTTCCAAATTTAGTTAGATGTTTTTATAATATCAAAAGTATTAAATCCAGAGATCACTTCGTGGGTAGATTTCTACCCATACTCAGATTTTATATATGTTGTACGAAAAAGTTTAAGACCATTGATTTCGATTTCATTGTATATGTTACGAAACCAAATTTTACATTTCGTTTATGCAATTCACGCACACTGTACGTACGTGACTACTTTTTCTTCATATCGTATAGGTCCTGTTTGATTATCTAGTATTTCCACTTTGAAATATTTAGCTGGTTGTGGGTGAATATTGAGGTCTTAGTATTGAGTTAAATGAGGAGATTTGGTAGATTTCTGCTCATTAGGTTGGTAAACAGATAACAGATACAAATCGCCTTTTTTATTTCATATCACTCAAAAGCAATCGATTTTGTTCAAAAACAGTTTCGTAACAGTGAATTTCAGCGAGATTGAAACTTTTTTATTGGGCTTCTTTTACCATCAGGTAAGATTTTGGGTAGAATTTTACCCAAAGGACAACGAACGGTTAACTTGATGAGCTTAAACTAACGTGTTGTTTTAGTAAAAAAATTAATTAGGTGAATTTTGCTCTGCAGAAAAGTACAATATGCCTAATGTAAGCATTTTAAGTGTTCAGATATTAATTTAGTTATAGAGATTTAAAAGATGGAAATATTCCCGAAACTACCGAACACATTGTTTTAGCAGGAGCGGATCCAGCAGGGGGAAATGGGGGATATTTCCACCCCAAGAGCTCGAAGTCTGATAGATTACTTGTATTCCGTAAAAATATTGTATTTGAGATAAATCGAATTCAGAAATTTGCTTTGGAATCATTCAGGAATAATACATATAAAAGTGTCACTAAAATGCAAATTGTAATTTTAGTTGCATTTTTTAGTGCCATTTAGTATCAAAATTGTTTTGTAAGAAATTCAAGTCATTTTATCAATTAGGTATAAACACCGACTATCATTCCGAATAACACCTACTCCAGATTTGAGTATAAAATTATTTCCACCCCCCCTAAGAGTCGTTTCTGGATCCGCCCCTGGTTTTAGGTTATGCTTCCTGTTTGCTTAAAAGGAGAGCAATATACACTATAAGCCCAAAAAATGTAATATTATGTATTATAAATAACCATAAGATCTGGGATGTGCTGAAAACTTTAAGTCAAGAAATAATGGCAGAGCTTGGAGTAAGGGAACAACGTCACCACCTGATAATAGTTTTTTTTTGATCTTCTGTTTTTTTTCCAACAGCGTGAGAGGTCCCGGATAGGGGGCTTCACTGGAGTTTCATACGAACCACTTGATGGAAAGTGCGTTCTTATAAAACAAAAATAAAAAAGATAAAAATAAAAAATATTTTATGAAACATATTAAAAAAGTTTGGGCGTGCTTCTTTCCGATTTGTGGGTTGCAAATTGATGTTGAATTGGAATACAGTTTATTAAGAAAGTATGAATAGCTATTTTGTGTATATTAATAATTAATGGGCATAAGTTTACTACTAATCGAATAATACAATCTTAGAAAAATAAAAAAAAGTTCAAAAATTTACGAATACATATTTTCTAAGGGAAAATCTATTGAAATATAACTCAAGATCTGATTTAATTCACCAGGAGTATTCTTGGGTTCTAAATACCCTCATAAAAAAGAAAAGAAAAAAATGAAATTGATAAATTAAAAAAGTGAAATCTAAATAGCCTGTTTAATTTTGTTTACGGTTTTTAAGAAGCAAGCGACAGTTGTAAGAAGGCATAGATTCACAAATGTTCAAATATCGCAAGGCAAATTTACGGAATATTTTCTGGACTCGCTCAATGCGGTTCACAGAATTGCGGTGAAATGGCCGCCAAACTAATGTACCATATTCCAATGTGGAACGAACAAAGACGAGTAATATTAATAATACGAATATTAAATGTGAAATTCGATGAAAGAACAATGCCGAAAAATTTTGTTTCCTCAACACCTTCTAGGAAACAGTTGGATACGCTGTAGCGGATCAACAAAATATTATGAAGGAAAGATGATTTTGAAGCATTTCTTATTTTTAAAAGAAAGGTTACAGGAAGGAAAAACAAAACGAAAAGTAAAGCTCGTAAAATACATCCCCTGTTAGACAGATAGGATTTAACCCATTGTAGAAAAACTGAGTGAAAACCATAGCTAGCTAATTATCTAGTTAAAATATAATGAGACACTTTATCAAACGCTTTAAAGAAATCAGTATATACATATATAGTCGACCTGATATTTTCTTGTAAAGCACGCAATGCAGTATTCACAGAAAACAGCTAGATTGTAAACTGTTGAACGATTCGAAACAAATTCATTTTGATTTGATAAGATTGAGCTTTTAGCCGCAAAAATATCTTCAAATAATACTTACAAATACTTTAAAAATTGTTGAACGCTTAACAATAGGTACAAAATTACAAAAATTATTTTTATTACCACTCATAATACACAAACCTGGCCTCGAGCCTAATAAAATTCACTTGTCCCTAACATGTAAAACCAAAAATAATATAATATGTTATTTAACATTAAAAAGTCAGAGGCTCTGAAGGTACATGAAATTTGATCGTTGCAAGTGGAAATGGAAAGTTATGGAATTCGGAATTTAGACATATAGAATTGTGAGGCATATCGGTGAAAATCATTCTTCAATGCAACAATTAACAACGGGGTTTTCAATAGGGACGCTACAAAAGTATACCGATAGTGAAAGCAAACGACGCCATATTTTTTTCCGCTCTTCGGTAAGGTGTGCCATTTCATCATGGAAAGATATACGATCCAACAACGAGTCGAAATTATTAAAATTGACTACCAAAATTCGGTGTCAATGACCTCCACTTTAAGAGCGCTACGTCCAATTTATAGTCCTCGTCATTTCTGGCTGAATGGCGGCGTCATTGGGCCGTACTTCTTCCGTGATGATCAGGACGTTACTGTGAATAGGAATCATTACCGCTCAATGATAACCGAATATTTTTGGCCCGAATTGGATGATATGGACTTGGACAATATGTGGTTCCAACAGGACGGCGCCACAAGTCACACAGCGAATGTCGCAAGCGTGCCCGTGGTGCCCATGCAAAAGCAATCGAGTTCCATACATACCAGTAATGGCATCGAAAGTACTTTCACAAGAATAAAGAATTTAATTCATATCCCAAACCGTTTTTGTTTTATTTAAAAAGACTTTTGTAGCGCTCCTATTGAAAACCCCTGTATTATCACTGACAAACATAAGATCGACAACTCTAACCAACTTATTAACGTCCTTGCTATCTTGAATTAGATTTGTTCTTAAAAAATTATAAATGAGAAGTGACTCATGAATATTCGCCAACGTACATTAGATAAGTTAAAAGCCAATTAAAATGCGTTAATGATTATTTCCAATACACACTATAACTACTATTTGGCAGAATATAAGAAACTACAAAAAACTACGCCCAATATATCATATAATTCTTCACTCGTATATGATGCCGTCGTATACACCTAAAGGGTGAAAGACCAACCATAAGGTCTTCTGACGTTAGCGGCAATCATTAGCTTAATGTCTAATAATTAGAACTAAGATAAAGTTTTATGATAATGGAAGTGTTTATTCCACAAAATCAATTGAAACTTCATGCTTGCTTACGATTATAAAACAATTATATTTGTATGCAGTTTGGATGTAAAAGAAAGCATTCATAAGCGAGATGGCAACTTTAATTAAATTTTCCGCTCGAATTCTTAACAAACATTGACATGGGTGATCTAAAAGTTGCGGAAGAATTCACCCAATAGGAATGAAGGTTCCTACCCGCTAAGCGCGCTAATCACTTCATTGTGGGCTGCTGAGCGGCAGGCTATGGCTGCTTAGGTGGTTTATAAAGTAACTGCTAATGGACAATTTGGAATTTTGTTTTTTGTGTTTGGTTATTTGAAACAGTAAGTGCCGTCGAGGCAGCCCCCACCAACCTTGCTGGTCATAATTCAAAATTATATAGAACGCTCGAAGTGACTTTGACTTTGATGTTGCGCATGCGCAAAAGAACAAACGAGCTGAGTGTTGGCATAACATTTACCAAAACGATTGCTAAAACTACGAAACTATTTAATTATTTTCAATATATAAAGCACGTTGAATTTTATTCACTGCTGTGCCACAAGCGTGTCCAATTTCCATTTATTTCAATACTTGCGCGCATAGTTTTTCAATTTCTCCATCGAACTGTCAAGGCAACATCGCCATGAGCTAAAAATGAAAATCTATATATGTAAAATGTATATGATTGTGTTGCTCTTGTGTTTACACATCATTATTCATTATCAAATAAATTAGTGGGTCGTGTTGTGGAGGTGGTAACCAAAATCACAGCGAGCGAGCATAACAACAACAACAACAACAACACCCCTCCTGGCAGGATTTTAGCTACATACCTTCTAACCAACAATCAATTTAAGGTCATACAATGCCCACACATCGGCATACATCCATAGAAACAATCCTTTACTTATATTTACTCTGTGCCACACAAGTGTTGTTAGGTTGTTGTAATCTCCAGCGCACACCCTTCAACAAACTTCGTACAAGGAAGTCATAAATATTGGGCAGTCAACTTTTTGCTATCAAGTGGCGCGGCAGTGTGGCTGCTTCAACAGATGTGTGTGTGAGTGTGTGTATCCTATGGTCGGATAGTTTTAATTGAAGTTAGCTCAGAGTTTCTAACAAAGCAATCAATATTGAGGCAATAATTAAATCAAACTAATGATGCCACTGACAGTTATGCACTCCACGTAATATGTTTTATGTATTTATATACTATACTAACAACTGTAGTCATTGAACCCAAAATTTCATTGAGTACACTTTCATGCAATGGATTAAACTAATGACATCGTTAATAGATTCGAGCATATTTGTTTTTGTTAAAAGTTATGAGATACATATGTTGTTTAGCAGAGTTTTTCTCGTCTGACAAAAATCCTTTTGAAAACATCCAGGGGAAAACTTTTGAAAGTTTAAACCCATTACCAGATTTTCAGTGAAGCAGACAGTCAGTGAAATCGTGCTTGTCCGAATTCAGCGATAACTTCCATGTGCTGGAAGATTTCCCTCGAAAGTCTTACCTCGCTAGGCCCAATCTCGTACATAGCTCAATATAAAAAACTTACCCTCGGCCTGTCTTATACCTCTGAAGGCATCGCCGACATAAATAAGGTAAAATGGAGCATTAGGTCTTTCCAACCATAAAAATCTCCGGGCGTTGACGTTATCTTTTCCGGCAACGGACATTCTAAGTCCAATATTGAGTGCTCACGTATTTCTTTCACAAGGATATATCTGTTAGTCTAATCAAAATGCGCCTGGTGACAGGTATTATCACTGGTCATTGTCTTATGGGAGCGAACGCCAGTAGGATAGGTTTTCCCGAAAACGACTATTGCCGCAGCTGGCGTGACGAGGATGATGTGAAAAGCATTGAACACCACCTCTGACATTGTCCTGCTTTAATGAGTGTAAGAAGGAGATGCCCACACCAGTACTGGATCTGAGATCGGCAGACGTAAATGATCTCCTACGTTTCATTAGGCAATATAATTGTATTTTTTCTTTAAGGGAACATACAGCATATACTGCCCAAATGGTATTACAGCGGGTCCAAATGGGCCTAAGTGTGCACTCAGTCTACGTAATGATACAATGGAAGCCGCTATAATCTAACCTAACCTACCCTGGGCCTGGATTTGGAGTCTTTATCAAAGGTAATGGGGATAAGCTTTACTCCCCAATAAGCGTAATCTTTTAGTACGTGTAAAATACAATGTGTCATAACGTGAACAACGTCTTTTTGGTTCCGAGGTATTTAGCTCGACGTCTGGCCAAGCTTCTATTACATATTGTGGCATCTGTTTTGTTGTCGTACCACAAATTGAAAGACCTGTCGACTCTAAACAGCAGTAGTTTTTTGTGAAAACTTTTTTTATGGCATAGATGCACTCGGAGGTTTACCGTTACCTGCCGAGTGGTGATCGCTATTCGAAAAGTCGAAATTTAAATATGCCAAAATGCTCAGATCGAGAACCGTAACAGTTTGAATCGCTGAATAAGAAATCGATTGGTATATTACACTCGGTTGTAGAACATTTCTTTCATAGTGAAATAGTCAATGAAATTGCTCAGAAATAACTGTTATTTTCCGTTTCTGGTTTAGAATAATCCGAGAAATCAATTATACCATTTCGGTAGTATGTTCTTTCATATAGCAACGTGGGAAAATATTGAGATGTCTCACCAAAATTTAGTCCACATATTGCCCTTGGAACGCTGTTGTTGAAAATCGGATAATAACCACGCCCCTATAAAGGTATTTTTTGAAAATAATACAAAATTCGATATTTCAGAAAGTATATAAGATAATTTACTTAAATTTTATTGGGATGGGATCAAACTGGAGAAAGAAATACTCGGAATCATACTGACAATTTAATACCTCAGAAATTATCAAAATACTGCAGCTAATTTTATCTAAGCCACATATTCAAAATTTCTCTAAAAATCTCCATTCGTCGTAGCTTGTCGAGTGGTGTGAGGGTTCATGCCACACAACTCGTATTCTTTATTTTTCGATGTCCAGCTACTCACGAAAAACCTCTCCAGCTCATTACTTACTAGTCAATGGTCTATCTGTCGCAATTTAATTATATGATCTGCGAGTCCTAGTTTTTGGACTTTTTTGGCATGTTTTCTAGACACTGTCCTCACTGGATACAGCTAAACAAAAAAAGCCGCAACACGTCCTTCGCAAAAATTTGATTTTTTTGAAGTGGAGATTCTCCGAATACTAATAAAATTAGTTCAGTGGTGCAGTTCTCAAGTATACGCGTGTTTCGGATAGTCGAAATAAATTATACCAGTTGACTGGATTTTTTTTAAATACCATGAAACTGGTCAACTGGAGAGGAAAGAAGAATCAGGCAGGAAAAAATGCACAAACCCGAGAGTAGACCGGCTTTTTCGAGAACAATCCTTCAAAACCGTTTCAAAAATGCTACCGTGATAAAACCAGAGCTCCAGCAGGATATTTCGATCTGAACCGTTCAATATCGGTTAAACGAAATGGGTATGTGGGCTAGGAAGCCTGTAAAGAAGCCGCCTTAAAAATTAAAGATCACCGATTCAATTGGGCCAAAAGTAAAAATGAACTGAATCTAATAGGAACGTGTAAGATTTTCTGATGAGTCCAAGTTCAATATGATAGGCCCTGATGGCTATCGCACCGTTCGCCGTAGACCAGATGAGCGATTTGCGGAATATTTTATATTTCCTACTGTAAAGCATTCTCCCTATATCAGGGTATGGGGACGCATATCAAAATAAAAACCGGAATCGCTAATTATTTATTTATTTATTTATTTATTTATTTATATTTATAAGTCTATGAACAAAATGTTCTAACAGACTATTTACAGTATGATTTAGCTAACAACTAAGACCTTAAAACAATAGAATAAAGAATTAAGAATATTTGAAAATACACTTTTCGAAGAAGAGAAATCAAGAAGGTTGGAATTCGAGATTACATAAAATTCACTTAGGGCACGAACAAGAGGTGCATTTCGCGAATATTCAGTTCTACTATTAAGCCCATAGAAAGGTAACGTGCAACGAAGATTACGTTGTGGAATGTTAAAATTAATTCTTTCTAAAAGAAAAGAGCAGTCAATACCACCCGAGATTATACCATGAGCAAAGGAAAGCGAGAGAACTGATCTTCGTGCCTCCAGAGACTTTAGGTTGATTAAAAGTAAACGCGATGCATACGATGGAATTAGATCATTGAATCTCAATGACCGCAAAGCATATTTAAGGAAGACTTTTTGGACTCGTTCAATCCTGATTATATGATTTTTATGACTTGGCCTCCAAATGAACGCAGCGTATTCCATATTGGAACGAACGAAAGCCGTGTACAAAAGCTTGAGAGTATATGGGTCCGAAAATTTTGAGCTATTTCGCCGCACAAACCCTAAGACCGAGTAAGCTTTTGAAATAATATGGCTAATATGTATATTAAAAGAAAAACTACTTGAATAAGTTACGCCAAGATCTTTAATCTCGTCCAGACTTTGAAACAAAGAATGCGAAATATAGTAAGATGTCGGCACGATATTATGAGTTTTTGAGTACGTAACTTTAAAGCACTTTTTGATGTTTAAAGCAAGTCGCGAATTAACGCACCATAGATGTACACTATCGATATCGCTTTGAAGCTAAATCGCATCATCTGGGTTCTTTATTTTCGAAAAAACCTTTAAGTCGTCGGCATAGAGCAAAATATTTGCGAACCTAAAGCAGTTACTTATATCATTTATGAATAAAAGAAACAAAAGTGGGCCTAATATACTTCCTTGGGGAACCCCAGAGGTGGCACAGAAAGGTTCAGAGGAAATGCCGTCAATCGTTACAACACAATTTCTATTACCTAGATAAGACATTATCAATTTTAAAGAAACTGAATGGAAGCCTATGTTAGCCAACATGAGTATTAGCAAAATATGAGATACTTTATCAAACACTTTGGAAAAATCAGTGTAGATACAGTTAACCTGAAGCTCAGTAGAAAAAGTGTCAATGCAATATTCACTGAATGCTGCAAGATTCGAAACTGTGCATCGCTTAGAAACAAATCCTTGTTGGTTTGGCGAAATAAGACATTTAGACGCAAAATGCATTTTATCTTTAACGATGCTTTCAAAAAGTTTCGAAACTGTTGATAACTTTGAAATGGGCCTATAATTACACACATCATTCTTGCTACCACCTTTGTGGAAAACGATTGGGCTATTCTGGGCGCTAAAATTCGAAAAAAGCGAGTCTAAATCAATAATGGAACTCCGAAAAATCATAGAAAAAGTATGGTGTAAAAAAATAATTGTTCCTTTTCCAATTTACCAAATTTTTCAATATCTTTTCAAGTGGTCAAAAGCTGAAAATTAACAAAAAATAGATGTTGTATTTTTCAAACTAAACAAAAAGAATATATAAATTTCCATCAAAAATTTCCCAAATATGTGAATTGTGAAAAAATATTAACTAGACTTTTGTTATTGCGCTGGAACCTATAAATGAGAAAGATATATAAGTTTCTAAACCTACTGCACATTCGGCCGATCAGGACGCTAGTTTTCCGAAAATCACCTTAGTGCTTATATTTTCTTCTTTCCAAAACATATTTCTTTCATCTTCAACTCAGAATAGCAGCCGCAGAGTTCTTTTGACCTTTGAGTCTTCACCGAGGAAAAGTTGTAGATATTTTTTTGCCGAACAGGACTCTAACTTTGCCCAAGAGTGCTAGGTGTTAGTGTTCCTATTTTCTTATTTCTTTCTTCCTTTTTTAGACCACATGGAGGCTCTCCGTTTTGTATCAGCTCTGTCAGCGTCCTATCTGCTTTTTTTTTTTGGCTATAAATAGAATTTCATGAATTTTGTTCCTCTAATAGTTAAAGTTTACTTCAATCCTAGTCATCGCTAAGGATTCTCTCTACTGGGTACTTTACTTCCGCACACTATGTCAAATTTATAGTTGATGTGAGTCTTACTTACTTCAAATTTAATCAAGATGTAGCAAAATTTGCATATTCTTAAAATTATACATTTCCCCTTTCACATCTCACACCATCTCGCCCACCTTAATTGCCCGCCCTAATGTCTCTTCAGGACATTATTATTTAAGCTGTTACTTAGGTATTTCTGCATCATTAAACTAAATATTTTGTATTGTTATTGCCCTGCCACCGACAATCACTAAAAGCCAATGCTTGTCGACTAACAAAAGTGTTTGTTGTAATTCGATGAAGCAAATAGCCATTATCGGTCGATTTCGGGCAACTTACTTACTTACTTCGGCTATGCTCAAATAATTCGAAAATGCTATAGGAATTCGTATTCGTAATTGATCTGAACTACTCAGTTAAAATACACAAGAGGACACAATAGTAGATGCGAAAATGGCAGACAATTCAAGATATTACCACAACAATGACCAAATGGTAATTGTTATGTCGGCTTAAATGATAGCAGGCGATTATTGCAAAAAAAGGCTTGATTGAAGACAGATTTTGAATGCAGTACTTAATTTAATGGCTTAGCATAAAGTGGAGCGAGAAGTAGCGTGGTCAAGCATTCAAAAAATATATTTTCCTACGAGTAATAAACTTTTCAGAAATTTCTAGAGAAAGCTCATTTCTGTGAGGTTTGCCACCTGTCTGGATAGTCGAATTTAAATAAATCATACGCAAGTTATATGCAAATTTCGGAGGAAGCAGGTTTATAGCTGGCTATATTTTGGATTTGTTTGGAAAATTATATAAAATTTAATTAAACACGAATTATGGATATGAAAATATGTGCGTAAAATTATTCGGTTCGCTAAGAAAATTATTCAATTGGCGGTCAGGGTTGCCACCTGCTCGAAAAGTCGAATTTGATTAAATTTTACACAAGTTATGTAAAATAGTAAAATATGAAAGAGAAATTGTTCTTTTTGCAGAAGAAATTTTACAGCTATGTAGCTTTATTTTAAAGGAGGTTGCCAACTGCTTGAAATGGAATTTTGATTAAATTATACACAACTTATAAAAAATAATAATATATTTTTAAGGGGGTTGATACCTTTTTCCAAGGTTAATTAAATTAAATTAGACACGCGGATAAATTATAATAAAATATGAATGCCAAACTCCTTCTATAGGCGAGCGCAACGCGCATACCAACGTTTTGGAGAGGAATGCCACTTTTTATATGTGACAGAAATGGTAAGGGTGTTGCTGGATAAATATGCAAAGCGTAAAAAATAAATACATATAAGGATTTTTTAATAATATATAATAAAGTAGAAAATAAATATTCAACGTCAACAAAAATTCTGACAAAATAAAAAAAAAATTAAAAAAAACACAAAGCGAATGTGTTAATCTTGATAGTATAATTTGCTTTAATTCCATAACAATTTCTACTGGTTAACTCCAACCGCAAGTCAGGTTATGGATCTTCGTTAAAAAATCAAAGGCACGGAAGACGTTGGATAAGTTTTTTTTATAAAAAAAGCAGGCAAAACTTTAGGACTATCTTGGATCTCGCTGAAAATATTTGAATGAACTTTTGGCTCATCTCTCTTGCTTCTATATTATAAGGACAATCGAACGCGACGACCATATTTCTATGAGGGACAGGATTAGCCTACTACATAAGGAATGATGTACTTCGATCTGAGTTTATGTGTGGTCATTACAACCTATTACCCATCTTAAACTTAATATTTCTTCTCAAATCTCAAGCGGCTTTACACGTCTTTATTTAAAATAGTGTAAAACCAATTAATCAACCTTTCTTATATTTGTGCCATGATTTCAATTATTTTTCCAGTACTTTTGATATTTCGGAATCACTTTTCACTATAAAGAAAGCTGTACTGTCCTTTCTCATTAAATAATTAATGACGGTTGAATATTATTGCATTTTATACAATATATTGAATTCCGCTGATGGCCAGAGCAACCGTTGGGTTTATTACTATTATTGCTATTATTAGTTATATTAACTTTTCGGCCTAATTATTTAAATTAAACTATAATTTTAATGAGCTGTGTTATAACCAAAAAAAAAAAGCTTTGGCAAAACTTCGTTCAACACAAAATTCGAATATATCGATATAAGCCTTATATCATGTGCTATTCAAATCTGATCATATTTATATTGAGAAATTTTTTTTTAAATCATTCCATAATCATTTTTTTTTGCCTTTAATTTTTCGGTCAAGTTTGATTGCTATTTTGTAATTTTTATTTTTTCGTTAAAAAAGAATCGTTATTTTTTGATTTATCGGTATGTTCGGATTGATCGATATTTTTATTTTTTCGATAAAAAATAATCGATATTCTTTATGTAGAATTTTTCGAACATAATAAATGCAAACAAGTTTTCGGCGGTTACAATAATATGTTTTATAATCCAAAAATATCACAAACTATTAACCAAGTACAATCGAAAAATTATAAACTTATCGAAAAAATTTAACTCAAAGATATCGATAAAAAAATATCAGAAAAATAAAAATCTCAGAATAATGATTATTTTTTATGGAAAAAATAAAAATTTAAAGTTAACGTTTAAAGTTGATCGAAAAAAAAACAAAGTTAAAAAAATAATGATCGAAAAAAACACGCATGCAGTGCGCGAACCAGAAGTAAAACTTCTCTGTAATTAAAAAAGGAGAAGTAGTGGTAGAAACTAGTAGTAGCAGTAGTGAAAATAGTGGTAGAATTTTGTAAAAATGTAACCAAATAGTGGTAGAAATTAGTAGCAGCTGTACTAAGAATAGTGGTAGAAATAAGTAAAATGAGTGGTAGAAATTAATGGCAGCTTTACTGAATATAGTGGAAGAAAATAGGAAAAATAGTGATAGAAATTATTAGCAGCTGTACTACAAATAGTGGTAGAAATTAGTAAAAATAGTGGTAGAAATGAGTAGCAGCATTAGTAAAAATAGTTGTAGAATTAAGTAAAAATAGTGGTAGAAATGAGAAGTAGCGTAAGTAAAAATAGTGGTAGAAATTAGTAAAAATAGTGGTACAAATTAGTAAAAATAGTGGTAGAAATTTTTAAAAATAGCGGTAAAAATTAGTAAAAAGAGTTGTAGAAATTAGTAAAACTAGTGGTACAACTTAGTAAAACTAGTGGTAAAAATTATTAAAAATAGTGGTAAAAATTAGTAAAAAGAGTTGTAGAAATTAGTAAAAATAGTGGTAGAAATTAGTAAAAATAGTGGTAAAAATTCGTAAAAAAGAGTGGTAGAAATTAATTCTCCTTCCGTCCGACTTCCCCACCACGCGCGCCATCCCCTCCCTTTTCCTGTCGCTTTTTCGTTTAGTTTGCATTGGAATTACAGCCCAACGAGCGCAAAGAAGATTCCCTTCAAAATTCAAGAATAACGATTATTTTTTATCGAAAAAATAAAAAATCCCAAATAATAACCATTACCGTCTCTGGTTTGAAGCTATGTGTCCGCGTTTCACTTAATTATTACTTAACCTTTTAATTAAAGTGCTGAATTAGTCAGTCTGGCCACTTTTCATTGTTTACTGTCGATACGCTCTGTAGTTATTTTAATCAACTATCGTAGTTTTTTGTTCTAGCGAAAAAAATTTAAGAAGTCTATGTAATTTACTTTCCCTTAAATTCTGGCTCCAATGCAAATTCCATAAGGAACTCGCTTGCTGGTAGAATGATTCTCGTTTCCTTCGTTTTCAAAACACTTTGACATATTATCAAACAACTTGTGGAAAAAGTTATAAATTTTTACGATAACGTCCTCGTTTTTTGAGCTATAACTTCTTTAAGTCACAATTTGTCAGAGTTACTTTTTACTCAAAATTATTGGTAATAACATAAAATCTAATTGAACCAATAATACTGTTAAAATACTGTCACGAAACCAAAGCAATAATTTGCTGTAAACAACTTTAAAACCAGCAATATTAGCGCCCTTAAATCAGTGGATGAAACTTAGACATTTTCATTGGCATTACACCACGCAAAATGCTAAGCGCATAAGACAAGCTATAACCATAAATACCGCTAATAAATTCGAACCGAAATGGAAATTGTCTAAAGTGAGATTTTGAGTCGAAGCAAAGGAAAAAAACATGAAATTCTAAAGTGGAAATATTAAATTTTACGAGCTTAATTGTGCGCGTGCTTAGCTTAACTGGCACTCAGCTACTTCACAATCAATGCACGGGTAGGGGGTGGTATAGTTATGTGAAATCGCCTAAACACGCCACAAAACGCGACACGAACTACCCTCAACAATCGTCAATTACAACGATTGAATAGCGACGTTAAGATATTTCGGGTATTTACCGAGCTGAAGAGGAGCTGGCGCAGAGTACAAGGAAAGAAGGTTTGATGGACAACAAGTTAATGAGGCTACGTGGTTGGGTGAGAGCAAAAGCTTTGCTCTCAAAAGCGACAGGAACAAAGGCTGGTTTCGGGCAGCAAAGGGAGGGAGACGAGGTAATTTTAATCATTCGCAGCGACACTTTTACGGTTATCGCATAAACCAATTTTATGATCAAAAAGTACAACATGCAACACTTTACAACAAAATGTGAGTGGCGAGCGAAAAGTGGAAAAAGCGGGCGAAAAGGTAACCGAAAAAGAAGGCAAACAAAGGCAAGTTATTGAATGCTGCTTGACTGGCGGTTCCATGGTTGCTTGTCTGACCGAGCTTTTGTATCGGCCGTTCCTCACCGGGAGGGGTGGGGGGTGCGGTTGCACTACAAACTAAACAACACAACACTAATCCCGCATACAACTCAAGTACAAAATAGCAACCGCGTAAAAGGTGATGACAACAGAAAATTTCCAAGTGGCATATCAATATTTCAAAAGGCGGCAACGGGACACTCTGTCACAATAAAGGACTTAAAGGCGAAAAGAGCGCAGACAAATCAACGCTGAGCGGTTGTTGTGTGCTTTGCGTGGCATGGAGTATAGCGTAGACTGTGTAGCAGAGAGCTCGCTGTTTAGTCATAAATGTTTACGATTCTAATTTTTGAAAAGTTTTACGCTCTACTTTGTTGCCGTAGTTTTCGGCCACATTAAAGGCTCCACAGACGCGGACGGTAAGAACTAGATCATAGTAGATTGTTGGGAGCGTTGATGGCAGAAAATTTACAAAAGGTGAATCTGTATTAGATTGAAATTTATATCGCTACGGCAACTTCCGAAACATAAAGAAGAACAGCTTAAAAATGTTAAGTTTTGCAAATTTTATATTTTAACATTTCATTCCAAAAAACACTGAAAAAAGGTAAATTTTACCACAAATACCACAAATACCACAAATACAGTGAAACTTAAATCACAATTAGTGTAGCTGGGTGAGTGGTTGCGTGATCGCCTAACAACTCCTTGGTACCATGGTTTCAGCCATGATAAATTCTAGAAAGAAAGAAGTCTGATAAGGAGATATGGAGATCTCCGAAATAGCAGTTATCATTTCTTTCTGGCATCGAGCTCAATAAACTACAGTGGTTTCCAAACATATAAGGACAAAAACAATATAATAAATCATAATTGTTGATGTAAAATATATTTTTTCCCATTCTTTGTAGTTAGAAATAGAAGTTAGTAAAAATAGTAGTAAAATTTGGTAAAAGTCATATTACTTACTTACTTAATTGGCGCTATAACCGCTTAAGCGATTTCGGTCGAACATCTCCTACAATTTGTCGTGTGCGTCTTGATGTTGTAACAAAAATTGATGACATTAGAAATAAGAAAAAAGGGTAGTAGAAATTTATAAAAATAATAGTAGTAATTAGTAGTAGCAATAGTAAAAATAGTAGCAAAAGTAGTAGTAGTACCCAGTAGCAGCATTATTAAGAAATAGTAGTAGAAATGAGTAAAACTGGTAGCAAAATTTAGTAAAAATTACATTAGTAGTAAGGAAAAGCGTAGTAGAAATCAGTAAAAATAATAGTAGTAACGAGTAGAAGCACTAACAAAAATAGTAGCGCAAAATGGCAGTAGTAATAATAGTAGTATTAGAAAAAGTAGTAGTAGATGTTAGTAAAAATAGTAGTAAAATTTAGTAGAAAAGATATTAGTACAAAAGCGGGGTAGTAGAAATTAGTAAATATAACAGTAGTAATCAAAAGTGGCATTAGGAAAAATAGTAGTGAAAATTAGTAGAAACGGCAGTAGTATTTCGTAGTAGAATTAGAAAAAATAGTAGTGGAAGTTAGTGAAAATGATAGTAAAATTTAGTAAAAATGACATTAGTAATAAGGAAAAGGGAAATAGAAATTACTAAAAATAATAGCAGTAACGAGTAGTAGCACAAGCAAAAATAGTAGTGGAAATTAGTACATATTCGAGTAGTAAATAATAGTAGCATTAGAAAACAAATAGTAAATGTTAGTAAAAATACTAGTAAAATTTAATAAAAATGATATCAGTAAAAAAAAGGTAGTAGAAATTAGCAAAAAATAATAGTACTAATTAAAAGTAGAATTAGAAGTTAGTGAAAATGGTAGTAAAATTTAGTAAAAATGATATTATTATTTATAAGCAAAAAGGTAGTAGAAACTAGTAAAAATAACTAGAAAAATCAATTATCTAAATAGTATCGGTATTACAATAAAAAATGCTTAAAAATGCCTCACTACAGAAATCCAAAGGGTTCTGCAATCAGAAATGGAAATGGAAAATCTTTAAAAAAAAAAACAACTAAAACAACTTAAGAAAGTCAATGAGAATCTTGGAAACCGTTTTGCAGTAGCACTAAATAAAATTCTGATTATAATTAGATAAGGAATTTTATTTTCAAGAACACTACTAATCTAATATGCCCTGTAAACGGTTAGATAAATACGTGGACGCATATTCGGTATCACCACTAAAGCCGAGCATTTTTGAACTTCGATACGTGTGTAGAAGTCCTTGGTTGATATCGAATACAATGTACAAGTATTTACTTGTAACAAAATTAATCTTTAAAAATAAAAATCGTATAAAAAATATCCCGAAAAAAATATGAATACTGAGGCCAAATGAATTACATTTGCTTCTTTCCCCTTATTTGCTTATTGAACCAAATGCTAAGAAAATTATGAATGACAACGTAAATTTTCTTTCCTTTTCTCATTCGCTTTTTTAAGCTAACGGTTCTATTTATAAGGCAGTACAGTGAAACCTCCCTTGGGCAAATACTCACCGTCAATCAACTTTTGTCCGACCAAGAGGGGCGTTCGCTCAAGAAGAGGGAAGCTTAATTTAGAACGTCTAATTTTTTAATTAATTGTATACTCTCTATTTTTTTATTTGAATAAAAGAAGGCAATATTTTATATTTCCATAAAAAAATTGTATTTTTTTTTTCAAAAATGTTGCATTTTAGTCAATAAGCCACATAAACGAGATGTATTGGATTCATTACCTAAAAAACTGGTAAATTGTTAATTAATGCATTATTTTTTATTTTCAAAAGGCAATTCGAAAGTATGAAAAAAATAAAGTTAAGTTAACACTGTGTAATCGCTTTAAATTTAAAACGGCATTCAAAGCCATTTCATTTAGGGTAATAGCATTTGTTTCTTTTGTATTGCTCTCATGCCCGGTTTCACAGTCCGTGCTAAAGTATTGTAAAATCTTAGCATAGCACTGTTTTAGACTGAGCAATCATTTACGTTTTACAGTCGATGGTTAAGTTCTAGAGGACGGACTTCTTCTTTGATTTCGCATTTTGCACTTAAAACTTTGTATAAGAAAAAGATATCCGCCCAATGCAGTTGTCTGCCTAATAGAGGTGTCCGATAGGAGAAGTTTCATTGCATTTCATAGATTAGTAATTTTTGTAAGAAACTTTCGATAGGATGCTAGAAAAATGTTAGACAGCATCATAACATACGCTTAGGAAAGCCAAAGGCAATGTATGTTTTGGTAATTATTCGTTTTTATATAAAATTTTAACTTGGTTGCATACAAAATTTGGCATTGTTTAGTCAAATAAGAAAATTAGTTAAAATTTAAAGCTAAGAAAGTTCTTTCAAGTACAAAGTAGAATCGAGCATATTTATTCAAAACTTAGCAATTCATAGCATCGATTATTCTCTCCGATACTTTTAAATGAGTTCTGGCATCGGGTATGTACTGGTAGTGAAACATCACATCGTTACCATTGTATTCGATACTCAAATTTGTTCTCATACGTTAGATGGTATGGCAAACGAACACTAGTTTGGATAACGAATTGCATGCAGAGCAGCGACACTAACTGGGAAAAAATATGCGAGTTGAGTGATAACCAACCTGAAATATAGTGATGAGAAGTGAAAAAACTGCGCTATTGTGAATTAGCCCGAATAAAATATGTATATGAGAAATTTCAATTTAACACCTAATCTTTTTTTATTTGTATAAAATTTGTCAGCACAGCTATTTTCCATTCTCAAATAGCACTAAACAATTCTCATGTTTCAGTACAGACTCTAGCAGGGTTGCTTTCCAATAAAGGAAACTTTATCTGAACTAACGCGGTGCCAATATTACATGACAAGTGATACAATTAAGAAACGATCGTAAACGGACAAAAATAAAGGTTACGAAGTTTAAGTCAGAAATATTCAGCCAAAAAAATTATAAGGAAAAGAACGTAGGGCAAACCTGGTAGCACGGTTAAATTAAATTGATATTATTTTTTAAAATCAAAAAATTTGTTTAGTCATCGATAACTAATATTTTGGTACTTATATTATAAATCTTGTCTTTTTATTTATCATTCAGAGTTTTTACCAAACGACCTTTATAATGCTTGCGAATATGAGAATGACGTATTTAAACCCCAACCAACAAATAATTATTTGTGTAGGCGTCTGTATTAATAATCATTATGAAATTTCCTTTCCTTTGCTCCACTGTTCAAAGTATAAATATTTCACATACTTAATTCCTCGATCAAAATCACTATTCATATAAAATGGCAGTCGCCAAAAAACATACAACAATACTTTCGGCATGTTTGCACATAAGATTTTGTCAAATTTTCAACAACACCGTAACACAAATGAAAAAAATTAAAAGCCCAGAAAGGACATGCACACCAAGCTTCGAGAAATTTGTACAACCGGCAAAATTTAGCATGAAGCATCAATAAGCAAACAAAAATTTACACAAAAAACAAGCATCTTAAGAAATATGATGCTGCAGAACAAGACACAATTTCGGTGTCAAATTTACGTACACGCACACACTCACACATAAACTTACACACATACTTAAGAAAACGGCATGTGAAGTGTAAAATCAACAAAAGTCATCAAAGAGCTCATCAGCAGCTAACAAGGAAAGATGGCGAGCAAATGAATGATAACTTCTTCGACGCAGACATCGTAGAGTAGAGCGAGCAGTTGTGGAGTCAAAGAATGTAATCCTATCGAGGCGATGGAGTGCAGAAAACCGCAACTACATACATACATCGCGCACTGAAGCGAACGCCACTTTTAGTTACGAATGTGTAAGCTTTTACGTTAGCCTGTAACGATGGAAGCAGAATTGTGTTGCAAAATTGGCAAAACTTTGCATAATAAATGTCAGTGATGGCAAGTGGAATTAAGAAAGACAGGCAAACTGAGAATTGTGTGTGCAAATAAATTTACACACACACACACAGACATCTGCTCTTATAGATTATAATTTTTTTTTGAGCAACAATTTTTCGCTAAGAGTGTTGTAGGAAAACCAAAGTGCAATGCTATGTTGCTGCATTTATTGATACAAAACTTTGATATGCCACTTTATTTCGCGAACATGAAGAAGAACCACCAAGCATTATAGACTTTACGTTTTTCGAGTCTGGGATCTTTTTCAAAATATCTCCTAAGGTTTTCTATTAAGGTTAGGTATCTGCAGCTTTGAGATAAATAGAGTTTTGAACACGAAAGCTCGGTAAATGAGCTCAAGTGAACACAGAAATTACAGAAGAAGTCTCTTCCGACTATTCTTCTTCTTCGTTTTAATTGGCGCTATAACCGCGTAGGCAATTTTGGCTAGAGACACCAAGTGAAGCCAACTCGTTCCAACGTAGAAAAGGCCTTTCTCTTCTCTCGCGTTAAATACTTTCAGTGCTGGAGCATTTTCGTTCATACGTACATCATGATTTGGCCAATTTTGACTCGCTGTACCATGTTACTGTCGTTATAAAGCTCATACAACTCATCGTTACATCGTTCCATCGTCCGGGGTATTCGCCGGCGCAAAGACCATCTCATCTGATGTTAACAGCGTCCATTTCGCACGAAAGGGCGTCACCCTTTCTGAAACCTCGTTTGGTATCAAATAGCTCGGAGAGGTCCCTCCCAATTCTGACTAAGGTGGCGGTAGCAACGTCATTTTCCATAGCTGTATTAGTTTTGCTGGGATACCAAATTCAGACATCGTGTCATATATAGACAACTTGTAATCGTGCTGTCACAAGCTGACTTAAAGGCGACAAATAGATGGTGTTTGTCGATCCTCTTCTCACAGATCTTTTCCAGTATTAGGCGTATCTTGAATATCTGGTAGATGGTAGATTTACCAGGTCTTAAGACGCGGTTGGCTTCAGTCTTTCCACAATACGCTCGATAGAACCTTGTATGAAATGTTAAGGAGGCTGATCCAGCGGTAGTTGGCGCATATTGCAGGATCACCCTTCTTGTGAATTGGGCAGAGCACATTTTTCCGAATACTCTTTCGTCGTAACCATTTAGCAAAGTGGAGATGTGTTCTCTCCACAATTTGAGTGTGCTTCGGACATCAGTCACTAAGTCGCTTTTCTTGTACTTACAGGAATTGGCCCCTTGCTTAAAACCTTCCAAAAGTTGCCGCACCTTTTGGTAAAATCTATGGCCGTTTTTCCTGTAGGCTACGACAATTTAATGATCCGAGCCGATATTCGGTTCTCAGAATGTAGGTACGTCTAATACAGTGGAAATTTGCCTTTCTTCTATCGCCATATGATGGATTTGATTTCAATTTTTTCGACCTGGAGGCAGCCACGCGAACTGCTGTATTTTTATGTCCTAAAACCTGTTGCTACCGATTTCCATGCTTCGAACCCCGGCAAAGTCGATTAGTCTCCGCCCGTTAGCGGAGACTTCGCCATACCATGCTGACTGGATTTTCCGACACAGTGAACAAAAGGCCTTTCCTTACCTACCCTGTCATTGAAACCATCAAGCACGACTTTGATATCGTGACGGAGGCGGCGCTGGTAGGTACATTCTTAGAAGCGATTCATAGAAGTGACCCTTGATCATATCATTCTTCTCCTCTGTCGGGGCGTGAGCACAAATCAGCGAGATGTTGAATAATCTTCGTTTGACGCATATTGTGGCGAGACGTTCGTCCACCGGAGTGAACGCAATACTTGGCGGCGAAGCCTCTCTTCCACCACAAATTCAACACCGAACTTTTAATGGTGACTGTAGTAGACTTCGCATGGTCAAATGACTTTCTTACTTTCTTACCTTGCCCTGTCCATTTAATTGCTTGAATGGGGGTGATATCAGCCCCCTTTTACGAGGACATCAACCAGAAGGACAGCGGTAACTTCCCCCATTGCGTGTGGTCGTATCAAAAACGTGGAGATCTCGTCCGACGATTGTTGAAATTTTTCACTGGCTTTAGTTATTTACGTGACCGGTCTCAAACCCAGCGCACAACCAGATACTGGTGACTATGCATCCTTTCAAAAAACAACAACTCTTAAAGAAATACATCACCATCTGAGTGATAAATAAGTGTCTGCGATCTCACGATCAAACCCACACCAAAATAGTTATCTACATTTAATGTAAGACGCTGCGTCAAGTCAGCTTCTTTCAAATTTAGTTTAGCGTTGACATTTGACGTTTACCCGTCACTTTAGCAGAAACACTGATGACATCAGCTAAATCCAAAAACTAAATATTTAACATAGAAAGCAAAGAATTTTGGCAATGCAGCAAGATATGTTATCCTTATTGCATTTTCGAGCATATTAAATGAAAATTGTTACTCAACCTTTGAGAAAACTAATGCCAGCCTCTTAGCGAGCTGTGCTGCGTGAGGTTGACGAGTCTGCTGACGTTTTACACATCACAAAGCATAGTCGACTTAAATGAAAACTAAACAAGATTACATCACGGTGCATAGCTGATGAAATTGCATTTGACTGTGTGTGTAAGAGAAAACTTTTGCAAATTTTATGATTTGCGGTAAAATTAATGGAGACAAGCTGGAAAAGCTTATGAGCAAAGCAAATTTTGCACCGACTGCCAAAAATTCACACAGGAAAGCATTAGGTATGTAATATAGTAGAGTAGTAGGTGTATTGAGCCCACACTGCTGGAAGGTGAATTAATCTAAGGAAATATAAATGTAAGCTTATTGCTAGTGTCAAAAATTTTGAATGTTTAATACGAGATTTTTTTATTATCATTTACTTAAATCTACTAAAGTAAAGTTTTGTTTTCGAAAGTTATGCAAAATTGCAAATTTCTCGAGTTCTTGGATCTCTCTTGGTTATTTTGTAAAAATTTCAAAAATATCGAAATATTAGATTTGCCATTAGAATAAGAAATGTATGAAAAAAAATCTGAAAATAAAAAATCACTACTTGAAAATTTAAAAAATAGAGAATATCGCAAAAAATATTACAACTCTCAAAATGGTTCTTATGGGGCTACAAAAATGAAAGTAAAGTGGAAGAAATCCAAAAAAAAAAATTTTGAAATTTTGAAATATATATACAAAAAAAAATTTACCAAAGTCATATCAAAAATTTTGGCTAAATGTGCACAAAAGTCATATTTTTTACACAATACCAATAACCGCTGGAACACCTCCTGAAATTTTTGAAAAAAACAATAACCTAAGAAAATTTTTCTTTATGCGGATGTAATGTTTTCTTCAAATTGCCAAATTTTCTCCCGATTGAGTAAAGGTTCCTTCAAAATGAATAAAAACCTATACCAAATTAAATCTGTTTTCTCTAAAAGTAGCAAAAATTTCTTCAGCACCTTTTCTTTCTAATTTCCCTTACTTTGCTAGCTCTTTTTCTTCAATTGAAATATTTTTTTTTCGAAAGTAGGTGTTTTATTGTCATTCACTTCTATTCAATCTCTTCTGAAAAATATAAAAATGTTAAAAAACTTGTTTGCGGGATATTTTAAGATCGATAGAGATGGATATTGAATGTCAAAATTAAACTACAAATTTCGTATATATTTTTTTTTCATTGTCAACTTTTATAAATTAATAATTTTTGAATTTATTTATGTTCTTCGAAAGTTTTTCTCAAACAATATATAATATTGTATGTATCTTTATATATACATGTATATAAACTCGAAAAATTAAAAAAAAAAGAATATTCATATTTTTGAAAGTAATATAAATTTTTTCTTAAAAAAACCATAACATCATCATATCATATTTTTTTTTTACAAAACAACTCAAATAGAAATATTTCAGTAAGTCTTTGTTTGCCTTCCAAAAAAAAACTAATTATGAAAAAATAACAAATTCGTCAAACTCTACTTTGGGATATACTAAAAATATTCAATTTTGCTTACAATATCTTTAAGAACAATTCGAGCTCTTGTAAAAATTAAGTTAAGAATTTTAAATATTTTTTTTTGGTCTGCCAACTTTCTTAAATATAAAAGTTTTCCATTCAAATATTTCGAAATTTTTTTTTTCAAAGAATATATTTTTTTCATATGATATAATAAGACTTTTAAAACGAACTTTTTTTGCTTAGAGAAATTTTAAAGGTTTTTTTTTTAATGTACGGGTAGAGCCCGAGAAATTAAGAAGTTTTAAATTTTGTATAATTTTCTGAAAATAATTTTTAAATTTTTTTTCGTTTGATGGTACTCTGTTTTTAATAAAAGAAAAGTTGTAAAAATTCATCAAATTATATTATATTATTCCAATTTATTAAATTTCAAAATTCTGAATTTAAAATAATTTTTTTTTTAGATATTTAAAAATTAAACTTGAAAGATACAGAAACTGGTGAGACTTTAAATTCGAAAATATTTTCTTTTTTTTTTTAATTTTTTGCCTTTGATAGAACTTTGTTATATGATAAAGGAAAAATTCTGAAAACTCCATGCATAGTTCGATTTGGCACGAATTAATCCATTAATAGTATATATATTATATTATATTATATTATATTATATACATTTTTTAAATTTTATTTTTACTTTATTTCACGCAATTTAATTCACATATGGCAACCCGCAAATTAAGTGCATCTTTGTCGCTATTTTCCGCACGTTTTTGCATAATTAAATGCCAAATGTTTGCCTTTTACTAACTAACCAACATTAATTTATGATCGACGATGTTGCAGCAACATATTTTACGACCTTGTTACCCGACGCCATCTCCTAGCATTTTCCAAATAGTATTTGTAGTCATTTTAGCTGCCGGGCTTTTGTCGTAAATTAAATTAGTAAAGTTTTTGGGTTGTACTTAATATCGTAACACGCCAATTTGGAAAATAGTTGAATGTAACGCTAGCGGTGTGAGTAACTATTTGGATGAATAAGTCAAAGGTTTGCAAATTAAAAGCAATTGTGGCTGGTTTAGGTCGATGGGGGAGGCTATGGAGATGATGAGCAAAGAGGTGCCACAAAAGCGGGGGGAGAGCTCTAAGTGCTGGTTACCACAAGCCTTGATTAAATGAGTAATACTAATATAGAGTGGGTCGGTCCAATAGAGTCCCTTTGCAAATGTCTAATGCTGGTTAGAGTGTCCCATTTGAGTAATTGCTGTATTGGTATGAGTGAATTGTATTTCACGTATTTCATATGAGCACAATGTCATGTTACGCCAAATGAGTTAGTGAAGTAGTTTGTGTCCCAAGTGCCAACTTTTGGCAATTACACAGTTACATGTTAGTTATATTTTTGTTGTTGTCCTTTGACTTATTCATTGCGAATAAGCATTTACTGCTGCTCCAGCTCTTATCTTATTATTGTTGTTAGAATAATTTTTGTTTTCAGTGCAGCTGGTTGTAAATTTTACAAAGATGTTGTATGTAAATTGTGGCAGCCACTTGACAACAACATCGTTTAATAGCGCAATATAAAGAATATATATTGCGGTGTAGTGGCGTTGTGTTTTTGTAATGAAAATTTTAACGGGTTAATTTGTTATTCAAATAACATCGAGGCTGGCAACGAAGATGTCAAATGTGAACAACTCGTCTGAAGAAGATTGCAAAACTTTTGATCTTTAGATAAATTTTATTGCTTGAGAACGCCGGAAATAAAGTTTCAAAACGATGCATATCACTTCCATTTTTGGCTAAGTTTATAACTTAGATATATTACGATAACCAAATACAGATTGCGGCATAATGGAATGTCACGTTTCAAAAAGTCACTGAAAGGACCCCTCACTAGGAAGAAGGAGGCGGCCGGCCCGCATGGTGGTATGAACGATAAGTTTTTCAGTAGCAACAATATGTGGCCATGTGAAAAATGGGGGCTTTGTAGTGGAGTGTTTTCTTTTAAAATATCAAATCTCTGACTGCAGGGTAGCGGTCAAGTCAAAGCTCCTGATCGCAAAACGGGGAGAAAAAGGGTATCCCAAGTCAGAAGTTTTTAAACATCGTTATCTAACCCTGGCCATATATTAGGAAATCAGACGAAATCCTGCAGAGATGCTAGCAATAGTTGCAGAGAACTTCAAGAAACACCTTAAACACCAACGGCAAATATTAGGACTGCATTATTTTTAAAATCAGACTATAAAATGCTTTGTTAGATGGACTCTAAATAAATACAAAGTTTTTTAAATATTTTATCTTTTTTATGCCACCCGCTTATAAATGTAAATCGGTTTAGTGGCATTTAAGATGCTGAACTTCTAGAAGCTCTTACATATTCCTAAAACGTCAATTGCATAATGGGAACTTTCGAAGTGTCTTCACTAACTAATTGTAGGGCGAAGGTTATTTGTGTGCTGTTCAGAACAGATGACACTCAAAGAGTAGTGATATAATAATAAAATTATCGAAACAGCCTGAATCATTATGGTTATCGTTGTGCATAGGTAAGTGATTTACTTTGGTCCATGTGGTACGAATAATGGTTCCGTGTTCATTAAGACGAACTATTTAAGTGGGGAAAGATTCCGTTTCACGGGCATCTGGGAGTACCCAGAAAAATACTTCTGCATACGGTTCAAGTAATTCACCCAATTGCCCTCCGAGTAGCTGTCGAACATCAGTTTGGCTGTGAGCTAAAGTAAAAAGGCGAAACTGGTGGTGTTACTCCGATGATCTAAGCGCTCATCAGGGTTAGCAACGTCTGTTCATCATTAGCTGCGACTGCTAGTGGAGGTCTGACTAGAACAAGCGTCTCCCTATAAAATAGTAGCTTGACTTAAAAACTACGCAGAATTGGATCGCGCACTAATTTTTGGGCTCTCCCAGTAAAAACTGCTACTAATGAAAAGATTCAATCAGCCTCGGGTGTGACCACATTATTCTAACGGCGACTACGGCAAACATTTTATGGACTACGATTTGAGAGAATGCCCGCACCCTCAACACCTTTCGCCCCTTCCGGGATTATTGGCGTCTTCAAAAGAGCAAATACTGATCACCGCCATCCAACAAGGGATGCGATGGGCGGAGCAGTAATGAAGAGTATCAGACCTTGCGACGTCTACTTTAGTTGCCTTATAAAGGAGAGAAAATTCGTGGTAGTACAGAGACTACATCACCAAGTACTGTCGTTCATCACAGTGCACAAAAGTATACCCGCAACCCGTCAATCTTTTTTAACATTTGGGCCCAGACTCCAACGGAAAAGCAGGACGATGACACAAGGAGGCGCGTCTATTGGTACCTCTAGCGCTTGGCGATAGGTACAGGGTAGGAAGGGAAGAGATATTCCATCCTATTGTCGATTACGTGGACAGAGACTGATTATGTACCTCAGGCGAAAGAGTTTCGAAAGTGTGACTGGTACGATGAAAAATGTCGCACCACTACGGAAAGGAAAGATGCGGTCTACAGACCACTCCTGCGATTGGCCGCCACGCAAGCTGTGCGGGAACGATTTTGGGCGTTGAAGAGGGAAAAACGAAATGCGCAAGGGTGAGAAGATTGAATTTTCAGCCCCAGAAGAAAGGTCCGAAAACTATATATTAGTGAACGCGAAGGTTTATAAATGGTTTGAAGACCATGAACGAAGTCCCTGTATGAATGAAAACGGCGAGCCTGAACCCAAAATTCCAATTCATGATGATCGAACCGAATTTGCGTTATTCGATAGCAAGGTCATTGGTTCTGACGGGTTACCAGCTGAACGGCGGCGAGAAGCAGATAAAGTGCATTCACCAGCTTATGTGCAAAATATGGTCGGACGAAGGTTTGTCGGCTGATTGGAATTTAGCTATACTCTGCCCAATCTATAAAAAGAGTGATCCTGCGGTTTTCTGAAATTTATTCGGGTTTTTCGGAAACAAATTTGTGGTTTTCGGAAATACATTTGGGATTTTCTTGATATTTGAGCTTTTCTGAAACACAGTTGACTTTTTCTGGAATCGATTTTAGTTTTCTAAAATACATTTTCGTTTTTCTGAAATAAATTTTGGCTTTTCTGAAATACATTTGAGTTTTTCTGAAATAGATTTGTGGGTGTCTGTAAAGCATTTGAGTTTTTTTGAAGCACATTTGACTTTTACTGAAATAGATTTGGGATTTTCTGAAATAAGTTTGACCTTTTCTGAAACATATTTGACTTTTTCTGAAATAGATTTGAGGTTTACTGAAATACGTTTGAGCTTTTCGGAAATAGATTTGGGGGTTTCTGTAGAACATTTAAGTCTTTCTGAAACACATTTGACTTTTTCTGAAATATAATTAGGGGTTTCCGAAGTACGTTGGAGCTTTTCTGAAATTCATTTGACTTATTCTGAAATAGATTTGTGGTTTTCTAAAATACTTTCCCGTTTATCTGAAGTGCAGTTGGAAAAGATATGGTACGGTTATATAAAATGATGTTCATCAATACCACCAGTCGGACTTGGGAAGCAAAGTTTCATACGGGGTGACTGCCTATCGATTGAATGTTCGTGTGTATCTGATCCCGGCGACTATTTTGTACATTTCAAAGATAATTTTCATAATCACTAACTACGTCTTGGTTTTTGAACATCCCTTAAACAAGCATAAATTTCTTTTAAATATCCTATTATTTCATTCAGCATCTTGTAGCAACATTTCTGAAATCTTTTCCGTAGGTGATAAAAATTAATGTGGCATACCGAAACCAGCATATATTAAGTACGCAAACAGAAGTACTTTCGTAAGTAAGCAGCTACGCCCTGAAAAAATAAAGCAAAAGGCCTAACAAAAGCGTCTGGCTTGCAAGAAATAAAAATAAAATTTTACGATACGATTTTCCTGATTTATAAAAGTAAAATTTTCGCAGCACCAACAAAATTCGATAGTGCGTAGCAATTCCAGTTGCGCCAGCAATAGAGTGATGGCTCAATGACGGCGTTCTAAAGCAAAACAAAGTGGCAAAAAAAAATGTAAAGCAATTGGCAAGGCGGCAGCTTAACATATTTTAAGTTGTTGAATGCCACAACAATTACTGCCGCTCCACTGCTACTCTCCACCGCTTAGCAGACCACTGTGCTATTTGTCTTTAGTGCCACAACCAACACATAGTTGTTATTGTACCTTCACCTTCTACTTCGTCAGCCATTGCCATACCCACTCACTCAACTGCGGGGTTGCGGCCTATGCTCTGCTCCGCCTTGGTCATAACTTCATTTGTTGTCTTTTGGCTGCTTCCGTTTCCGTTTCATTTCGCATGCGAAATTAATTTCGATTTCAATTTCAATTTTCTTGTCGTGTTTACTTAACCAAACACACCCCCACCTCCGCCCATTTTGTTTGTGTATCTTACAGCTACATGGCTACACCTTTTCGATTTTCTTTGAATTCAGCGTTGTTTTCTTGTTGGTCACTGCTGCTCCTGCTGCTGGCCAATAAAAATAAATACACATCCGCAGTTTGTAATTTTCAGCCAATGTACCGTTATGCAACGGAAGTGACAACAATTGGGCGCGGAAATAACAGTAAAATAGAATTACCACTCGTTAAGTTGCCACACTACGCCCTGATGTGCCAACAAAATCGATGTTGTCGGTGCGTTTGACAGGGATCTGTCTATCAGACTGCACAACAGTCAATGATGGCTCATTGGTCTGCATCCTGGTCGATAAAATCAGTGAGTGACGTGAATTCATTTTGACCAAACGATGGCGGGCAGGTCAATAAAATAACTGGTGTGGATAGTTGAGATTTGTTATGCTGATTAAAGCGTAGTATGACGCTCAAATTTACTACGCAGCGAATGAAACTAACTGGACGTACATATTCTTGTATGTATGTGCAATAACACAAATATATGAATAATATAGGAACAATGTAAATAAAAAATTAAAAATATTGCCTTTTAATTATTTTTCAGTTGCATGACAAAAATCGTTTGGCGTTTGATGTAATTGGAGGACTAGCTAAAAATCGACTAGGTGATTAGTCAAATTTTATCAACTTTTTTGACGGTCGATAGTCAAATTGCAAGTATCGCCAAAAAATGGCAAGCGTGTTCTAGGGGGAAAAAATCCACAGCCGAACATGATGTTGCTTTCATCGAATCCGAGTGCAGGCTGAATAGAGGGACATGAATTTCGATAAGATAATATCGATAACGATATTTTTTACACGATACATTTAAACCGATATTTTTTTAAATCGAGTACATGAACCCCGGTATCGTATCGAATTTGCGAATGAAATTATTTACAAGACCCTATTCCTGCCCTAACCGCAAAAAAAAACCTAAGCGAATTTTTTTCAAAATTAAATTTTTGGTGAAATGCAAAAGAAATTAAAGAACACAAGAGCCGCATAAAAGTAATTACAGTATTACAGATAATTTCTTTCCAATTTTGGGTGAGGTGATTCACTTTTATAAACTTTGATGAAGTTCCAAGTGTCATATTGGGAAAATAAAATGATGGACCGGAAAAAGTACCATACCGGACCTTTCAGATTCGCCATGTGAAGCGTACGGCCTGATTGGTTCCTGTGTAAACTCATCCTAACTGTCAAACGGATAACGTTTTAAAAAATATTGTGACTGAACTTAATTTTTAATTTGGTATCGAGTCTTTGAAATTCGATATTAATGGGTACCCGATTATTTTAGAGTGATACTTTGAATGAGTACCATATCGATACTTTTTGCCAGATATCGTGTCCCTAGCTGAATCGAAACTCGTTTCGTCGCTTCTGTTTACGTACGAGCTTTGCCGACGCTGACGTTGTTTGCGAGCACGTTTTGCAAGTCTATGGTAAAAAAATGAACAATCAATGAATCCCGTATATCGGTGAAAAGCTGATCTGCAGCATTGAATAATTGTCGACTAAATGCACTCGATATAGGAGCAGATATAATACTTTAAAGCAAATTTTTTTCAACTCGAAAAATGTGTCAACTTATAAAGTATTCAAAAATAGCGCAATTTCAGATGTTCATTGAGAAAAGTTTCAAACTCCTTATGGAATGAATAATAATGAATAATTTGGGTAGTACTACTGCAGATGATATCGGTCTTATATAAGTATTATATTATTAAAGATTTACAAATGTTCGGCCAAAGTTCGGCTTTTTTGTCCGAAGCTGAATCGAACTTTGCCGAAGACGAAGCCGTAGTCGAAGTTCGGTCGTTCTCTATTTATCACCATAAGCATTTAAATCTGGGACTGAAAATAATGATTACTGTTCAAATTTCAATTCAAAAGATCTTACGGAAAGAGAAATGCTACGTGTATAAAGATTAAAACAACATATGCCTTGTAATAAGCACTACCTTCAGCGACACTGATTTCTATTTCTTTAGTTTTGTTCTTTGCTAAGAAGAGACGATTGTTATTTCTGTAGTCAAAAAACGCTATAGAAAACGGTTAAACGATTAGACGAAACTGATTATTTTTAAAGAACTTTCGTCGATTAACGGATTAGCCGATTAATGTGCTGCGGCTCAGGGAATTTTTGCGTGTACATCGGCATGGGAATTACGCTAAAAATATATTTTTCCAATAAATGGTATGAAAATTAACATTGTTATCATATTTATTTTCCATACCTTCAAAAAATTATAACTCCCAATTTAATATTATGGGGATTCATGGATTGCACGGATGGCAAAGTTTTCCAACCCCAGCTATGTCACAACAACAAAACACACGGTAGGAAAAATATCCAACCCACGTTTATCTCCTTACAATGAAGAGTTTTAAAACAATTGCCATCCTAGCTGAAGCCCTTAATTTATAATTATAATCCCTAGCTCGAAATAATAATAACAATAATAAATATAGAATGTAAGTTTTATACATTTTCATATATTTTGATTAATTACCAAAGTATCACTTAGCATTTTTAGACTTAAAAAAATGGCTGAGAAAGGTGCGCGACCCGCTAAAAAGAGAGGCGGCAACCCAATAAGAAGTGGAGCGAGCGTTACGATTCTGCATTAGAATGTTCTCGTACTCTTGTATATTTCGGTATACGATTTTTGTAGAAAATTCTAAATTACTAAATACAATCGCAATATGAAAGTCGTGAAAGCCAAAGTAGTAGATATATTAACATTTTCGGATTTTGAGTTACATGATTGACGAATGCATAATTACTAATATGGTATAAACAACAATGAAAATAAAGAGTAATTAGTTTTATTGTACCAATAGGACACCAATATTATTGTAGCAAAATTGTCAGTTTTTCTTCGGGGTAGTCCATAAGGGTTTTTTTAACCATGGCCTAAACAGCGTGTTTAATGAAAACAAGTTTGGACCGAAATGCTGCTGAGCCATTCTGTACATATGAGGTGATGAGAACCTGAACCTACACTTTCGGTAGTGGAAACATGATAAAGAAAAATATAAATAATACAAATATTGTAATAATAATTTGAAGCTTACATCACACAATTCGATGTTTAGCCTTACTTCTCCTACAATTGAGGAACTTTAAATTGTATGCGGATTTCGAACGGCTGGTAATTTCATGAAAAGTTATCTCTTGGCAAAAATACGCTCCCTATTGCCTGTTGAAGGGCGATTGGTATAAAATATTATTATATTATCTAAACCACTTCTGATTATCTATAAGTAGCAAGAGAAAAATTAAAGTATATTTTAACAGTCCCATTGTACGAGTATGAGGACTGTGCAGGCCACTCTTTCCCATGGGTTCATTTAAGGGTGGGTCAAAGTATATGGTGCTGGAAAAAAAAGTTCAAAGCATCATCGCAATTCGGGTACTATGGATCATACCAAGAATTTTTACCCAAGGAACCATACCAAAACAAAATTATTGAAAATATTATTATTATTGAAATTTTTTTTGCTTGCAATTGAAATGCACTAAATAGATCGACCATTTAGTACTTTTGAAAAAAACAAACTGCCAAAAAAAATTCCGCGGACTCGAAATTCATTTTATCCATTGCTATAAAATAAAATTTGTTATGATCCATAGTACCAGAATCGGGATGATGCTTTGAAAATTTTTAATTCACCCATCCTAGTTCATATATACAACTAGTATATGTATATTGATTTCACTATTTTTATATTTCTGATGAAAGGGTACAACGTACAGATCAGTTTTGCTGAATAAACCTATAGTCGATCATGTCTGAGTTATTTTTTAATGGTGGAAGGTTGCACGGTGGACTAAGTTTGTTCAGCAAACGCGATCTGAACGATGTCCGCATTCTGAAAAATACCAAGATAAAACTGCAATCACAAAAATTTAAGTGAATTCAAAAAAAACCATGCATCATCTGCAAAAAAAAAAAACAAGGAAAATCTCAATACTTCTAGTATTATTAAAAAAATTAATATAAACATAGAAAATAAACTGAAAGTGGTATTTTCCCAAAATGTTGCCAGTTTCTATTTGGTCTTGAAAAATGAAATCATCGTTTTAAATTTCTTTCTCTTCTTCAGAATAGTTGCATTTATTATACAAAACAATATGTAAAAATTCTGACCAATAAATTTGAAATTTTTATACAAATTTGTGCAGAAAACTGGAAGCATGGATTTACAGCGGTTTGGTTGTAACATCAACAATACTAAAATATATATATTAATCTTAATTCAGTAGAAAGCAAATAAAGTGTCAAAATTAGCCAATAAGTTCTCGTCATGTAGTTATGATATATGAGCCTTTTGAAATAGAACAAAACATGAAATCAAAGCAAATTCATGTACGGTAATAGTAGTTGTACAAAAACAGAAATTTACATGTAGTTTGTTTTTTCTTTTGCGGCGTCGACTGTGAAACTATTTCAAAAGTCAATGAGAACAATCAGAATGTAAATACCAATTTAAACTTAACAATTCAAGCCTTAAGATGGGAAAAATCAAGCAAATTTTTTTGCAATATTTTGCTGCTATGCAGTTTTGAATTGGCGTAACACTACTTGATTGTTTATTGTGGTTTTCGTATGGACTTCTGCTAGTTTTTGACAGAGGTTTAAAAGGAAGTAAACTTTTTAAGCTATACGTCATTCGGTATAATATTTGTAACAAAATTATTCTCTCCTTTTGTTTTTAAGGCACATTCGTTAGTAGAGGAGGAATATTTTGCAAAGTCAATCATTGGCACAGGTGTAAATATGGGTGTTCCTTTATAACGCGTATGTTGCAAGTTATCCAAAATAGGTTTATCTTTTTTTTTTTGCAATTGTTGTATACAAAATATTTAACTTTTCAGCCTTCTCGTTCGCAAATTACAATTTCTTTATTTTTATGTTGCAAATTACATTCGCCCACTAAGTGCACACCTCCACAAATGCACCAAATAAATTACGTCCAATTTATAGCAACAAACATTATTGCGTTTCACAAATCATTACTATGCTACTCTTAGCACACCTGCTAACATTGACCATTTTGCCACCTCAATTGCCACAAAGTACATAGTACACAGTATGTGGAAACACGCTCGCACTCACGTGCCACATGAATATTTGCCGTCACACACCACACATTGACATTTCACACCTGAATGGGCTGGCTGTTAGTTAGTTAGTGTGACGCACTTGCCTTGGCATTTGAAGTTGCCACTGTCGCTAACAGGTACGTGTCACAAATAAGTATTTGCTGCAATGTTGCATACCTCAGTAGGTAATGTGTAATACTCGTATGCAACATGCCACAGCTGTTGGTCAATTTTGTTTGTGTTGTTTTTGGGCATTGGCAATTTTGTGCAACAAATGCAAATAGGCGCCAACAATGTGTTAGTGTATGAGTGAGTTTATTTACCATTTGCATAAGCTCGCGCAAATAAACAAAACAAAACAGCCTAACGGCAATAATAACAAAAACTTTAATAGCAATAGTAATACCAATAGCGAGAGAGGAGGATTTAGCAAAGTTGTTGCAACAGCACCTTAATGCAATCTACTTACACTCAGAGAAAAAGCGTATTGTAAAATTAAATGCGATCATAGTTAATCTTATACCAAGTCCACATGAGAACGACAATCAGTTGTTTAAGACTCATGCGTGATATTCTGTGAAAACAAGTAGCAAAAACTGTCTAACTTTATTACGAACCAATCTTGGTAATCTCGAATCGATCTAAATGTTTGTTGTGTTTTCATAAGCAACTATGTGTTCGATTACTTTTTGCAAAACAAAATCGATGATTTGCCGTCACTAATTAAGAAAAAGGGATAAGAACAATACTAAGAGAAAAAAAACGGGGTGTAGAAAAACTGAAATATTAAAAAAAAGCGGCACTGCTTAATGCACACAGGGCAAAGCTTTCATTTTGAAGTTCTGGAGTGTCATTTGATTACCGGATATGCTTAGTGTAAAAAAGTTAAATAAAATAGAGAAATGTTATCGAAAATCAGTTAGTAAAAAGAAATGATGTCTGGTGGCCTACGTTTATTATTGAAAACATCTCCTGAAAACAACTTGTACTCATTGCCGTGCGAACCTGATAGAGCAATGCTCAACTTTAAATAAAACTTTCTTATTATAACTATGAAAAACCTTGAATGAAAATTAACAAAATTTATTTCAAAATACATTTTTAATTCAAACTTTTGGCAATCTTAAATAAAGGTTAAGCCATTTTGACTTACGATTGGTCAACCTTGGCAACCCGGAGCATTGCAGCCGTTTTCTTTGTTACAACTTGGCTCAAAAACTGATAAATGGATTTTAATCAAATTTGAAGAGTATTTTCTTTAAACTTGTGGCACGGACATAGATTATATTTTAATACGTTAGGTGGCGCTTTAGTCGAGATATTCAGAAAATCGATATTTATGGTGCGGTAGTAATGTTAATGAAAAGGTAAGATATTGGTGCAATAAAAAATAGGTTTATAAAAATAATTGCTCTAGATGGCGCAAGAGGCGACTAATTCAGAACATCTGTATTTATGATTCGAATTTGATGATATTAAAAGCGTATAATGGTGGTGCGACGAGGACCACTGCTACCAAAAATAAATTCGCTAGGTAGCCCTAGAACAGAAAATCATTATTTTTGTTGCGATATTGATGATTTTCAAAAAGTAAGCTGCAGGTGTGATAAGAAATGTTTTTATAATCCGACTTACATGATATTGAAAACATAAATAAGCATGCGTACCATATGTATACTATATTTGCTAAAAAAAATTTGTAAAAATCCTTTAGATGGCTGTGTAGTCGAGATTTCCAGAAATTTCATATGTTCGACCTAATTCAAATATAATAAGATTAGCACAGTTAAAAACAGTAAGTTAGTTTCCGCTATAGTTGGCAAATATCCCACTAATCATTACTAACTTACTAACTTTGGAGTCAATTTTATTTTTGTTGTGACTACGGGACATTGTCTTTAAATTCATCGAAGCTGATCTAGAAAATGTGGCAGCAAAATAATATAATAACTGAAGATGACTGAATTGGGGGATGTTGGACAGTATTTAAAAGATAAGTTAAGAGAAAACTATTACACTTTACAGGTCATTATTAATTAATATTTAATATATATTTATGTTTTTATTATATAGTGGCATAGGTAACACATACATACAAAAAATCTCAGAAACTTACGCGTCGAGGACATAGACTAAGCGATTTCTCCTCTTTGATTATGGGCAGAATTCCGGGAGGTATAAACCTTATGAACTATTTAAAATTATTTTCAAAATATTTTCTTTCAACTCAGTTCGGAATTGACGATGAAACTACGTCGTTGCCCAGGAAGTGAGTGACTTAACAATAACTCATCTTTTTTCACATATGACTTGCCAATCATCTTGGAATGTGCAAAAACCGCCTCAAGTTAAATAATGACAAATTGATGGTGCATACAGGGCAAGATTTAGCTAATCTGTCACCTTAGACAAATGACAAAATGGCGCCCGTTTCAGTCTCAATCTGTCGACCTTTGGTGTTCTTTTTGTACTTGTTCTTCCTTTCAAAAAATTACTAGCAAAAAATGCCTACCGGTACGGTTTATTTGAAAGTACGTAAACTATCGTGCAGAAAGAGAAAGCCATCAACTAACATTAAGTCAGAACAAAGAGACCTGCCAGAGTGCGTAGCTCTAATTGGAATGAAGTTCGCAACCAATGACAAAAATTTTATCTTTTAATCTCATTTATACTGGGAAAGATCTTCTACTGTTCACAAAATGAGATTTATTCAGAAATAAGATTTCAAAATACGCTGAATCTAATTTCACCTCGATTATTGTACAAATAACTGTGCCAAGGCGAATTCATACAAGGTGGTGTTATAAATACAACTACAAAATTCCTATGTATTTTGTTTTTGTTTCTGTGTAAGAGTTGTCAAAATTTAAATACATTTTGTTTTTGCTTTTACGGCTTTTAAAAGCTCATACGCAAAAGCAAAAACAAAATACATGTAGGTGAATAAAAAAAAATTAAATCAGCTGCCTTATGCCATCACCTTCTATAAATTCGCCTTGAACTGTGCCTTATTATTTTTTTTTTGGTGGGTGTTGTGGTGAGAAAGTAAATTGGGTATGGGGGAATATAATAAATATAATATTACATTAACCCTGCTGTTAGGTTAAAAAAAACTTACGAATCTTAGGTTAGAGGACCATTTGGTCCATACTGCAGTTTTCATACAAAATAACAATTTAATCTTAGTCTTTATATTTAGTTTGGTTCAATACTTGCTAAATATTATTATTTTATTATTTACTCAACTCTGGTAAAACCCAGCACCAGTGGCCTGCTCTAAAAATGCTTCTAGTTCAGGAGCTCGAAAGCGAGGAATTTGTAGTTGCTGCAAGTCTAAGTCTGATGTAAAATGCTCCATTTGCAGTGCGTTTATTTGCAAAACCAACCGAAAAACATTTTTTTGCTCATAATGTAGTGCCAAAAAATATCGAACAAACTAATAAATACTTATTTTTGGAAAATTAATGTAAAGAAAATCAAAGAAAATATACTATGGACCAAATGGTCCCTTAACCTAAGATTCGTAATTTTCAATTTATCTTAGTCCAGTTTTAAGTCAGAGAATTAAATTTTCGCACATAATATTGTTTTATAAAAAGACCACCTGAGCTGAAAAATTTAGACAGTATATATCACCGTTCCAAAGTTACAAAGAAAACAAAAAAAAAATTGGACCAAATGGTCTTAACCTAACAGCAGGGTTAAGAAAGTTCTACCAAAGAGCGTAGATTACAAAAAAGGTGCATTGCGTTTCATTTCCTGTGGCAAGAAACGTCGTCAAATTTCACCACCCCAGAAACCAATTGGATCACATTAGATTCTAATATCAATTAGCAAAATTCAAATTGGTTCTGATATGGTGAAATTGGACGAAATTTTCTGTTAGAGAAACGGTGGGAGTGCTGCAACTTTTTTATAATCTACGTTCTTTGCTTCTACAATTTTGAATTAAAAATGAACGAATAAAATCAAACGATCAATCTAATTCAAGCTTAAACAGCCTTAAACCATAAATTTTGCATATTCGAATTTCATTAAAAAATCAGCATTGTTCGTAGTTGGATTAAGAATTTTGCACCTTAACAGGAAATCATAACTTTGTTTATGTTCGATTTTATAACTTTCTTCCCTGAGTGTACTTACATATAAGTAAATGTGTGTGTGTGGGTGTGTGTGTCGATTATAACGCTTGCAATGTCGCGCTAAGCTTTAGGCAAATTTACTTAGTGTAAAATTTAGTGCGGCGGAATGTGTGACACGTACATAGATGCGCTGCTTCGTAATCCTTCTAAGCTGCAGAAGTAAATTTGCATGCGCCTAGTGGTAGTGCATTGCAGCTGAAGGTGAGGGGGTAGAGGTGCGCCAACATACATATGTTTGTATGTGTATATATAAAGCACATTCCTAATGGGATATTTGCAAAGCGCAGCATGAGGCAAGTGACATATTTTGACACATTTGTATTGCTTTGACGGCCTTAAAATCGCTAGTTTGTGACTGTAAAATCGTTCGAAAGAAATTTCTGATTAGGTTTATGTCATTTGATGTAGCTTTGGAGTGCTTTGAAAGCTCTGTCGGTCACATTATTTATTTTTACTTGGGTAAAAGTAGCAAGTTGCTTTTGAACGTAAGGTTTGTGAAATGTTTCTTTTTTGTAGTAGAGTTGTTCAGAAAATAACAAAGTTAGCAATACGCATAATCAACTTCAGACTTGTGAGGTTTGTTATAACGCTGGAAGTACTTTAGAAAAACCTTTTGCCGTCGTTGTTTGCAAATTCAAAGTATTTAATAAATAAGTATATAGATTCATTGCATTTCACAACAGAGTTAAAATATGGGTTATTTTGAAAACTTAAGCGAGTTTTACATTAAGGTCCACACATTTTAAAGTACTGAAATGAAAAAGAAATATTAAAAAATATAACTAATCTTTTATTTGTAGACATAAAGTAAAAGTAGCAAAAAATAATGTTATTTAAATTCGCAACATTATTCATCAAATATAACAAATCGAAGGGTCAAATATTTATAAAAAATGTAGAAACCGTTCATCAAAATTTCAAACTTTTTTATTCGAATGTTCGTAATATTTTTGAGTTTGCAGTTAGCAGCTCATTGAATTTTAACATAATAATAATAATAATATTCACATTCAACCAAATTTTGAATGGACGAATTTTTATCGAGCCGGTTAATTTTGGATATTTATTTTATTAAATTTCCATATAACGGATAGATTTCATATAAATTTCCACAAATTTTTAATATATTTTTGTGCGTACGGTCATTTACACTTTAGGTCAAAATGTGCGTCAATTGTCTTATGAATTTCTTATCTTGCCACTTTTCACTGATTACGTTTGGTACCATATTTTATAAGTAAACCAACGTATAAATCCTTTTAGTAAAAGTAGGCTAAGGTGAAGTGGGATAGTGAACTTGAAAATGTATGAAAAATCGTAATAATTTTACTTCAATTTGTCAACGCTGGTCACCCGTTTTTCTTCCCTATTTTTATTATATAAGTACTACGAATAATATTCGTGGACTGGCAGTAGTTACAATTTTTCCTTTAGCTAATTTTTTTTTCTTTTGAAGCTATCTGAAAATTAAATTAGCATACATTTAATAATTGTTGGTTAATAATTTTTAGGATCAGAGAACCAGTGATATGATATTTCTATACTGGTGGCTAAAAATATGTAACTCCGCTGCTATTCGGTCCATGTAAAAGGAAATACATATATATTAAAAAAAGTTATGATTTTGTCATTGTAATTGTGTTTCAAATTTTTTTGTACATTTATTTTACAACTTTATTTTTCGATGAAATCTTATCGCTATCTTTTGATTATCATACATTTCATCAATAATCGTAATACTTAGATTTACCAAAAAACTCGTTGGCGATAATAGAAGCAACAACAATAACACCACGATACATATTTACTGTTATTGGCATTATTGAAAAAATCGATAACAGAAAATATCTATAAAATGTGTTCACGAACTATCGAACAAGATTGATCGAAAACATAAAAACCGTAAAATAATTTGTGTGCAATAATTTATAACAACAACAATTCTAAATAAAAACAAAAATCTGCGCGCAATTAAGAACGCCAGCCAGAACTTTACACTTATTTTCCGATTCCATAAAGAGGCAGGGAGGGGATGTGAGAAAGACTATATCCGTTTTTTGGCCTTGAGACTTGCAACACTGCTAATGCAAATATACATATGTACGCATATATGTACATTTTATGGCATTTTATGTACGTATGAACAGTATTTCCCGCATAATTGGCCCTCGTCTAATTGGTTAAAAATATGTGGTATCGAAAAAATTATACCTTTACTTGAAACTAAGATTGTGCAACATTTAAAGTGCAATTAAACGGGGAATACTATATAAATATTTATTTCTATCTACGCATTCAGAACTAGTTCGGAACCGCACCAATCTCAAACCAGTTCCAAACTACTTTCGAAAGAGTAACAAATGGGTATTGAACTAGTACCAACCCAATCCCGAGCTACTTTCAAACTAGTTCAACACTATTACGAAACCAACCACGAACTACTTAATTTCACACTGGTCCCGAAGATGTCCTTAAATAGTTCCCGATCAGTTCCGAACGAAGTTTCAAACTAGATCCAAAGCAGTCTTGAACTAGTCTTTGACTGAGCCCGCAGTCAGTTTAAACTGGCACTTAACTAGTTCAAAAACGGTCCTTAACTGATCCAGCAAAGTCGTATTAAACTAGACTCGAAATAGTCTTAAACTTATCCTATACTAGTCCCGAAATGGTATCCAGGTAGTCACGAAATGAACTTGAAATAACTTTGAATTGTTCCCAAAATAACTAGACCAAGAATCGTCCCGAACTGCTCCAGGACAAGTTCTCGAATAGGGCTGTTCTTAAGCTGAAATTTACCCAATATTGAAATGAATTAAATAGTATTAAATTTACGTAGATTTATACAAATATTCACAACTTATTATAGACAGCAATATGTGCGCTTGTTTTATCTCGCAAAAGCGTCGTGTCACGGCTTTGTGACGTGACTTTCTGATGCGACGTTGAATACTCACACTCATGCCGCTAAAGAACTTTTACTACAATAGGATCACATTTGGTTAGCATGTTCCAAATGGAATCAATGAATATATGTAGTTGAGTTTAGTTTTAAGCGAAATCCTCCTAACAGTTTTTTCAAGCAAGCATAATATTTATTAAAATTAACATCAATTTTATAGTTCTCAATATTCTAAGCCAGTTTGCCTTATGCATCCGCGCTGATAAGTTTACAATATTTCACATACTCTGAGCACTTCCTCATACATATCTATTTTCAATACAATCTACCGATGTGCAAAAGGCGAGTATTTCAGTAAAGTGACACAAATATTTATGTACTTCATTTACAAACAAAATATGCAACTTTCAACCAGTTGTGAGTCTACATATCTATGTTGTGTAAAGGCGACCCACTTATAAACCGGCATAAATCCTTTTTCCGAGAAATTGTTTTTATCCATTTTCCTATCACCAACCCCACAAATTCTCATTCCTTCAATTGTATTTGATTTTCTTCACTGCGTATTTACATTTCGTATCTAGAATATATCCACAACTCAAGTAATTGTATTTACCTTGCACTCAACAATATTTACACGCACACACACACGCACACACAAACGCATGCTATTTGTCACTATTTATTTACATGCACGCACGATTTTCAATTTAGTTACTTGCATAAAATGCAAGCAGCTATGCATGCACGCCTGAGTTGTGTCTGTATAAACTAAGGATTTTAAAGTAAACAAACAAACACAGCCACAACGCTCACAGTATACCTACTTATGTCAAATTGTACTTTCAATAATACCCACACATGAGCCTAAATGCACTTAAAAATACCGTTGCATGTAATAGTGGCATTAAATGTGCAACAACAATGGGCATACTCATGCCAAGTGTTAAAGTTAATGCAAACTAAACTGACACAAATGCAAATAATTTTCATTAAATGCCTCTGTGTATGTGCAAGAGATATGCGGGCGGTCGGGGCGTATACGTAACCTAAACTACAGAGGTGTTTTGTAAGCGGCATGAAAATGAAATGAAATGAGCAGCGTGTTCGCTTAGGCATTGCTGCCTGCCCCCCTCCCCAAATTGTGAATGACGCATTGAGGTGCTTAGATCGCAACATTGTTGCCACTCAACGCTGCCTTTGTGGTCATTTGCATTCGTATTGGTTCTGTCACTCGTGTCTGCCATATCCTCATCCCAAACACAAAATTACAATGTCTGTATGTAGCTTCGTTAGATGATTTTTACTACTGACCTCAGTGTTATTGTTCTACGTTAACAACTACATTGTTGTTCACTGTCCGTGTGACGCTTTTGTCTGGTTGTCACCTCAATGATGGCTCTGAAATGTTACGATGGTGTACGAGTTACAACAACTGGGGGGAATTGCGTTATTAGATGTACCAACCAACTATTTATGTAAATGGTGTTCTCACTTGATAGGTGCGTAAATTTTCCAATTAGTTAGACAGGGTGATAACTTCAAAAATATAGTGTCTTAAAAAATATTGATTTGAATGACTAGTAAACCTTCGCAAGTCCCGTGCAACTCTGGCCCAACTAATCTCTGGATATTGTAATAGACTCTACCTTTACTACAAATGAATTTTTTCATGCACAAGCTTAATAAAATTCTTGATCTCATTTTCGTAAGTGCAAATGTTAATGCATATATATCGCTGAATGTTTTTCACCCTTCCCGCCTGCTGACAACTATCAACTGCCTCTCGTTCTTAAGATACGATTTTATTAATTTATAAGTAGTAAACTAGATATGAAGTTTGCTTTCAATTATTGCTGATGATGGTATTTTACAAAATATTAACTGGGAGTTATTGCTGAATATTTTGGACATTGAGGAATGCTATTCTGGTTTCAGATCTTAGGTAAACTTAGGTGGAACTTTCCTGAAAAGTATACCACATATAAAAAAAACGACCTTATAAGCTTCCCTGGTGTAATTTGAGCTTAAAAAGCTTAAAAATCTGCGAAATATGTTTCAAAAAAAAATTTACGCAATCGGGGAACCAAATTTGTTTATTGAATATCAGCACTAAATTAAAAAAATTAAATGCTTAAATAAATGTCACTATAGAAACTACAGCCTTAGCGCTCAGGAGAACATTAAGTCCAATCCTAAGACCTTTTGGCGCTACATTAAATCTAAAAAGTCTTGTGTGAGAGTGTTCCCTATAGTTTACTTAAATAATAACTAAATCTGCGAGTACACCTGCTGATGTGGCCAATTTGTTTGCTGAGGTCTTCAGATAGATCAAATTTCATTTGTGATGACAATGACACATTTGCTTTTTGTCAGGCTACTAAACTTTCGTTAGTAGAGTTTGGAGATTTGAAGCTTTCATCGAAAGGTTTCAATAACGTGGTCTTGGATTTAAATGGTTCTTCGCAGAGGATTTGGATGAAACATCATTCAAAAGTTGTCCCTTCATTGCTATTCCTTTAAAACTATTTTTAACAAAAATATTATCTGCCTGGGTTTTTATCGACGACTGGAAATTGGCTAATATTACCCCTATTGTTAAAAGTGGTAGGAAAATTGATGGCTGCAATTATAGGCCGCTTTTGACTAAAGTGAAACTTTTGGCATATATAATCAAAGGGAAGATTTGTTTTGCTACTAAAAGTCTTATTATTTCAAATCAGCATGGGTTTGTTGCTGGTAGATCTACCATATGCAACCAAGCTATTTTTACAGCATTCGCAGCTGTACTTCAAGTTGACTGTATTCATGCAGATTTGTCTCACAAAAACTTATTAGCTAAACTTGCTTCACTCGGTTTCCATTCGACTTACTTTCAATGGCTGCAATCGTATTTATGTAATAGATGATGCGTAGTTTCGATTGAGGGCATATTGTCGGAGCCCTTCATTACCACCTCAAGTGTACCTCATTTAGCTGTACCTGTATTTTAGGACCCATACTTTTTATTTTATTTATTAATGACGTTAGTAGCTGTTTTTCTTCTTCAAACTACCTGTTGTTGTTGTAGCGATTATCAAACTACCTCTTGTTTGTCGATTAATTAAAAAAGTGCTTTCTGTTAAGAAGCGCAGGCGATGTTTTTACGCTTCAATTGGATATTAATGCGCTCCCTCGTTGGTGCGGTAGTTCCGGTATCTCTTTAAATATTAATAAATGTTTTCAAGTCACTTTTATCAACATTCACAACATCTTTCAGTCATCTGATTGTGATCTGTAATTCACGTTTTTCATTTGTTAGTCATATTAATTTTATTATATCTGATTCCTACTCTATCTTAGGTTCTGTGAGGTGGAACAGCTCAAATTTTTCAGATCCTTACACTTTAAAATTACTTATCACTGCATTTGTTTGTTCTAGGTTGGAATATATAGCTTTTCTCTGGAGGTCTTATTACCAATTTGCAATTGATATAATGGAATGAGTGTGTTTCTTAAATTTGCTCTTAGGTTGTTGAAATTTTTAAATCCAGTTCCTTCGCGAAAGTCGCGTTTGCTTCTAATCAATTTAAAGTCTCTAGAGAGTAGGTGGTCGATACTTCCTCTCACTTTTGTACATTCTTTAATTAAGGCAGAAATTGGTTGTTCATCTCTATGACAAAGCATTAATTTTCAAATTCTTACAAAGATGCCACGCAATTCCTATCCTTTTTAACCGAATGTGCCTCCAGCACTTTTTGAATATAATAATATCTTGAATTCTGTTTTGCTTGATTTTGCGCTTTCAACAATAGAATTTTCTGCATTGTTAAGCACCACTTTTTAGTAATTCAGTTTCTGTTAGTTATTTAAGTTTATAGAATCTTCAAAAGTATGTAAGAACTACAAGGTTTTAGACGATATGGAATAAATAAATAAACATAAATAACATAGATAAATTGTGTATAATCGGCGCAATCCAAGGGCCACAAAAATCATCAACAATTAATGTTCTATTTGAAAAAGTAGAACTTATTTTAAGGTTATCAAATAGTATTCATTTACATCAAGCTAGATGGATATTTCCTGATGGCAAAACACGACACTAAATTTATCATGTTGTGGTAGACGGAAGGCATGCTTCCAGTGTTTTAGACGTACGCCATTTTCGAGGAGCTAACATGGGCTCGGATCATTATCTTGTCGCAGCCAAGATCCGCACGCGCCTCCAAGCACCAAAAAGCTCGCCCTCAGTCAAAAGAGGGAAGGCTCGACGTTTAGAAGCTGCAATTACAACAGATAGCGGACCGTTTTGCCACTCGATTTGCACTCCAGCTCTCTTAGAGCGGAGTGATCTGATAAAACGACTGGTACGATGGAGAATATCGCGCCGCCATGAAAAAGAAAGATACTGCCTACCTGGCCATGCTGCGATCGGACGCAACGCGAAATGTACGGGAGTGATACTGGGAATTCACTCGGATAAATACTGCAGATTCTGCACAGTAAACGGAAAAGGTGCCTGGGTGAATATCTAGAGATTTAGGCTCTAACTAAAGTTTATCTCGTACGCTGGACTAAACAACGATCCAAATTAATAATAATAATAATAACTTAATTTATTGTCATTCAAATTTAACGTAAGATAATTTAATCTAACAAATCCTTACACAATGAAACTTAATTTTTTTGTAAACTTATACATATATACATATATGATTCCAAAAATCCTAGCTTAATTTAACTTAGTTGCACTTCCGTAAAATAAGTACACCCTGTTTTCATATTCTCTTATAATATTCTCAATTTCCGTAGCAGCATAGAAAATGTGTGTAACATCCTGCCATCAACTTTCATGCCACTAGAGTTACTATACCCTTTCGCAAATATGGGGGTATTAGATATGTGGGTAGTCTTGCAATAAATGGCATATCACCTCGATACGTTGCTCAGTCAGATACAAGTGTCAGAAGTATTCAACAGTTTTCAAGCCCAAAATTTTGCAAACTTTGTTTTTGTTATTTGCAATCACACAATTGCATGCTCAACATATACCCAGTATGGAAAAAAGACTATTAAAAAATATATACTATTCAAAGAGTTTTTTAACTACCACAAGTAATTGGAGATATGGTATTTTTTCTCTGGAACGAAACGCTGATTTTAACATAGTAATGTTTTCGGCATCAGTCAAGTTGCATATATTTTCATTTAATAAAAAATTGGTTTCAGAAAATTATTGCAAAAATTGATTTATAAAAAAATTAATTGCAAAATGTTTTGAATTAAAATCGTTTCCATATTTTTTATTGTAACTAACTATTTGCAGACCAGTTTTTTAATTTTAGAAAACTAGTTTATTTATACTTACTTATTGAATTAATTCAAATTCCAAAAATCCATTGTGGCCATATGTTTAATATACTCCGGGATTTTAAATCGAAATATTAAAATATTTTTGTCACTATTTCTAATTAAACATCAAAATTTGAATTGCGACTTGTCATTGTTAGCTGGTTTCGTTGTCGCCGCAGTTGTGTTTTACTGAGCGAAATTTTTGTGGGCGAACGTTGCTGACGTTGGCGCTCTACTGAGCGAAAGTTCGCCGTTCGTCGGTATTGTATTTCAAGTATGAAGACACGAACACCATCTCGTGAATTGCTCGTGAATTGCAGTTCTTCTAAATATGTATTTATTTCAATCAGAGTTTAATATTAATGTACTATAATCAATGTGTTTTAATAAACACTTGAAAGCCATCCTTCACTTGTTATTATTATGATTTTAAAATTTTTTAATATGACTAAATAGTTGCGTTTGTTTTTGAACATTTTTTTTAATCAAACAAACTTTGTGAAAGAAATGTCTTTTTAACAACTTTCAAGAGATTAAGATTAAATATTTTGTGCGACGCTTTGAAATTGAAATCGAAATTGAAGTTTATTAAAATATCCTTGTCCAGGATCACCTCTATGTTTTTTTTTTTAAGTTTTTTTCGAAGTAATTATTTAACTATTTCAATCTTCAATAAGGTATTTATATTAGTTACATTCAAAACATAAAATGATTCCAAACATAAAGTATAAAATGATTCCAAATACACGAAATAAAAATACTTACATAGGCCTTTTTGTTGCCGTCGTTAATTTTATCATTTAAACCTGATAGCTCCCTTTGATTCCTTATCGGAAATGCAGCTTTCAACGAATTCGACGTAGACTCTTGACGAATGAAGCTTTTCATATAAACTGTGTAAGCTGCCAACAAATGCATTACGGCTTGGTTTTGATCTTCGATCAAATCTGCTACAACAAAGAAAAAAGGAAAATATTTGCAAAGGAAGTTTTTCAAATTTGACTTTTCCTTATCTTTGAGTTCATCGAAATGGTGATGTGTTTGGCGACAATTCTCTCAGTGCTAGCTAGCCCGTTTCAATTTGAGTGGTTTTGTATATGTATTTTATATATTCTGTTATATAATTTTATTTCATTAGAAGCGGCCATGCAATATTTGAATAAGAATAAGTTTACTCTCAATCGAAAGGCACTTCCACATATATACTGTATCAAGTATATCGAACTTTTCAAGGTGCTCGCGCGGATCTAAGTTTGCTAAGCCGAGTTTGAAAAATTGCGAACTGATGCGCACTGTGGGATCCATATTTGCTGTGCAGTTTTTACATTAATCTGCTTATGTGTAGATGATCTTTCAACAAATTTAAAATTACTCACTTTTAAATTCTGACATATGTAGATAGAAATGTAGTGCGATTCACTAACTTCTTTTAACGATATTCGCATGGTTAACTCATATTAACGAAAACTTTAACGATGTTGCCCTTCAGTACCCATTTTTTAACGATTTTCGCATTCGTCGAAACAGCTGTTGTTGCTACCTAGTCGATTACCGCAAACTAAACAACAACAAATTTGATGTTGTCAACTCAATCGAGAAAAGAAAAATTCGTGATTACAGCTTAAATAAAAGATGAGTTTAAAATTCGGTGATTTTTCTTCTTGAACTTAAAAAAGGAACATTAAATAATGTCGTTTAAATATTTGGCATATGATTTATAACGAGGTGACGAAGAAGTAAGCGCTGCAGCAGTGGAGCGTCATTTACTTCGGGATGTGGGCAATCCCTGTCATTTGAATACAACAGCATTTCAGAAGCTGTATTGGTTAACTCCAGACTTAGCTGAATACCTAATTTCTCAGCTTGACAACTGGTTGCTATCAACGACCCGTAGGTGAGCAATGGGGAATATCCATGAGCCAGTCATCCGTAAGCCGGTATTCATCAGGTAATGAATGCAATCAATGTTTCATTGTTTCACCAGAAAGTGAGATTTCCTTTGCCCCAAATGAGGAGACTTATGCCAACCACCATATCTACAACTCAATTACTGTACAAATAGTAAAATCAAACTTTTATCAAGGATCCAAGTATAAAATCAGAAATATAGTTTAGTTTTATTATATAGATAAATGATTCTTATTTAAAAAAATTCAAGATATGTACATATGTAAATCCTAAATACGCTAAAGCACAAGGCGAATTTTGAAAACGAAAACCATTGCATATTTCCGGATATTCCTTGGAATCGAGTTGAAGACTATTCTACCAAACCACTCAGAGGAGAGTACGGAATTCTGATACAATGGAACGTTGCAATATATAAAATGAATTATAAACGTTTTTAGTTTGAAACAAACTAGTATCCTATTTCACTTTAATGAAATGGATATAATAAAAACGCTCAAATTTATATTTGGCAGCACGCATACGTTTAATTTTTCTCTATTCCTCTTTGTGCTTTTCGCTTATGTTGACATTTAGTTTGACAGCGATGTCACTCTTTATCACTTTGAATAAATACAATGAGAGAGCTGTTTAGTGTCGTTAAGAATAAGTTAGTGAATCGCCCAACCGTTAGTGCAAACGACAAATATTGTCGTTAAAAAAATGGCGATTGTCGGATGGTTTAAAGTAGTGAATCGCACTACTGGATGATTTTTAAATAAATATTAAATTATTTGCAAAAATACAATACTGCGAGCATTTGGTTTCTCTCAGGTAGGCTGCTGGGTGATTTTACACCAATTTGAAATCAGTTTCTCTATAAGCAGAAATAAACTACTTTTTTTGCGCAAATTGGCAGAGTTCTGCCATACTGGGTGCATACATTGAAGAGCGTTCTTTGTTATTATTGCACCTCTAAAGCTTGGCATTCAGAATATTGCATAAATGAGGCAAATAGCTTAAACGCTTCTAATATGCATGCAAATATTTTTGGGCGGCTTTCTTGTATAGGAACTATTAATACTGCGTGTAGGTAGTAAAATTTTATGCTTACAATACACACTACATATGTATATATGTATGTATGTATGTATGTATGTAAAGTATGTACTCCTATATGCAACAATGAAATACCTTGCAAGGTGTCGAGCATATTTTGCTTTGCATTAGCTATGCATGAGTTTCTAAATAATGTTGATCTAACATTATCATCACTTCAGGTATGCGTTAGGTTGAGGATATACGGGTATGTGAAGATAATAACTTTGAGCGTCGTACCAATAATTCAGCTTGCTTGAGTTCCGCTTACTTTCTGTTGTTGATGTGGCATGCCACAATTTACTTTATACAAATATACAACTACAAATATTTCTGTACATATTTATATGTACATACGTCTGTGTAATTTCTATATTGTTTGAATCGCTTGAGTAAATGTATTGTTCTTGATGTTGGGTGATGGAAAATGTCTTGAATTTATTCAAGTGAAAGTTGAAACTTCCAAAACTTTCTTCGTTACATGAACAGGATGTGAAAATGCTAAAATAATATGTGCAAAATGAGATTTGTATGTGAATGGTATGTATCTTAAACCAGTGTTATTAAAATATTCACAAAACCTTATGCTCTGTTTATTGCAAATCCGTTGAATATTTAGTTTAACTTTAGTATGCAGAAATATTTTACATGTAAGCTGTCTATGGAAAATATATTTGTGTATGATTACGTAATGTAAATATATATGATTGAGACGATGACACGTTGCCTACATGCATTTTCTGCTCAAATCAAATACTTCCTTAGGTTTATTTGGTTTACTCACCTAAAGTTGGGTGCAAATAAATATCATAGGCACGTGACTTTGAATAATTACTCATTAATACACAACGTCGTTATATCAAATCAAACCGAAATAAACAAATCCTTTTTGCGAATAAATGCATTTTAAGGCAATTGTAAATTAAGTAAACAAAACCAATTTTTAAAGTTTTTAAATGTAAGTAACTTTCTCAAATACTTAACAAAAATTTACCCCGAAAATGTCCGTTCTTATTTTGGCTTCAGATTTCTATTTAATTTCGGTTTTAATAAATTATTACAGTCACCGACTAACCTCTGACGTGTGCGGACGTTTACTCTCTCTCTTATAAAGCATTCGCCTGTTTATTGTTTTCGGAACAAATCTTTCGTTGCTCTGTGACGCTCTTTCGTGCATTTACTCATCAGTGAATAATCTTTTTTTTTTCAGTGATTGTGAAAAGTGCACACAATGCCCCCCGGGGCCAACAATCTAGGGGAAAATAGGTTTGCCCTACTCTCCTCTAGCCCCCATTCAAAACGCAAAAAAAGCAATAAATCTCAAGACTCATTTCCTGAGCTTCCACCTATTATCTTTTCAAAAATTGATGACCCAAAATATATAGTGCTTAGATCGCAAGATGAAAAGATTCCGCTTTCCCACTTCTCATGCTTTGCTATCCACAAAGCCATATTAGCCATAAGCAAAGATGTGAACACGATCACCGAACTACGGGATGGAAGTCTCCTATTGCTAGTTAAAAATAAAAAAACTGCCGAAAAATTTATAAATGCTAAAACCCTCTCAAGTATTTGCAAACTTTCAGCAAAATACCACGAGAACCTGAATTGTGTGAAAGGCACGATTTTCGCGCCATTTCTTAACCACGTGCCAGAAAAAGAAATAGTGGAGGAGTTAGAATCTTTTGGAGTAACTGCAGTGTACAAATTCCAGAGAAAAGTCGAAGGTACCCTAATTCCAACAGGTGCAATGCTACTAACATTCGAAGCCTACAAACTTCCGGAAAAAATCGATGTGGCATGGCGAAAAATTTCGGTTCGCCCTTACTTTCCCAACCCGATGCGATGCAAAAATTGCCAAAAGCTCGGGCATACATACAAACACTGCAAAGGCCTTCCAACGTGCGTTACTTGCAACTTCCCTCTGCACAATAACACCGAATGCTCTAGAACCATGTGCGCCAACTGCGCAGGCGAGCACCCTTCCTCTTCTAACATCTGTCCTAAGTTCATACAAACAAAAGAAGTTCTAAAAATTAAAACCACTGAGAAATGCAGCATGCGTGACGCCATAAACAAGTACCGTGCTCAAACCACCACCAACTCAACGTTCACATCTTTCTCAAAAATAATCTCTACACCTCTTCACACTCCCACAAATAACAACTCCACCACAATATCAACAAAATCAAAACCAGACGAAAATAATGAAACAACAACTCTATCTCAAATATCACCAGAATCTCTTTCCACTTCATCAACATCTACTACCTTAGCAAACTCCAAACAATTTTTGGCCTCTCTTCGTGCTTCCAGCACTACCGCAAAAACAACCCAAAATATCTCTATCGCCAACTCATCTCACTCTTCCTACAACTCTAATTCAACTAAAACCTACTCTCCCACTAACCCCTCTATCATCGCCCCCCAACCAAGTAATTCACTTGCCTTCACCTCATCTCGAAGTGATAACTGCAGTAGTCTGCCGCTCTCTAACTTAGTACAAGCTAAGCCAAACGGCACTGACGATCATGACAGTGACTTCGAAATGTAAAAGCCTCTCTCTGCATGTGACTGAAGCCTCTCTGCTTTGCAGAGCGCCAAAAGTAGCCACATGCATTTATTCATGCACATACATACATGCACACACATGTACCTAAATATGTATTTCATAATTTTTTAAAACTCCCATATTATTTTCATTTTACATTTCCTCTTTATCTCCCCTTATGATGTTATCAATTCTGCAATGGAATATGAATGGATATTTGAATAACTACCACGAACTTGAAATACTTTTGAAATACTCCTCTCCCTCCGTAGTCTTTCTAAATGAAACCCACATCCCGCATAATCAAACAGCTCATACTCCCAAAAATTACATAGGTTACTTCTACAACCGCCCCACTATCACTAATAAAAAGCAAGGAATTGCTATATTAGTAAAAAAGAACATACAACACAAATCACTACCGGGGGACAAAAAGTGGAAGATGCGTTAACCTCCTCCAACTTTATCTGCTTAAACAATGGCGCGGCCACCCACTTCTCCACCCACTGTACTTTTTCCGCTCTCGATGTTACACTTTGCTCTGCATCATTAGCCCCTAACTGCCAATGGAGTGTCTTAGACTCATTACATGGAAGTGACCACTTCCCTACTTCAACACAAATAAACACAGGTAGCACCCAGTCTTCATTCAAATTCAACTCAAAGTACAACATCTCACAAGCTGACTGGACAAAATTCCGTAAATTAAGCGACGAAATCTGTTCCACCTCTCCAGTTTCCCCTAACACAAACCAAGAAGCAGCTAGGATTTTAAGAGTAATACGAACCGCAGCTCACTTTACCATCCCACAAACCAAACCGAACAAGTCAAGTAGAGCCGTCGTTTGGTGGAACTCTGATCTTTCAAACCTCCGCGAAACGAAACAAAGCATGTGGCATCAATACAAGTCACTCCGTTCGGCAGATAATCTCCTAAAGTACAAAAGAGCGAACGCTCAGTTCAAACGCGCCTCAAAATTAGCTAAAAGGAAAGCATTTGAACAACTTACCTCGAACATTAATCCTTCAACAAAACCAAAGAAAATCTGGGACGACATCAAACTACTATCAGGCTCTCCTAGACAATCGTTATTTTTTCTTATTAATTCCATTAACGGTTCCATCTCTGACCCCAACGATATTGCCAATTACTTCGCATCTCACTTTTCGCTCGCCTCGTCAGACTCATCGTTTCCTGACATTTTCTGCCACTCAAAAACTGAACGGCTTAATCAGGAACCACCAATCGCATACCCTCTGTCACGCTCAGCGCAACAACTCGACTCAAAAATTCTTTTCACAGAACTTGAATTTGCCCTTTCCTCAGTAAAAGGAAAATCACCTGGCTTGGATAAAATCTCGTATCAAATGATCCAAAACTTATCTCACGTAGTAAAGAGCCGACTACTAGATCTATATAATTCCATCTTCGATAGTAGTATATATCCACAATCCTGGAAAACTTCTTGCATCGTTCCAATTCTAAAACCAAACAAGCCTCCTTCAGATGTCAATAGTTACAGGCCTATTTCGCTCTTACCATGCCTAGGAAAATTATTAGAGAAAATTGTCGCTAATCGCTTAGCGTGGTATGCAAACCAGAAAAACCTCATAAGCCCCAATCAAGTTGCATACAAAAAAGGATCCGGTACCATTGACGCACTCCTACACTTAGACTACTTTATATCTAATGCCCTATCCTCTAAAAACCACGTATCTCTACTAGCTATAGACTTTCAGAAAGCTTTCGATCGAATCGGGGTTCACACTGTATTGAAACAGCTTGACTCCTGGAAGGTGGGCCCAAAGATTAAAAATTTCGTTAAAAATTTTCTCCAACACAGAAAATGCAGAGTCAGAATAAATGGATCCCTCTCTAGCACATTCCCCCTAGACAATGGCACCCCTCAAGGGTCGCCCTTATCTGCATTTCTCTTCATCATAGCTTTTGATGAAATTGTTGTTCGTTCAACTCACATTCGCGGAATCGAATGCCAGCTTTATGCCGACGATGTAGTCTTCTACACGAAACGCAACAATCTGCCCGAAGTAACTCAAACTTTCGGAAATATTTTAGAAGAGTTAAAATCTTGGTCCTTTTCTGCTGGCTTGGACATATCGGTAGAAAAAACAAAAATACTACACATCTGTAAAAAACAGAATTGTAATAACCTCACTAACTTCTGTACTAACCGTAGTCTTAATCTTGTTAATGAACTTAAAGTCCTTGGACTAATAATTGATTCTAAGTATACCTTTAAGCCTCATGTTAAGTATATTAGAAACTGTCTCTTAACTAGATTAAATATAATAAAATATCTTACATGTAAGAAAAGCCATATTCATCCGTCTACGCTTATTAACGTTACCAGAGCCTTAATGCTGTCTAAGATAGATTACGCGCTACCTCTCTACGGAAACTGTCCTACATCCACAATGAAAATGCTAAATATGCCCTATCATGTCGCAATAAGGAGAAGCGTAAGGGCCTTTCCAACAACACCACTAAAAAATCTTTTTGCAGAAACTGGTTTACCCACTGTCGCCCACAGAACAATCGACTGCACCCGACGTTTACTTGCCAAAATACTTTTCACTCGAAATGATATCCTAGCAAAAGACGTATACAACGCGAAAAGAAGAAAGCGGCAACCAAGAATTGTGCCTGTGATCTGCCGAATCCTGAAGTTCAAAGAAAAACTCCAGATACCGTTTATCCCAAGACGCAAACAATCAGCATCTGGCCCACAGTGGTTAATCAACAACACCCCACACACGATCAGAACACTACAACTGCCAAAGATAAACACACCTAAAGAAAAATACAGAGCTTTGTTTGCAAAAGAAAAATCTTCTTATGCTAGTAGCGGATGGAGCTTCCTATTCGCCGATGGTTCCAAATCTTCCAATAACACATCCTTCGCCATAACAAGGGAAAACGGAGACATAATCCGACATGGTCTACTCCACCCAATATGCTCTGTATTTACAGCTGAAGCTGCAGCCATACTTGAAGCTGTCTCCTACGCCAAGTGCAATAGAGGCAAATTCATAATTTGTACCGACAGCAATTCCTGCATTGATGCCATCGAGTGTCCCACTAACGACCAAACCGAAATAGTCACCATACGCAATACTTTAATAAGCGCTCCACGGAAAATCAAACTTATGTGGACACCTGGGCACTCAGGAATTACAGGTAACGAAATGGCCGACAATGCTGCCAAAAACGTTGCAAATACGCCATCCAGAATGTTCAATTATTTCTCCAAAAAGGACATTTTCAACGCAATCTCCACAGAAAGGCAAACAGATCAAATCAATATTTGGAAAACATACACTCACCACTACTCCACCATCAATCCTTGCAGAAAGCGAATCACTTTTCCTTCCGACACGTCCTTTACAAAAATAAAGCCGTTCATTCGCCTACGCTTTGGACATACAATCCTTACACACGCACACCTGCTTCAACGTGCTCCACAGAGTAAGTGCCCGTTTTGTGACGAACGCGCATCAATACAACACATTTTGGTTGACTGTGTCAACATCGACACGGCGCGAAAGGAATCCTTTGGCACGTCTGACCCCCTCAATCTATTAAGAGAGGTTTCAACTGAAAACGTCAATAAAATATACAAATTCTTGAAAGAGACTGACTTGTTAAAACTAATATAACTTTAAGAGGAAAAAAAGAAGCTAAATCACAACACTAACACACACTAACAATTTTATATTCTCTGTACATATGTATCTTATAATCTCTTATCTATCTTAAAAAAAAAAATTAAAGTCAGCCGAAGGCCCTTGTTGCTAGCGCTGCTAAACAAATTATTTGTTAAATAATTAATTATTGTACAAATATTTCTAAAATAAAAAAAAAAAAATAAAAAAAAAAAATAATAAATTATTATAAATTATTGTGGTATGTGTCTTGATGGTCTACCACAGAGTGACGGAATCACCTTTTTGTGAAAAGTTTTTTCATTGCAGAAATGCACTCGGAGTTTTGCCATTGCCTGCAAAGGGGGCCGCTAATAACAAAAGCTTTTCTTTAATTTTTGGTGTTACTTGTCCCGGCATATATTCGAACCCAAGGCATACACTCAGCTACGACGACCACCTTACACATTGAATATTTTTCATAATCTTTGGATTGTAATACACATAGTAATATTTATTAGCCGTATTGCGATCAAATTACTATTAGTGACGCGGGAAATATTAAACGTTTAGTGTAAACCACAATCGCAGTGTAATCCGTCAATATGGTTTTGTTTTTCCTCAATCTAAATATCGTGATGTTCATTGCTCTTTAAGGGCGCAACATAGGCAGGCATCGTGATTGGGTGTGGTCTTGTTGCGCAGAGTTTTCAGTGGGCGAGAGCGAGAGTAAAGTAGTGAATGTGTAATGAGAAATTACTTTCTATTTTGTAGTCGTTCTCTTCTAAGTCGCATTAAGAGGAATTCACAGTTCATACGAGGGAGCTTTATGGGGGTCATTATGACTTACTCGGTTTAAGGACCCGATTCTGCAGAGTCTGTGCTCAACTAAAAAAAAACTATTTTCTGGTTGTTAGCTGGGACCCGTCAAGTAAAACATTATAACCAATACAAAATTTCAACAAGCCTTGGATGAGATCTCTTTTCTGATGACGACTACATCCAATGTATTGAGCACTATGCTTTGAAGGCATGCACCTGGCATGCCCGAACCATTAATGAGGAAGGTACCGCTGACCAGCTGGTTGATGCCCTCGTAAGAATAAGGGTTGACATCATCGCAATCCAAGAAATAGAATGGGCGTGGCAAGGTAAGCAGACCATTGGAGCTTGCGGCGTATACTACAGCCAGCGCTGCTCCCGATATCAAAATCGTGCTTGGCGACTTCAGTGCCAGGGTTTGTAAGGAAGGAATCTTCGATCACACTGTCGGTATATTCAGTCTCGCCAACTGGCTGAGACTGATCGACTTTGCCGAAGCCCGAACCACGGTAGTCTATAGCACCAGGTTTCAGCATGGAATGATTCACCAGCTGTCTCCAGATCGAAAAACGCGAAACCAAATCGATCATATTGCCATAGATGGAGGGCATCTTTTCGGTGTTTTAGACGTACGTGCAATCCGCATTTGCCTTTGCGCTTCAAAAAACGTGCGTCTAAATAAATAAGGAAAGCTCGACGTTGGAAAGCTCAAATCTGAGAAGACACCTACTGACTACCGCTGAGGAAGTCATTGGCTTTCAGCGACGCTGTAGAAGCAAGAAGTTCGGGTCGCAATAACGCGCCTAAAGAATAACCAAGCCACTGGCGATGGTAGGTTATCAGCTGAGCCATTCCAGCATGGTAGCGGAGAGCTCGTAAGGTGCATGAACCAGCTCAATTCCAGAATATGGCCGGACGAATGCATGCCCGCCGATTGGAATTTAAGTATGCTCTGCTTAATCCACAAGAAAGGCGATCCTGCAGAATGCTCTAATTTCCACGTAATCAGCCTGCTTAACATATTCTATAAGATTCTAGCGAGCGTATTGTGTGAAGCGGAAAATCGAAGCGAATCGGTCTTGCGGGGAACGATAGCAAAACGTCATCAAATAAACAGCCATCGAATTCTCGTCTTGGCTCATGCCTCTGTTGACAGTTACAAATTTTTGATAAAGCAGAGGACTTGTGTGTATGTGGAAACTAATAATGAAACCAACAATAAATCCGAAATCGAAATCCAGCGACGAATCTTTCTTCCCAACGAGTGCTACTTTTGGCTGAGTAGGCAAATAAGCAGAAAGCCCTCTCTCGACAAACAAAAAGCACGCTCTACAAGCCTCCATGCAGAAGCATGAACACTGTCAACATCTGATGAGATGGCCCTGGGAGTGTTCGAGAGAAAAATTCTTCGAAAGATTTTTGGACCTTTACGCGTTTGCTTCGTCGTTGCAGACGATGGCACGGTGACTTGTATGAGCTTTATAACGACTGTGAAGTAATTCAGCAAATTAATCTTCTAAGGACTTGGCTACACTTGGGGTCTCTAGCTGGCGCCAGTTAGCGAAGCAGAGCAGCGACTGGCGTGGTATGTTGAAATGGGAATTTGAGAAGGACCCGGTTGTTTTTTGGTTTTTTGGCAACAAGTTAATCAATAGCTTGGTTTTTCAAATGCCGTATTCAACAAATAAACTGATGATTTATCTTTATTTTGTATACCTAAACCAAAGCGGATAATATTAGATTTGTATTTCGCACTTGCTTGTTTCAGTTATTCGCGATCGCCTATTGGTCTTTTCTTGTATACAAAACCTCCACTACTTACAAGCCCTCTACACATTTCGGTGAAATAAATCAATTGCCAATGTCAAAATTGTCACACAACAAAGACCAAACTAATGCCAACTAAGCGCAGTCGGATAACCTAAGCATTCCCTTTGAATATTATTTAACGAAAAATATGTATTTATTGGCAACACCAGTAGTGACCAACAGCCGGTAACAACGCCAGCGCCAGCGCCAATGCCATTGACCACAGACCGTTGACCACTGACCGCTGACCGCCGACCACTTCGGTGGCATTGACGATGAGGTAAACAATAAACCCATGGGAATAATTTACTGCCGCATGTGGCATGCAATTCGTGTGTGTGTGTAGTAAAACGGAATAAAAGGACACAATCCGAAAAGGACATTTTGCACATTTGAATTGGTAATCTGTCAGCATTTGGCGGTGCGCAGAAACTCGGCAATAGAGTGAAATAAAAATTATGGCATTGCGAAGAAGATTTATTGCAGCAAATAAAGTTATTATGAGGCGCAAGGAAATGAGTAAAAGGAATGAGTGGAAGAGGGCAAGGATAAATGGCTAGCTAGGAAAATGAAATGCGCGAACGCTACACTACAATAAAAGTAAAACGAAATCAAATAAAGTAAAGCTGATTATGTGGAAATGACCGCCACGAACAATGGCCACAATAAATATGTATATAAAAACAATAATATTCGACTATACGATGAAAAATATAAAGGCAACCGTAAAATGTGGAAGACACAAACCAAGAAAAGTGAAATAATCACCAAAGTGCATTCAACGCGCGTATAATTATTGCTTACTAAATAAGATATCTCAGTGAGTGTATCTGCTTTGCTAAGGATATTTGTATTAAAGCCATTCGCATGCACCGCAGGATATCAGTAAATGCTTACCATAAATTTACGCAGACAACTGACTTTGTTTGTTTTAATGCAAGGGATTTTTGTTTTGATAGCCTTGAAAATGAATGAATGCATAAATTTGCAGCTTTGTTTGTAGCACAAAAATACTTTAACTTTGAGAGAAAATTTTTATCATTGCAAATATGGATTGTGGAAAATTGCTCTACTTCAATTATGCTGCTGAAAACGAAAAGCGCTCAGGCAAGAGGCAGTGCTAGTGTAGACCGGCCTGTGCGGCTGCAACTCTGCATTCTTGCTACCTCAAATAAATCACTTCTGGCACATTTAATGCGCAATAAAAACAAATAGCAACAAAAACCGGCAACAATAATACTGCTGATAATGGCATAAGACTTAGCTGCAGTGCAGAGTTAAGGAAAGGAGCCACATTGCGACGATTGCGGTTGCAAGGCGAGCATGAAATAGAGCTGGACAATCTGCTTAAGTATTTGAGATGGAAGCTCAAATGAAATCGAAAAAGGTTATGGTAAAGGAGAGGGAAGCAAAGATAAATACTGGGAATAAGACAATTATCTAGGCAAACCTAATTAGTCTTCATATCATTCATCAGCGTCAGAAGGTGATCGGGCGCGATTGACAGCATTTTTCATAGACGCTGTAACTGACCGAGCATTCCAATTGCAGCCTTAGTTTTACAGTATTGTCAATTTTAGGCGGAAACGGAAGTAAATGGATTCACTTAAATAAAATTCACTATTTTCGAATTCCATTATTTAATTCTAAATGTTGATGCATTTCAATCATTCAACACACAGCGTTCAATAAATAGTTACATTTTATACATCATTTCTGAGCTGCCACACTTGATCTAAGCATCAGTATACTAAATACTATAATTTTTGCCACTTCGAAAAAGGAAAACAAACTCAAAGAGCATGAATTCTATATAAGTATTAGATTATTGCACTTAGTTACTGAAACCCGGAATAAATGGCGTTCTTAACTCAAAAAAAAAACAAAAAAAAACAAAAAAAACATAATCAAAAGCGTTTTTGCGTTGGTCATTAGGACCTTTCGTAGAAAACTGGAACCACAAATAAATATTGTGGGTGATAATTTGCTTGAAAAAATCAAGAGGAAGGAGTGGTCGGAAATATATGATGAAAAAAACATATTTTTTTTTTAATTTTGTGTTTGCCAAGTGGTAATACGGTAAGCCAAGACCGGAGTGAGTAGGAGCCAGTCGGGCCAGTAGGCAGTGGGCGCAACCAACTATCAATTGATATTCGCTGCATTTTAAATCTTAACGAAAAAGAAAATGGAATATTTATATAATTCATATTTTATACTTAACCAAAACGCACTTTCAACAAAAATTGCTTAAATTAAATGTAGTAATGTAGATGCAATTTGAACCAATTCTGACTTATGTGAACGAAAATGGAAGAATCCGATGTTGAAGATTTGACTGCTAAATTAAATCAATGGCCTTATGGACTGACAAAGAGAGGATAGGCATTTATTTATTGATTACAATAACCTAAAACTGTTTCATTAATAGTACTAGATGTAACGGTACAATAAATACTTGAAAAGCTATTAGAATTCCAATTGTGTTCATCAAAGAAAAACGTATAGAAAACAGTAAGATAGTAAATTTCACGCAATTTTCCGTCTTTGAAAATTAAAATATTAATTCCAATTTTGATGTGTAGTTTTTACATTATTAGACTTTGCTATGCACACAATTTATTTTTGAAAACTTTTTGGGTGCATAAATATTACCTTTCTCATCACATATGTAAACTTTTTGCACAGAAAATCACTACTAAACATTCTTAAATCAATTTTGAAACTTTTTTATTCCCTATAAACATTTAAAAAATTCTTGTTTATTGGAATGATTTTTCGTCATCTCTTGTCAAGTTTGGTTTACGGATAAAACGGTATCGGCATTGTGCCATCCTCATTACCAGCGTATAGACTTGTTTGTGAAAGATTTGGTTTCTTAAGTGAACTCCCAACATTGACACCCGAATAGATGGATACAAAAGCGAAAAATCTTATTCAGTTCTACCCGCACGACTTGGAATTAATTAATTCGCGGCCGTTACCATCAACTAGCTGAAATATCGAATCTTTATAAATAGCGAGACCATAAATCTATGAAAATAATTTGCGATCGGTAAGTTTTATATCTAGAGCGAAAAATAAAGCTCATTTCATAAGTGTTATTTATCCAAATAAGAAAATAATAAAAACATAAGAATTATGTAATAATTTTTTCAATACCGCTTATTACAGTTACGGACCTTGGTAGAAACAGTCAAATTTTCTGATTTTTTTTTTAACAAGCATTATGAGTTCGACAAAGAAAAACCTTTTTAAAGTTTCCAAATTTCTAGAATAATGACAATAACATGCGGGAGATAGTATACTAAAGTAGCTCAACCACCTCTTCGGGTCTGGCGAAGTGCGACCAATGGATGTTATAGCCATGCGATTGTCACTCATCGCCGGATAGGATTGTATTGGAGAGTAGATCAGAGCCTAATCTCGCTCGCGGCGAATTTACAGGTAACGGGTGTTTTTTTAAATGATAGAACTTTCGATCGGGATAGCTGTCACTTGACAGCTGGTAAATGACATTTCGTTTTGACATTTCTGTTCAGTAAGCATTGACAAATCATCATCGAATGAATGACGCCGGAATGACAACGTTTACAAATTGTGGAAATTTCATTTAAAAATCAGTGTTCTGTTCGCCAAACTTATAGAGCACTTCGTGAATTTTATGGTTCACATAATCGAGCATCTGAGCAGCTTATTCGTCGAACTGTTGATAAATTTCGAATAACATTTACGCTACTCAATGAAAAACCAACAACAAGACAAAGAACTGTACGTACTGAAGAAAATATTGGTGCTGTAAGTGATAGTGTTGGAGAAGATCTGAATTTGTCTGTTCGCCGCCGTTCTCAATAAGTTGGACTTTGTCCATCCACAACATGCAAATTTTTGCAGTGGTTCAAAATTGGACTGATCGCATCCGATTCACCAAAGCCAGTTGTGGCGGACACATGCCAGAAATCCTTTTTAAATATTAAATTTCATGAAAATATCTTTCGAAACAAAATTTGGCATCATACTTCATTTTTTGTGTGTTTTGTTTCAATTTAAAATTCTATCAGTCTAAAAAATCACCCTTTATTTAGATATTTTCCCATATCATTCGTTTATATTTATTTACCAGCTATCGAATCTCCAAGGTGAAATCTTTCCGACGAGGATTCCTCGGATCAACCTGGCTATCGTGCTCGTTGGGTAAAACTGTGACTTGAGGCGAGAGTTTTTGGCGGATATGTGTTCTGTAATTATGAAGCGAGCTGTAGCTGCAGTAAAGACCTATGGGAGGTTATTCTCCTATAAGCTTAATAAAAGTTAATGCAAGTTCGCTGATGCACAGAAAAAAGTCGACAGGTTTGTCTATCGAGATGAAAATGGGCACTGGCGAACGTGGCACCAGCCATAGTAAGAATTTTAGTTAACTAATATCACAACCCTGTGTACTCTGGACTGACAGACGGAACAGACTGTGTGTCACACGTGAATTGGAGATTTATGAGGGTCGGAGATGAATAAATCGGAGGTGTCTTGACCTTAGCAGGTCTTAATAAGGCTTAAGAGTTTCGGTCGAGCCTGCATTGAAAAACACAGCAAAAATGTCATTACTCTGAGACAATTGAGACTATACGCAATTAATTGAAAAAAATACAGTTAACCATAATATTCACAAGTTTCACTCAACTTTACAAATGCTTGATCCCCTCGTACTTTTGGACCGTGTCAGAAAACTCAGATAATCAGCTTGATGTGAAACTGCAGCTTTTCAAAAGTAAAAGGACATAAAAAACTGTGACTTTTTAAATTAATTAATTTAACAAGCAATTTAGAAGAAAACAAAATTAATATGCAATTGTTTTTTTTCCTTTCTGGCAAAATGGAGTTGCTATCCTTGGAACCAAAAGTTGGGAATTGAATTCGGCAACAAATGATAATAAAGAAAATATGTACATAAATAAAGCGTACATATTTTAGCACATTTGTATTCTCACAATAGATTTACTGCTCCACAAAGCAAACTGATAAGCATTTAAGGAAAAAGATAGTTAGTTGTGCAACAAATGAAAATACCAACCATACGAATTTTCCCAAGGATGCAGCTGTGAGTCATGGAAGCCAACAGACAGGCATCTTTTTCAGTAGCCAGGCAGAACGTAGCAAAAAAAGGCAAACACACCGAGTATACCAAAGCTGCTGCATTGCAAATTTTTTCTCTTCTCTTTATATTTTTATTCAACTTGCTGGTAGATAAAAACCACACACAAATTGTTGAAAGTGGTCAGCATTGAAATATATCAGCATAATATACTATATAGTTATTTGAAATAAAGTGAGCAATCCAGCTGACAGCAATAATGCAAGCGCTTTCAACAAAATGAAAGCAAATGGGAAGCCAAGTGTACTGTGTACGAAAAAAGTGCAGCAAAAAAGAAAAAATTAAAATGGTAAGCTGAAGGAGCTGTGCACTTTTTTTTTTGGCTACGGCAAAACTCTGCTGAGACTGCTGTCCTTTCGGGGCGCGCAAGCCGCAGCGACAACTTTATTTATTTATGCAACCAGACTCGTAGATTTTCTTACGCAATAGGTGCGGTGTGTTTGCTGGTGAACTTTTTCGTTCATTTTATGTGTGATAAGCCAAAGCAGCTCAGTCAATTCCTAAGAAATTGCTTGTTGAAACTTTGCTGCTACTCTTATAAGTATTGGGCGCGTGTGTGTGTCTGGGAAATTTTAAAATGTTTCACAGCATATTATATTTTCAGTTTTTCAGTTTTTTGTTTTTTTTTTTTGGAAGGAATATGTTTGCAATTTTGTTAGTAGCTCTGTTTATTCAGTTGTCCAACTCAATGGTTTGAATTTATTTAGTTTCCTTGTATGCTACTTAGAAAAATATGCACAACTCAACGATTTGTTGAAATGAAATTAAAGCAAGTTGTATGCGATTAAAATGCAAGCTTTGGACTATGGACAGTGGGCTGGTTTTTACAGATTTTGTTGTTTATATTTACATTTTATTTCAAATCCCATAAAGAATTGGAAAATTCATACCCTGGCTTTTACATGTTTTGTTTTTTACCTTCCCGCCGGTGGGCAGATATTTGAAAATTTACCTTTATCTCGGTTCTTGTATTATTAAAAAAAGGGCATTTTAGTCCTTTACAAAAATTCTTCTTCAAAAATGTATCTTTCTGACCGCCGTAGGTGAGTGTACACACTGTAGCGTGTGCTCGTTTCTTTCGACGTATCCTGAGTTCGAAACCTGGAGCAACATCAAAAAATTATAGAAATGATTTTATCTAATTTCCGCCATAAAAAAACTACTCACAAGAATCAGTTTCCATTCGGGAGTTAAACAGAAAAAGATCTCCTCAATTTTAGCAAGGTGGCAACTCTATTCTAAGCGGCTTCCGAATTAATTTTGTGTTATTATGAAAGTGAGATATCATGATTTTATATACGTTATTAATTGATTTATATTTATTTTTTTAACAGTGGGCAACCCCTCAAATTTCGTTTGAGTTGAATTCCATCGTCAAATTTTTTGCCTTAAACGATCTTACAGCTTTAACGCTCATTCATCTTATAAATTTAATTTAATTTAAAATTTTAACAGGTGGCAGCCTTCTCCAAAATATTTTTTTTTCAATTAAGCTTATGTTTGCCACTTTTCGTCTAACACCAGTGGAGTACATATAATTTCCTCTCCCTAACCAATTAAATTTAATCAACGATTTTTTTTAAATGTGGCAACCTTGTTCAAAAACGTCTTCTTATAAAAACAGTTTTCACACACCAATTCTCTTATTATCACATAGCTTATGAGTTGAATTGAAATAATCTTTTAATTTAGTTTCTTAATAAATTTATTTCAATTTCAAATTTTAAACAGATGGCAGCCTTCTCGAAAATATTTTTTGAAATTATGTTTTTGTTAACCACTTTTCGTCCAACACCAGTGGAGTACATATAATTTTCGGCCCCCACACTGATAAAATTAAAAAAAGAAATTGTTTTAAATGTGGCAACCCTCTTCGGAAACGTTTTTCGTATAAAAACATTCTTTACACAACCAATATTTCCATGTTTCAATCAGCTAGTGGATTGAATTAGAATAGCTGGTTAATTTAATTTTTTAAATAGGTGGCAACCCTCCCCAAAATATATTCCTGAAATTATGTTTTTTAAATGAAATTTAATTTTTAAGATTTTTAAAATTTTGGAAAATCTTTTCTATTATATATGTATCATATACATATGTATTGTATATCAAAGTCAAATGCTAGTTATGTACGAAATTTTATCCAACTCAGCTGAAAAGGTAACCAACAATATCACATTTATAAAATTAGTAGGATTTCATGTAGTACGGCCCACTGTACCACAATTCAACACCACAATTATTCAGCGGCAGCGTCGTCCACTTGGTCAATTGCAGATTTAATTTTTCGTCTTTTGAGATGGCAACAAAGCCACGCAATGAATACTCGATCAGCAATTTAGTTGCTAAATAAATTGCAAAAGAAAAAAATCAAAAAAAATAATCAACTAACAATTGCTGCAAGATTGTTAACATAGCAAAGAGGATAAAGTTTTTTGAGAATGCGAGAAAACTTTGGATTTTGAAAAGGAAATTCTAAGAAAATCGTATACAAAAATATTATGCAATTGAAAAAAAACCAAATTGCAAAATTTTAAAGAATTTGATTCAGTTGGTAATTGAATTGATATTCAAGAAACGAAAGCTGGCCAATCAGAGAGCAGGGTTGTGCAAAAATATATTTTAAAGAGCAAATATTTTGAGCAAATTGGCACACCAGAAAAAACTAAATAATTATTATATAAAATTAGTTAATTTTTTAAAGGGAAAATTTTTGATTATTCATAATTGGATTTTCAACGAATAAACTTTTAATTATTTTTTTATTTATAATTAAATATCGGTACTCGATACTCTTCATGTTCTCTGCCATTCACTTTCTGAAAGAGAAAATACCCATCTAGTGATTTTCCGCATGCTTAGCTCTCAAACGTTATATCCATCTTTCTTAACAGGGAGCGCTATGTGTGCTTTCTCACGTAAATCAACTCGGGCTCTCAGTGTGAGTGAAGCCCAACTTATGGATCCATTATGCTCAAAATCAAACATAACACCTTTTATTAAATTAACTTTTATCAGTTTTTATGTTTAATATTTTTAATTAAGCTGCCAGTTTTGGGAAACGGGGAATACAACCACGTACTCTAACTAGATGTAGACAACTTTAATATGACAAAGTCTCTTCTACGGGGATCACCTGTTTGGTCGATGGCACTGCGCAAGATATTGTCCAGGATCAAGATTGATCGGCTGCCATGGATGTCACGGGAGCACTAACCTTTACAGGCACCAAATATCTGTAATTAATTTTCAACCTTCCATCGGTGAAGCTCTGTGACTAATTTTTAGCCAAAGGTATGTAGTACAGTAAGGCTTAATGGGATCCAGCCGTGGAAAGAACTCAGTTTTGGACACGCAAAGGTTCTGGACACTCTGCGGAGCAATCAATGGGGACCAATTTCAGATTTCATCACTCTATTGGACGACATATTCTGAATGGGAAGGGACTACAGACATAGACCCAGAGCCGAAGGCTTATAGATGGTTCCCAGTTGAGCGGTAGAGTTGGCGGTATTCACTATAGCGACCTCGCAATAAACTTCAGCGTTCGCTTAATAGACCAC